>BDIU01000098.1:319-81903 GCA_002118135.1 Trebouxia sp. TZW2008 | reverse complement strand
TTCCTATGCTGATCAGCACCGCCGCGACATTGCGTTGTTGCGCCTCACAGACTTGCTTGAACATGCACATGTACTGGAGTGGTGCAAAATTTTCTGGGGGGACTGTACGTGGCGCCACTCCGTTCGCTCCGTTCTGATAGCGGATAAGGTCCGCTCCACGCAATCCCCTGTAACCCCAGAAAAAAAAACAAAAAACTTATGGACACAAAGTTGCAATCCTGACTTACATTCTAGGTTTCTATGGCTCGACATACACCAGCAACAGACAGACCCTAAAGTCGTTGGGCGTTATGCAAGCTGCAGCAAATAAGCTGATTCTAAAAGTGCATGAACACTCTGTGAAAAGTGCTGACAGTATCAACAAGTCCAGGAGGTTTTTGGAAGGTTCTCAAGGTAGGACCAATCACAGACGCAAAAGACGACGGGCTGACCCCTCATAGGTCAACTTATTTTTTTTTCCTTTTTTGGTTACAGGGGAAATGTCCATTCCCAGTAGGCAAACAGCCAACCGAGACACCGGACGAACTTGGCATGTGCACGAACAACGGCCTAGTCAACGAGCGGCTAAGCGATCAGTCCGATGCAAGAAGGTCAACTTTCTGATGGCTGCTGTTCTTGAAGCAGCAGACCCGGGCTTTCTTTTCCCTTTTCTTGTAGGGTGTGCATTATATCAAGCAAACGCTCGGGATTTCAGGTAAGTGGTTGGGTGCGCAAGGTATATTACAGTTGGAATGTCTGGGCTGCTGCGTGCCGTACATGACATCAAGACAATACTTCCCAAAATTTGCTGTGGCGGGTAATACAGGCCTCAGGATAAAGGAAGGAAGCCCAGCGCTCCACTGTGTTGCGCTGTAGTTGAGACGATAGCAACGTCACGACATCATGATCTGACCCAACTGAGTTGTCTAAGCCATGATTGCACATTACTTGACGATGACTGCATAGTTAGCTGTGCACAAATGTAGTTGTAGGTAAGATGTGACACCGACAATGATTCAAGCATCGAGTCGCAACACCAACTACAGCACTGTGACCTGTGACATTACTATGGTCTCTCTCTCTCTGGCCAGCTCGACTGCTGAGACATGCTGATACTGATTTAGGTGAAGTCGATGGAGGTTGGGTTCAGGAACCCACGTGCTGCTGTTAGCTGTGGTGATTAGAGCAGCACTGTGGCTTTGGTCCAAGACCTGAGAGGCTTCAGAGCAGTCCAACAGTCATCCATTTGAAGACAGCTCACACTTCACCCAATCAGTCTACGCAGCCGCTTTCACATCTGTCTGGTTCAGACTGCCAGTGCCAATGCTGTGTTGTATGCTTTCTTGCCTTATGGCTGAGCCTCAGACTGTGGCCACCTCATTCAGCAGATGCTTGATGACATTCTTGCCCTTGATCAGGTTGATGCGCTGCAGTCGCTCATTAGCCAGATGACAGTTGTCACTGGCTTGACCAAAAGGGACAAGCAAAGCTGGGGCTGCCAGCATCTTCTCCAAGGTGGAGGCCACCTGCAAGCATCGCACCAATCTGTTTCAGCTGCCAAATAATGGGCAGGGTTGCACGAACTGCCAAGACAATGGATCCATAAATCTTTCTGCAAACAATGTAGACCACACTGCTCCTGATACAGTGGCTGATGAGAAACTTGCTCTGGAATAGTTTCATGTTGTTGAATTTGAACACGGTCAATGGAAGCACAGCTAAGGAAGCTGAGCCTTCAACGTAAAAAATGCTGTCATGCTTGAGAGGCTCCAATTGAGTAGCATGGCCCCAGAAAAGGGCGCTGTTGCACAGCAAGACCTGCAACGACACATGCAGCCCAGCAACAATGTCAAACAGGAAACAATTGTCATCCACATGTGCCTCAATGCTTTGGCCAGGACCGGAACTCAAAGCATTATTTGCAGGTGAAGACATGCAGGCAGAAGCATGATGCAGCCAAGTAGAGTGAGGGACAATCCTTTTCCCCTGCTCATCTGCTCACCTTTAGAAGCACTGTAACACTGCTGTTGGCTCTCTTACTAGACATCTGTTTCACGAACGCACTCAGAATGAATAGCTGAGGGGATAGAAAGGCAGGATGAGGGGCACTGACCGGCATGGTGCCCCCCTCTCTCACAAAGAGGGGTTGCACGCTCCACTCGCGGGCCAGGGCTCGCTCTGCTAGGCGGAACAGCTTGCTCTCAGGGTCAGCCTCCCACCAGTCCCCCACTGATTTCACACGCACACCCACCACATTGCTGCTGCGCAGCTTGTTGAACTCATGCTCCACATGCGCCCTGCAGCCACCACCACAAGCTCATGTTTTCAGGGCACTTGCCTGAAGCGGCACAGCATGCTTGGAAGACATGAATGTACTGTGTCGCAAGCTTGCAATTCTGTTGCCAAACTCTGAGCCAGAAGTCTGGACTTGAATGCTTGCTGCACACTATGATGCAAAAACGCCTTGATGAGGGCATGAGATTGCTACATACAGTATACTTCCTGTCTGCTACTCCAGCAGACAAGCAGCACAGAAGAACACAGAAGATGGACTTAAGGTATGCAGACCTGAGAGCTTGTATGAGGTGCTCAGCGTCTTGATCAGGCACAAAACGAATGCTGACGTTGCCGACAGCTGAGCGAGGGATGACAGAGAATCTGGTGGGGCCAAAGCGGTAGGCGCTGTCACCACTGCCGTCTTCATCGCCAATGCGCACATCGACTACAGACAGAGTGGGCTCACACCATCTTGCCTTCAAAAGCTCCCTGCACCATGCCCCACGCTGTCAGGCTAACCAGCAATCCCAAACTGGTTGCACATGTCAATTCATGAGAATATGCAGAGTCATCGCACAGCTGGCACTCTCCCCTGTAAAAGAATGATTGAACAAGAAATACACCAGGTGGCAATTGTTTTCTATGATGCAGGACGATGCACCTTGCACAACACACTGGTACTGTCAAGCTGATGTCTGGCTTGGAGGTTAGAAGTAAAGTCTGACATGCTGTTAAGCTCTGATGAATCTGACCATTGCTTGTACATAGATATGCCTGGTCCAGCTAGTTTCTTGACATGGTAAGCAAGCAAGCAAGACAGGTCCCATTTGTACTTTTGAAGGACTGTCCAATATATGTGAACCACACATGTGACAAAAGAACCACAAGAATAGGACAGCTGATCTTGTAATGGCAGCAGAGGCCAGCAGGAATGTGACAAATTCGATTAGCTAGCAATTGGTCATAATTGATCGAGCTTGTTTGCTAACATGGCACACAAGCAAGACAGCTTGTTTCTGGCTTTTCTCTGGGTTTCCACTCTGGGTTTTGGCAGGAGGGCTATCCATCACAGGTGCATCTGTGAAACGCGCGTCTGACAAAGAAAGCACAAGAGCAGGATAGCACACCTCATGTTGGCAGCAGAGGCCAATTTTGGGATGCCCAGGGCTTCTCGGTACCCCTCCAGGCTGAACTCATGGCAGGTGTCCAAACGCTGTAAGGCTGCCCCCAGGGTGTTGGGCCGCACCCCGTTGTAGAAGCCTGGCACCATGATGTTGTTGCGGCTGTCCACCAGACTGGCTAGCAGCTTGGTCAAATCTGACAGCGGCTCATTGAAGACACCACCATCATTGCCGCTGTGAATGTCACGCTCTGGGCCCTTCACCTGCACCACACGCAAGCGCAAGATCTGAAGAGCTCTGAAATCTGGTTGTGTGACTGACTAGTCTGCTGAGCCTGCAGAAGCATTTTGAGCTGCAAGCAGTACCCTGCGGCAGAGACATTGCAGGCTGATGTGACTTGTGGCTGTTTTCCCTTACAAAAACTGAGTGCAGAGACAAAGTCACAGTATGGCGTATGGCAGTGAGAGGTCGCACTGTATGTGTGCAGTCAGCAGAGCAGGAGCAATGACTGATAGGCAGGGTCAAAGCATGATTAGCTGCAGCGTATGTGACAGGTATGCAAGCCTGCATGTAGGGGTGACTGTGGGCTTGTGGGGGAGAGACGAGGAACAGCGGGGTCAGACCTCGATGGAGAGGGCAATCATGCCACGCATGCCGTATGTAAGGCAAGGCATGGTCTCCCCAACCCACTGGGTGTTGCTGATGACCACCAGCTGGGTGCCCTCTAGCCAGTGCTGGTTGCCCAACAGCGCGTCTTTGAATCCCACACTGCCTGCATGCAACCCATCACCCTCAACACCACCACAGTCACCTCCTGATATCAGGCTGCTCGATATCAGAACATTACATGTAAGGACATTTGCAGTGTAAGGATAACAAGATCCAGACTGATCACTGCACTCGTACTGTAGAATTGCTGCTGAGTAAGGACAGTCTGTGTAAAGACAGTTTCTTGAGAACAGGAGTATGAAGTCAAGCTCAAAGTGCCTATGCAGTGCAGCTGATTTGCGCCCAAAACTCTATGGCCATCAAGATCATGAAGCTTGGCATGTGCTCAGCACAGAATGGACACAGCTGTACCATTGAGGCTGAGGAACAACAAGCATATAATGGATCAGACATACCATTTTCCTCTTCTCCCTCAAAGACAAAGGCTACATTGACAGGCAGGGAGGCGTCTGTGCCATGCCCCTCCTCCAGCATCTCCTTCACCGCATATATGAATGCCAGGATAGGGCCCTGCATGACCCAAACGCCACGCATGTCAGCAAAAAATGATCTGGATCTGCAAATTGGATACTAGTCATCTGTGAAGTGTATTTATCTTTCCCCAGGCTTTTGACCCAAGATCAGGAACGCTTGCCAAAAATGTCCAGCAAGAGCCAGGTGGAACAAACATCACCCACATGTTGCCATCATGAGATAAACATACGCTGCACAGGCGCAGTCTGCTTGTCTCATAGCACCTGATGACAGTCGATGGCAATAAGCTTTTAGAATGAGCATAAGAGTGCATCCAGGTGCTAGATGCCATTTTGGGTGCTTGCAGCTCAGTGTCTTGCATGGTCTTGTGGCAAAGGTGCTGCAGCTATGCATAAGGCAAAAATAGTGGGAAAAGCAGGCTGACCTTATTGTCTGATGTGCCACGCCCATAGTAGTAGCCGTCAATGGCATTCATTTCAAAGGGGTCAGTCACCCACTCCCGCTCCATTGCAGGCTGCACATCATAGTGGCCATAGAAGGTGACAGTGCGTTTGCTGTCATCCCTGCCAAGGCGGGCAATGACAACAGGATTCTTGTCCTCCACAGGCCGGCTGATCTTGATCTCAGCACCTGCATCAAGTCAGGGCATGAACTCTTGGTTGAACGGTCTGTGGTTGAAGGGTCCATTGGCTTGACTCATCATTGACAGAAGGGTCTCTAAGGCTTAGAATCTGTTCTGAGCTCGATGCAGACAAAAGCTGTGCATGAATGCTTACTAAAAGCTTGATTGAAGCCGATCACCTCCTGAGCTGCAGATCTGTATCAAACATGCCTTCAAAAGCTGACTTGATACCCACCTAAATGTCTCTGGCGTTGAACAGGCACATCGTCAAAAAAGAGAAGCTACAGCTGAGAGCTCTCGTGTCACGAGCACAGAAGTAACAATCAAACAACATATCTTGTGTCGAGTCACATATCTTTCTGCTGTCTACAGCGACGTGTAGGGTCAGCAATCACCCTCACACATGCTTGCAGATGAACGATCATGTCTCAGGTGCACAGCAGTTGCTCCAAACAAGCAGGCTGTTATCCAACAGAACATAAATACAGCCCATTCCAAGAAGGCTTACCTAGGGACTCCAAGAGGTGGGCAAGGTACTTGGCCCCTCGGAAGCAGTCCTCTCTAAGGCTGCGATCGCTGCTGACCGTGCGCATGCGCACAAACTCCCTCAGCGTGCGCTCTAGCTCCTTTTCCAGGCGGGCAGACAGGGTCACACTATTGCTGCTGCTGCTGCTGCCGCCTGCTCGGGCTTCATTTGCAGCATTGGGACAAGCTCGTTTGCTGCGTGCTATGGCACCTGCACACAGTATACAGAGTCGCAATGAATAGAGTAAGCATTGCTGAGATGTACTGGTGGACCCTAATAATGGTCCTATTTCATGCTGCTGCAGCTGCCATCAAGCGAGCTGCCATTGTGCCATGCGACAAAGTCTGTTGCTTTCTGTCATGGCTAAACAATGGTGCCAACACGATATGCTGACAACCCATATGGCTTCAGTCAATGCACCTATACAATAGAAGCTGCAATCACAGCAAACCGCAGACCCAGGCAACGACGTCCTCAGAAGCAGTAAAGGGCTGAATAGCAGTGTTGCTCGCTGCTCTACACTGCTGATGATGGAAAATGACGATCATGCAAATGAAAACGATGGTCGCAGTGATGGTTGAGGTTATGCTTTTTGAGCTCGTTAAACATGGGGTCAAGCCAAATTGCCAACAGACCATGAGCATTACATCACTGATGCTCATAATGGCTGCAGCTGCAGGATCAAACCTTGTGAGACCTCCTGACCGTCCTCAGTAACAGCAGCAGTGCGCGTGGACTGTGCAGAGTCAGCAGGGGCAGGCTGGGGTCGGGTGGGTGCCCCCCAGGCTGTCTCTACAGCCTGCCTGTACAAGTCCTCTATACTCCACAGCCGCACCAGCTTATCTGATGACCCTGTGATGGCAAACCTGCCAACCAAAAAAGGGGTGTCATTTCAAGCCAATGCCATGCATGATGAGAGTCTTGTCACATGCTTACAAATTGACACACATGAGGAATTACGGTTCTGTCTGTGCACACAGACCCAAATGCTTGTTCATTGGGAACTATCATGGATGGTATCAGTTCCTGTGCACGGCCGACAGGCAGCACTATCTCAGAGTGGGGCAAGACTCAGCAGACACAAACATGTATAGACCAAGGAATGCTGAAGCAGCTTATTGTCTGGCAGCTGAAACCAGATGAGTTCAGCCGGGATGCCTGAGGACCATGAGCAGGTTTGACCAGGCTTGTATGACATGCACACGGGAGGCGCATTGCACTGTCAGGCATCACAAATGCTTTTTGCAGCATATGTAGCTTGGCTAGTGCATTGTATTTGTATGCAAGGCTGACCTGTCTGACATAACAGTGGCAAGGAGGGGAAGGGACTGGTCGGGCGGGTGGGGTGTGAGTAGCGCCAGGCAGGACCAGCAGCGTGCTGACCACACCCTAACTGTGCCATCTGCTGAGCTACTGGCAAACAGAGCACTGCTGCTCAATCGCCCCTCCCCAAACTGTGCACAGCCACAGGTAGTCAGCTGACAGCTCCCAGACAGACGCATGACAGCTTACACAGTTTGACATGGTTCAAGATGGTGACAGCTGCCAAAGCAGCACAACAGACAGCAGCAATGTAGCCCCAATGAGCTGATCTAGATGCAATCATGGCCAAAAGGTGAATGTGAGCAGACCTCACAAGTCAGAACAAGGTCAGTAGACCAACTGATGATTTGTCAAGGCAGTGCAGCTCATGGCTGCAATCATATGCACACAGTAATTTGGCACCACAGCAACGGCAAGGCCTCAAACTGCCTCACAGACATTTTCGCAACAGTCCTGAGCTATACCTGATAATCGTGTTCAGTGGGTGGTGAGGCTCCTGAAGGGGGTCTGGCAGGGGGCTGCAGCCCAAGCCCAGCTATGCACATCACATCATCTCTGTGCCCAGGCAGGGTTCTGCGGCATACTAGGGCTTCCATGTCCCATACTCTGATGATGTTGTCTCGCCCACCGCTGAGGAGCAGACCGCCAAGGGAGCACAGTGTCAGCACACTTCCCCTGTGCCCTCGCAACACCCTGCAGTGCAGTTGATGACATGCAGGGTAGCTCTAGCCAGAAATGCAACAGTGTCTTCTCTGCCGGTTTGATGTTGTAAACTGTTCAAGAACATGTTATGCAAACAGCATCTGGCAATTGTATTAGTGCAGACAGCACCTGGCATTCTTGTCAGTGCAAACAGCAGGCAGTACTGTCAGTTTTGCAAACAGCATCTGGCTGTCTTGTTGAAAACGCTGCTGATATGATGTTGCTGACTTTAATGACACAAATGAAGGAGTGGTTGGCAAACACACTGTGGAGCAGAAGGCAATTGGCAAAAGGATTTGCATGTCACCTGACAAAGTCAAGGGAGCCAGCTTGCCACAGCTTGATCATGGCATCACCAGCTGCACTGCACACATACTCCCCACACAGCGCCAGTGCAATCACAACCCCACAATGGCTATCAGCCATGTCACTGCTAGCCACCAGAACCCCTCCCTCTGGCGTTGCACTCCCATTGCAAGCTGTACCATTGTTTGATGCTGCTCTGCTTAGGCTGTCATGCCTAGGAGGCTTCTGCCCAGCATTGCTGTGAGCCGTTGCATTGCTGTGACCGTTCACATCACAGGGTCTGATGCCTGATTTGGGCAGTGGGGGGTCGATCAAGGCAGCTGTTCTGGAGAGCCAGCCATTGCTGGTGGGGTGGCCGTTGGCTGGGGTGAGGGGGGCAGCGTGGCCATTGGCAAGCAGGTTGCTGGTGGAGGGGGTGGGGGTGTCTAGCTGGTGAGTTTGGTGGGGAGTGCAGACTGGGTCATTGCTGCACCTGTAGGCTTGCACCCGCATGTCCTGCACATATGGCTTCAGTCAGACCACAGCAAAGGAAACCTTTAGCTTGCTGCATTCAATTTTCATGACAAAGAGTTCATATAGACTAAGCATCTTTTTGTGATCTGCAGCAGCATTGCGGCTTTGCCACTGTGTACGGCATGCATAGTACACACATTGTCCCACAATCATACAGATTGCTGCCATTGCAGACAGAGCATGCGTGACAAGAAACATCCAGCGACATCAGCATTTTCTGGCTTTATACAGGTCAGCAACAATGCCATCAACCACTCTGCAATGCCCGGCAATCCCAGCTTCACAAGGCAGTCCTTGGCTGAAGTTTACCAACAATGCCAAAGAATGACAGACTTTGGCATGGCAACAACTGACCTGCCCACCAACATACACAGTCCCATCAGGGGCAGCAGCTAGGGCTAACAGGGCTCCGCAGTCCTGCTGGGTTTTGATAACTTGCAGACAGGCAAAGCTGTCCACGTCCCACACTCTGACGTCTCGCCCTGCTGTGCTGTACATGCGCTTTCCGCAGATAGCTATGCGCTGCACAGGCTGCTTGTGGCCCCTCAGGCTGTGCAAGCACTTGCACTGTGAGGTGTCCCATACCTGTCATACACAAGCAGCATGTCAATGATGTAGGCTATGCAAGCACTTGCAATGCAAGGTGTCCCACGCCTGCCACACTTAAACAACTGTTGTGACACATAGGCTGTGCAAGCACTTGCACTGCGAGGTGTCCCACACCTGTTGCATACATCTGGCATGTCAGTCACCCTACACAGCCTGTGCTTGAGCTGTTGCATTGACAGGACAGTTTCGATTGATCAAAGCAAGGTCGTAGGCCTGCTGTCTGCAGTCCCTCATTCAGTATGGACACTTGTCAAACAGGCGAAGCACAGCAAATCGGCATTTCACATCCTTATGCTGAGCACTGTTTGGCAACAAAATGAGATGCAATTGCTTTGAGTAGTCCACAGACTGGGGCACGCTGCTCCATCATGACCCCGTGTCAGATAGTGGCTAGGCCAGACATGCAAACAGCAAAAACAATGGAAGGTGACCAAGACCACAGCCTGAATGGTAATTTCTGCTTCATTACACTCAATCAAGGCATGCTATGTCTGGCATTCAAGCTGTACTCTGTCAGCTATTTGTCATCACAGAGACTTGCAGCGTAAGCCCTTGCCTTGATGGTGCAGTCAGTGGAGCCTGAGAAGAGCAGGCGGTCCCCATACATGGCCAGGCACACCACTGCCCCGCTGTGCCCTGTCAGCAGGTGCTCCTCATAGGCAGCTCTGCCAGCACCCCACTCCTCCCCTGTGCTGCCTGCTGTGCAGCTTGACTCCTCCAACTCAACCAAGCTGCCTACAGAACATTGTGCATTTTGGTTCAACAACAAAGATGTTCCTCATACGCAGCTCTGCCAGCGACCCACTCTTCTCCTGTGCTGCCTGCTGTGCAACTTGACGGTCCCAGCTCTACCAACTTGCCTGCACACAATCAAGCGTCCTTGGTACACAGCAATCCAGCCACAATCAGCCAAACGTGGCAAGTCTAAGTCATTGATGCAGGTGCTCCTCATAGGCAGCTCTGCCAGCACCCCACACCTCCTCTGTGCTGCCTGCTTTGCAGCTTGACAATTCCAGTTCCACCAAGCTACCTGCACACCTTGTTGTCTTGCTTCAACATCTTTTCACTGGTTGAATAGCAAAGGCACTTTGCCAGTGTCAGTGAGAAGCAGCAAGTGCAAGTCAATGCTGCAGCTTGTAAGCAGCAGTGCCAGCACCAGCTCCTCCCTAGCACCATCTGCTGTGCAGCTTGACTACTCCAGCTCTACCAAGCTGCCTGTTAACCAACACACACTTTTGACATGTGACACAGATCAGCACAATTGACAATTGTTGCAAAGATTTCTGTGATTTTTTGGCAGGTTGTAGAGTGGAAGCACCGCATTCGCTTTCCTTCAACCAGTAGAGAATGGAGGCTGCAAGGGCAAATGTGACTGCTGTGGGGACTGTTTATGCGTTTTCTCTTGGTACTGAGCTCTGACGCAATCTATTTGCAAGCAGGCACAATATCAGTGTCCGAATAGCACAAATGCTGACTAATACCAGAGACTAGCAATGAGTTGCACGATAGCAAATAGCAGACAGCTGACTCGACATCAAAACAGGTCAGGCCAAAGTGTCACACGAACCACATCATGTAAACAATGGTGTGTCATGCACACCATGCAATGAAAAGAGTGTCACGCAAAAAGTAAATAAGCAAAAAGTGCAGCAGAGCAGGGCTGCTGACCGACGCTCTGTGTCATCCTACGCCGTTTGTGGCGGTGCAGGGGGTAGGCCTGCCCCTCCACCTCAGCAGCACTGGTGACTGCCTCCAGGCAGCGCATCACCTCCTCCTGCCTGGCATGCTTGCCACTGCCTGACAAGGGGGACTTCAGGATGCTGACGTACCCACTCTTGCCCTGGCTGATCACCAGGGCTGTATTGCGTGGGACTGAGACCCAGTCTGAGGAGCCAGTGATGGGTTCACTGGAAACTATGGCAACTCGGGTGCCCACCTCACCATACTTCAGGCTGTACTCCCCTTCACCTGGTGTACACCAACAGCACTGGGAGCATGGGCTTGATATGTCGAGGCTGAGAACGGAGTTGGGACTGAAAGCTCCTGGGCATCCTCTGTTGCACCGCAGGAGTTGGAGTGCATGCAATACACTGAAAGACTGCTGCAAAGCTTGCTGGGGCACCAGATACTTGTGTGGCAGTAATAGCCTTCTGGCAACAGAGGCAAACCATGCATGTGCAGTCAAATCAATCATTGCTGTATGTGCTAGTCAAGTATAGCCATGGGCTGTTGTAGCATCAGGACGCTGCTGTGAAGAGGGTCAGATAACTGTACCACCAGCTAAGTGACACAAAAAGCAAGCTGGGTGCGCTGTGACCATATCAGGTGAAGCCACAACCACAGACAAGAGCATGCAATGTCAAATTACGCTGGGACAGCTGTGCTAGCAGCTGAACTGTACACAAAAAGTGTTGCAAGGCAACCAATTTAACATTCAAGCAAAAGCACAGATAACAACACCATGAGGATGCCTGCATTGACATTAGCAAGTGAAGGTATGGCAAACCTGTGACAGCTGTGTTTCTGGCGCTGGCAGCATTTGATGCAGCTCCAGGAGTGGCTGACTCAGGCCTGGCCCCTGTCTCATGAGGCTCCCTTTGGAAAGCTGACCCCTCAGCATAATACAGGGAGGCAGGTGACTCGGAGTCATGGGAAACATAGCGCGTGGCCACCATGTTGTGCCCGTCTGACACCACAAAGTTGAGCAGGGAGACCTCTGTGATGCCGGCCTCTTGCTGGCACTTGGTGATAGTGGCTATAGTTGCCTGCAAGCAGACTGCTGTAGTTATGACGTCTGATTCATGGACAAGCCAGGGTACCTGTTGGGCTCAGCGTATGCAGATTGCTCATTCTGCTGTGGATGTCCAGTGCCTCTGTGAGGTGCAATGCAGGCAGACGCAAAAGCGGTTTTGTGGTTGCCTGCTAAATGTTGCTGGTAAGGACCAGATCACAAGCGCCAGCAGGATGTAGCAGGACAGTCAGCAACACCTCGACACATAGCAGACCAAGCTTTCACCAAACGCAAATGGAAGCATTGCTGAGGTATAGGCAGCAGCTTTGAAATGCTGACATGGACACTCAGTCTCACATGTACTTATCTTACATAAACCTGGTGTACTTATCTCACATAAATCTAACGAATCTATCTCACATAAACATCATGATTATCTCACATAAACTTCATGCAGTTATCTCACATGAACCTCATGTACTTATCTCACATGATCCCAATGTACCTGTCCCACATAAGCCTATCATGCACAACGCTACCTGAAATGAGCACAGAACAATGCCTACCTCCATAGCCTGCAGCAGCTTCTGTGGCGTCTGCTGAGACTCCAAATCAGGAAGGTGATTCAGAAAGATGGAGAAGCTGACAGCTGAGTCTGAATGGAAAGAGGAGACAGTGTCATATGCTGCATCTGCCAGGGTTGACAGCAGAGCTCGCCTGATCTTCATAAACCCTCCTAGCACACCATTGTGCATCCACAGGTAGCGGCTGAACTGAAATGGGTGGCAATTCTGCTCACTCACAGGCATGCCAGGGTAGGCGGCGCGCACATGAGCAAAAACCAAGGGAGACACAATCTTGCAAGACAGTCGTCCCAGGTTTTCATTGTTCCTGCAACATCGGCAGCACGCACGCGAGTGAAGACCAAGGCAAAGACAATCTTGCAAGATGGTCGACCCAGGTTCTCATTGTTCCTGCAACTTGAACCAATGAGCTGATGTCATTCATCAGTGGATTGCACCACACAGCTGCAATACACCTGTCGCAGCCTTTGGCAGGTGTATGTTGCAGTCATATATTTTGAACACAGAGTATGCACTGATCTCTTGCCTTACATGCATGACCATGATGTGGGTTCGCATGCCTCAAGCAGAGACTGGTGACAGGCAAACAAGCCTTGCCCATGCCAATGCAATCATGAGCTTCCAGCATGCAAGGTCTGGTCCCCTACCATGCAGGAGTGACGGAAGTAAACACGCATGGTGAAGGATCTGAAGGCTGACACTCCTGATGCTGGCTGAACCAGCCAATGCCAAAACCATCTCCATTCAAGTTGCCATATGCCTGTCGTGCGATCAAAACTTTCTGAGCATAGCCAACAGGCATGCAAACACATGCTAGCAAATGCAGAAACATCATTGCTGACCAGGTGTTGTGGCAGTGTTGCGTCCATTTTACGCTCCCTGGCATCATATGACTGTTTCAGAATGGACCTGTCAGGCCATAGAACTACATCTGCCACCAGAACTGGCGGCCCCATATAGGCCATGAGCCGACACATGATGAAGTGGGGTAAACTGAGCCCTGTTCTGAGCTTGCTGAGGGTGGTCTGCTGTCAAATGAGCAAGCAGTGCCGGAACAGCACTGCCCAACTGGCGCGTGCTATGCCATGCCCTACTGCTGTACTTCGCAAGCCAGCTGCATGTTTACATTAGGCTGCTGAAGCTTCCGTTCAAAGGCGACATGTCAAAAGTGTCCCTGGCGCCTGAGTCAAGTCGAAAGAAGGGACAGAGCAATGACGATTTCGCCGCGTCCCGGCACTTTGCTTGGGACTGCGTCAACTACGTCAAGACGTTTAAACAGCGCAAGTCGCCTCCAGACAGAGCTACCTAAGCAACTTGCTGACGGAACCACCGCAGGGGTCTCACTGAGTACCCTCGCCCCTGCGCACTATGGCAGACCAAATGTCCACGCTGCGCCAAACAAGTCAGTCCCGTTGTGACGTGAACGCCGCGTGACATTTTTTGATCAGATCACAGTGCGAAGTGCCGGTTGCCATTGCACGTGCACCTGATGCACGTGCAGAAGTGTGGTCACATGATTATGCAGAAGTCACAGAGGCCTCTCAGGCTGAATGACAGCCAGCTTTGGAAGCACTTCTAAAGTAAGTAGAAGTGACACAACCACCTCTACTATACAACACGATGCCTCCACTCTGCTGCTTGCATGCACACACAGTGCGTCAGCGCATGCACGCAGCAGAATTTGCATTTAATCCAATTGTCAGGATCATAGTGCTCTGCACTTGAACTAGTACTGGTACTTGTCAGAAGTGTCCATGTTACATTGTACCAGGTAATGCTGCTTTTGTCATTGTCAAGTCTGAAGACTCTGACTTTGAACATTCTGAGAGGCAGCAGCTGGTACTCAGTTGCCTGACAGGCATCAAGGCCTGCTCAAAGCCTGATGTGCTGTGATTGGTAAACTTGGCTGCTCAACTGTGATTGATGGCTTCTGACAGCTGATGCTGATTCACTACATGCACACGGGGGTGTTTGGAAGCCCTATCTCGTTCTTGCTGTGTGTTGTAGCCCCAGTCCACAAGATACAAGCTCCAATGGTCCAGCTCCTTTACTTGACAAACCTGTGCACAGAATTGCGCTTCAATGCAATTGCAAACAATGTTGCAGCTGCCAATTCTAGACGTGCTGGAGGTTGCAGAAGACATGATGAGGCCACAATGTTGATGCTGTTGTCTGTCTTGCAACAGCAACTACTGTCGCATTACAGCTATGTACTAATGCGGCCAAATGGTGATGCAGCACTAGCATCCATCCTCGATTACAGCTCTGGATGCTCTATTGACAAATACCAAAGACTGTCATGTTTGAGTACGAAAGGTGTCCTGTGGGCCCCTTTGTGGGGTCTTTGAAGGAGCTCTGGTGTAAATGGTCAATAGTGAAATGTACCAGAGAGTGCCTACCTTGTCTAGAGTGCCCAGCTTGTCTTCAACAAAGTGGTAGCTGGTGTTGGGATGCTTCTGTTCCAGCTGCTTCAGGACTTCACTCTTGGGCTGACCGGTCTCTGCTGTGGAGAAGATTCTGTCAGCAGAAAAGTCCACCTTGGCTTTATCTTTCATCAGAGCTTCAGTAAATCTGGCCTGCATAAACAACCAATTCTCTCCTCATGAAGCAAGGCATCAGCAACCCAGACAGCATCAAGCATGCTGGCCAGAGCATGGCTGCATCTGCATGTTGAGGACGCTGCATAACAGTAGACTTGATCAGAATGCACAAGGCGCTTCAGTGCCAGCCCATACAGGAGCTTCAAGAAATGATCAATGTCGCGTGATATATGATTCATAACCTAGATCTCTATCTTTGCCGCATGCTTTGCAATGCTTCAATAAAGCTGATCAGGTAGAGTGTGCTGACTTTACCTGCTTGGTGGTGACAATATACACCTCATCTTGTTTCTGAGCTGCTGCAAAATCTTCTGGTATGCCAGGGTAGATCTCATTGGCATCAAGCCAGCTATGAAGGTCATCAGCAATCCAGGCATCTCGGACGCTGCCAAACTTCTCAACCAGCTGCATTGCATTTGTAAAAGTCAATGGTTTGTCAACAATCTCGCCACAAACAGCATGCTACAGATTTGAGCTTGTTGCGTGACTTTGATAGCAAAGATCTTTAGCGCAACAAGTCGTTGGGCCAACAACTACTTGCTGCAGAGGAAACACTGTACACTGAAGAATATGCTTGACCTGTGGATGACAAGCATGTGCCAAGAAGCACTGATTGCGTGCATCACCTCTTTTCTGCTTTGCTGCCATTTCTCCATATATTCTGGCAGAATGCTGTGCCAATTTTGCAGAATGTCGTCGGGCTTCACACCCTCAAGCAAGCATCGTATCTGGATGATATTCTCATACCTATGCAGTGCATGTCATGGCTTTTGTTGAGCACAAGGAGCACAGCTCCTCAGCTATTGAGCATACCAAAGGCAATCACAATGCCTACCCTGTCTCAATGACTGGTCTGACAGTTTGCATATCTTTGAGAACCTGCTGCTTTTTTGCATTGGTTTGATCAGAGTCAAACTTGTGTGGCCAGTGTTGTGCAGCAGCCTGCAGTTGAGCAGTGATGAGAGTCTTGCACGCAAAGACTAACGACACACAAACCATTGACATTACTTTCCAAGCTGTTATGCTGCTCTCGCCTACTGAGTTGCACACGACCCCATCAAAGTCAAACGCCCATACGGCCTTGCGTCTAGCATTGCTGCCTGCTTTCCACGCTTACAATCAATTGCAGGTGACTGAGGTGTTTTCTGATTTCAATATGGTGACCTCTGCTGATATGCGGCATGCCCATGAGCATCCAAAACAGCAGATGCGGTGTAACCCACGAAACCCACCTTGAGCCATGACAACCAACGCTTTGTTTCCTTTGAACCGCCGAGACAGACCTTGTGTCCCGCGATGCGCTCGCGACACTCCAGAATGAAAGGCACGACTTCTGCCAAGCAAGGTTTGACCTTTCACAGCAGCTGTACTCATGCGGCAGCAAGAGCTACAGGCGACCGAGATCGCAGGCATTTGCTGCAGATCACCTTCATGCCCCGCAAAGCAGCTCTCGCATGCTGAGGCACATGCAGAGCTGTTCTCACGGAATGCGTTGACCAAGGCTTAGGTGCGCAGCTGCCTCTGCAGTTTCACCTTGCGCTGCTGTCTGCGATTGCTCGGCTTGCATCCATCTCGTGTCAGCCTGATCGCTGCAACATGCATGGCAGGCCACGGCAGCCTAAGGGCACGCCGGAAGACCCGCAGAAGGTCGCGGCAACTCAAAAGCGAGTGAGTGATCACTCTGCAATTCTGGAATTTACTTGAGCGCCCGCAAGAAGACCACCTCCACGTGGCTACCAGATCTGACGCTCATGTTGCATAACGCAGATCGCGTTGTATAGCAGACTCACGGCAGAGGTACTGAGGAGAAGGAAAGCGAAACAGTACGATGAGGAATCCCTGAACCTAGCAGGAAAGCTGATTGAGCAGAATCCTGAGCTTTATACAGTCTGGAACTACAGACGCGAAGCACTCCATGACAAGTTGAAGGTGCGCACCGCCTGCGTAGCGAGTATAATCTGGCCCTCACTGCCATGCCTATCCTCCATATTTTGTGCGTTTTAGACAAGGACTGGCACAAGCTTTCATAACAGCAAGAGTACGTGCTTTAATGTCGCAGGGCTGTGATGGCCCTGAAACAGCCAAAAGGATAGCCCAGCAGGAAATACAGCTCACACAAGCAGCTCTCACCAGAAATCCAAAGTCTTACAGCTCATGGCATCACCGCAAGTGGATCATCCAGATGCGCCTGCTGCCTCTGGACACAGAGCTACAGTTGGTCAAACAGTAAGTTGGAAAGTTCCTTTGTGCTGCATACAGTGAGCTAGCTTTGCACAGAATGTCCTGCCGGTGCTGCCGGGAAACTCAATAAAGCCACCCCAACACTTGCAGCGTACCTTGGTACCCTCAAGGGCGCCTCAAGCATTCTGTCTTGAGTTCAGCATTCAGCAGTACCTGAACCAGATAGAGAACATGAATCGCAATGCTGTAGTGGCTGTGCAGATTCATGATGGCAGACTCCCGCAACTTTCACTGCTGGTCTTACTGGCGCCTGCTCATCAATTTGATGGGCCTGTCAGCAGAAGATCAGGAAGAGTATGTCTTGAACAGAATTGAGGACAACTTCAGCAATTACTCAGCGTGGCATGAGCGGACCAGGGTGCTGCAAGCCCTCAATACAGAGCGGCCAACTCTGAGTTTGGCTGAGCTGCTGGCTGCTGACTCCCAAAAGGACTCCCCTGCTTCCTCATCAGGTGATTATCCCATGCCCTTAGATGTGATTGGTTGCACAGTTGCCAGACATGACAGTGCCATGACTCTGTGTAGAGGTGATAGGCATGAGACTATCACATGGGGGCTTTGAGCCAAATATGTAGTAACCAGGATGATGCAACAGTCATGTCTGCCTGCCTTACTTGACACAACCTGAAAGCTTGATTGCTCTGATTGCCATCTTTGTCTGCCTGCCAGCACTTGATAATTGAGCACGCTGCCACTTTGCTGAACAAGCAATATGCAGCAATATTGTACAATACAAAGTTCACAATAGAGACTGCATTGCTGGCATGCCAAACGGCATGCAAAGAAGGCTACTGTGTGATCATGCTGACTTTACGGAACGTCACAATGCAGGCACAGGCACGGTGCAGCCCTTGCCCAGTCATGTTTTGCAGCAGGAGTATGAGCTGGTGAAGAATGCATTCTACACAGAGCCTCACGACCAGAGCAGCTGGCTGTACCTCAGATGGCTCATTGGCAACTCTCTGGCTGGTTGGGAAAAGGCCAAGGACTCTCCTCAAGAAGCAGCTGCCAGACAGGTGCACTGCTTTCCACCTTGCATGCAGATCTGTTCATGTCTGAGCTTGAGCGTTGCAAGCAACAGCACACAAGCGCATCTTGTGGAGACTGTACATAGAATGTTGTGTCATGCTGGGCTGCTACTTGCTTTGCTGGGAAATGCACTGCAAGCAGACTCAGGGCATGCAGTGCACTAGATAGGTACATTCTCCTCAACAACGTATCTGCCTTCACTTGCAGCAATGCAGTTGCACTGAAGCACACCTTTTGCCTTACAAATCTGCAGTGATGCTGTTGAGAAACTAGCATTAGCTGCTGTTGCTGACATGCGTCCTGCTGACAGCAGCGCTAATTGTACTGCCTGCGCATTGCAGACTCTTGAGACAACACTTGAAGAGCAGGCTGCCATGTGCCAGGACATTCTGCAGATGGAGCAACAGGCAGGTACTGGCGAAGAGGACAGGTCAGGTCAGAAATGGCCCCTCCTCACACTGGCTCGACTCAGGGAGGTTCAGCACCAGCTGCAGCATTCAGACAGTAGCAAGTGTCCTGAAGCAGAGTGTATCTACAAGTCATTGATACAAATAGATCCTTATAGGAAAGGGTACTATCTTGACGCTATGCAGGGCAAGGCCACTCGGATCACTCAATCACTGACTCCAGTTGGCCCTTGATTCAAAAGTCTTGTTGTAAGGCTGGCATCTTGCATGCTTGCTGTTTCCCTTATAGCCACAGGGTCTGCACTGAATGGCAAGAACCTTTGCCATCTTTACAAGATTCAAACAAGCTGCAGCAGTGTAACATTGTTCTTCAAATGGCTGATTATGTGTCACTGATGGGTCTACGCTTACATCAGCAGGCTTGGAACAACATGTATTGTAGTTACAGCAGCTTCCCACCATGCCGACATAGTGTCGCTTGCTTTGAGAGTAATTGCGTGCAGATAAGCCGGGGTAGTTCGTATGTCACACGGCCTTCTGCAGACTTTATGCACATATGGTGTCCGTAGCTGTTTGCCTGTATGCATGTGCAGTGCCAGTCTTTAGCGCATTGCATTACACCGGCTGGTGCTCTATGACGCTCCTGTGTGCAAGCCATACAAGTATGAGGGAAGCACAGCTGCAACTACAGATTAGACAACAGCTATGTGTATACATAGCAATACAAGGGCAATTCAGCAACATCTGTCAGATGGATATGCTGTTTGAGACTTGAAGGTCACTTGGGCATGCAGTATCTATGCCATCCCTCACACCTAAGCTGACGCATGTGCCGCACAGTGTCGCAGAATGTGGTATCCACAGTTGTTGCTAAGGCTCCTGCATCTGTACCAGAATGGAATCTGACTGCATGCTGGATGCTGTTGCATCACCCCAACCAAGCCTATTCCACAGAACGACAGTAGCACAGGTATGGCCGTCCATATGTAGCTGGATCTATGGTATGGCCAATCTTGGTCAACATCTTGTGTCGCCCTCGCAAAGTATGACAACAGACTGATACAAACTGCCCTGCTTCCTGCTCAGTGGTTGCACATGTCGGCGCATGAAAAGAGCCTTTGTAAGCCGCTGTCGCTGCATGATTTCTGCCGCTTGTCACCAGGGCGCCCAAACCCATGCTGCTGCTGAGGAAGAGTGTCAAGTGTACAGGCTTTTGAGAACATTTGTGAAATTCATTTGAGCAGCTACTCAAACATGAGCACATGCAGGTATGAAGCAGTTCAGTGCATCACAGAGGTGGGGTTGAGCAAAGCAGGCAAGTGCTGCATGGAGCATATTGGGAAAGCGTTGAGTAGCTCTGCAAACCTGTCAGGCCTGTGCTGCTGCTGAGAAATTTAACAAGTACAGGATGTTGGAAAGATTTGCAGAACTAATCATGCACACATAGAACTCCAAGCCAAACGACTGCACGAAAGAAGTAGTTCAGCGCGTCATAGAACAGAGCTTGAGCCAGGCAGGCAGAAGCATGACAGGAAAGAGGCGAATAGCTCTGCAGCTCTCGCGTTCAGCGATCAGCCTCCATGAAAGGGGCTGTGAAGCAAGCCTCCGTAAGCCGCTGTTGCTTTGCGATCTCTGTCGATCACCACTTGCCACTGGAGCTTGGTTTGATTCAGTTTGCAAAGCGGGAAGCTCTGCAAAGGCATGACTAATTGATACCTTGTCGATGATATTGAATTTGCGTCAGCCAAGGAGATCTAGCCCGTAGCTACGCTCGCACAGTACCCTAATCGTCACTCGTGTTGTTGACTCGCCGCGACAAACACAGCTTTTTAGTGTGTCTTGATTCTTTACGAAAAGCACTTCAGCTCCTCCTGACAAACAGCTTTCAACATGTCTGGACTTTTCGGACTAGGCCGCAAGAAGGCTGAAAACGAGGTCGAGCAGGATGTCGGTCGCTCAGGCACCGGTAACACCGGTTCAGGCGTTGGCACTGGCACCGGCACTGGCACCAATGCTGGCTCTGGTAAGACAGCTCTTGCGGACAGCCATGAGCCTGTTACAACGTCTTGTTTGACACAAATGCTCCTCGAACATAGATCCTGGTGGCATGCATGGCAGCCGACTTTAGCTGAATCTGCTTTCGGCGCCAATTTCTTTCTCTGCCAAACTGCACTCTTTGCTCAAAGTCTATCTGTCCTTCCTCCGGGCTGATGGCTTCCGTCGTTGCTGCAGGCTACGGGTCAGGCAGCCAGCGTGGCAACGTGGGATCAGAAGAGGCCAGAAACTTGAACTACGAGGGCAGCACATCAGCAGGTGCACGTTCAGGCGCAACAGGAGCCACCAGCCAGCTCGAAGGACGCTCTGGTGCCAACACCGGAACTGGTTCTGGCGTCAACTCCGGCAGCAATGTTAGCAGGACTGGCACCACCGGCACTGGAGTCGGCACCGGTGCTGGCACTGGTGTGACAAGCGGCAGGACTGGTGGTGTCTCAGACGCATTCCGTGGGCTGAACATCACGCACCAGAGTGGGGTGGGCACTGCATTTTGCTGTTCTGTTAGCATCTCAGCAACATATCCTTCACTATGCCCAATATATTCTGGTGCTGACATTCTTTTGTGACATGCAGTTTGACCGCAACCACGCCATTGTTGGAGACACCAGCATCGTATGTGATACCAAGTACTACACAGCGGTAAGTGCTTGCAAGCTGCAAAGCTGCTGCTACTCTTTTTGTGCTACCTGAACTGCTGCTGCTGCTGCATTTTGCTGCTGGACCAACTGATGCCAGCCATTTTATTGCAGGTTGAGGACCGTCCAGTGATCAAGGAGATCAAGACTTACATCCGTGAGCACCACCCTGTCGAGAAGGAGTTTGTGGTTGAGACCAGGCCAACAGGTCAGCAAATATTCTTCCCTGCTTTTGCAATTGCTCACACTGGCGTGTACTTTGACATCAGCAGCAGCAGTTTGAGAGCAATGCCTTGCAGTATTGATGCTGCGACTGTGAGCCAATGATGCTTGTCTGGATAAGAGTTATGTTGAAAGACACATCGTTGCTCAAGATTTGCATTGAATTCTGACGTCTACATGTTTGCATGCAATGCTGGCATCACAGGCAGTTTTGCCTGAATTGATTTCAACATTTACAGTTGACACAGTTATTCAGTATGAGCATCTGCTGTGCAGGACAAGAGCGTGAGCAGACCCACAACCGCACATCAGAGGTGGTTGACACCAAGGAACGCATTGTTGAGGTCACTCAGGCTGACCCCTGTGGCGGTGTCCCAACTGCTGAGTACGGCACTGGTGTGACTGGCAACCGCGGCACCACTGGTGTGACTGGATCTACTGGGACTGGCGTCACTGGATCCCGCACTGGCACCACCACTGGAGCTGGCTACGGCTCTGGCACAGGCACTGGCACTGGTGCATCCTCAGGCACTGCAGGTGGCCTTGCCAGCTACATCCCAGGCACTGAGTCATACAGGGAGACTCATGGCCAGGGAACCAACACTGGCAGAGGCACTGGCACAGGCACCAGCACTGGCTATGGATCACAGGGTACTGGCACTGGTACCAACACTGGCTATGGATCAAGCGGCACTGGCACAGGCACAGGCACCAACACTGGCTACGGCTCAGGACAAGGCCGCACTGGAAGCGGTGGAAACACCATCTCCTAAATAGCCGCGTTGCCTTATTTGTTTCATGTGCAGCAGAGACAAGCTTGTGTTTCAAGTATTGGTCTTGCAACACCAGTCGATACCTGTCAACTTTGTGTTTGTTGTCGCAACCAAAAAATTTGTTGATACTGAAGCTTGTTGGTCATTGTCTTTGGAAGGCCTTCTGACAGTAGCATGTGCAGAAAGATTTTGAATTGGACTATCGAGCTTGCCTGAAGCTCGTTTGACTAATTTGATTGCAGCACATTGTACAGTGAGCAGTTGTAATAAAATACTCCTGAGCGTCATTTGTTCTAGGCCGATGCATGCCTGCATTGGCTATTTGCTCTCACAGCTGTCTGCAATGGCGGCCTGCTGTTGTCGTTTGTGATGTCCAAACCAGCCCTCACAGCTGATGAACAGCAAAGTACGACCTCGTATGCAGAAGTGCATGCACACAACGCTAATTTTACTGCACGCCACATGGAATTGAGTGTCACTCCTCCATAAATGTTCGGAGTAATCTGTTGCATGTTGTTTGCATTTGATGCATGACATTACAGAGTGGCATCCGATGTGAGCGTTGTAAATCAAACAGTGCACATTCATCAGATGATTTTCTGAGTGTCCAGTTATGGTGCTTTCTTGTGTATCATTCCTGCGCCATGTTCTTCATACTCCTGTTTAGACATCCACATCTGCTGAAAGCTGCCTAAGGAGGCCAGTATGGACCCTCCTACACAGGCCACAAACTTCATGAATGTGCTGAGCTTCATAGGCTGTGCACTGCACGAGCTTGCAATTACAATGCAACCCTCATTCCACACAGCTACGATGCTTTCTGCAATGCTCAAGGCATGCTGCCAGAACGTGCAGAAAGCTGTGATGGACAATCTTTGCCCAGGATATACAAGCTGTCATGGACTGCATTCCAACTGCATCTGGCATAAACTGCTGGAAAAACATAGGTTCAAGCAAGTGTCTCTGGCCTGCTTGATTCTCTTGTGCCAAGCTGGTGCGCAAGTCCTCACACAACAGCACATACCTAGCAAACTGGCATCACAGCATAGACTGCTGTGGCAGCAGGGCCTCATGCTGTGCCTACAAATGGAAGCTGCAGCAGCTAAGAGCTTACCTAACCACACACTAAAGCGGCGTTCCATGGTGTTTGCCGGTGAGGTGACCTTGACTTTGGCGTTCTGAGCTGCTAGCTCTCCAACTTCGCGCTCCAGTCTCTCCCTCAGGCTGGTGAACAAAGATGTGCCGCCTGCAATGCATTCCAATTGTAGCAATTGTTCCGGTGCTTGTGTGCATTTCATGCAGCATAACGCACGTCATGCCTGCCAAGCCAGCTGCTGCATTTGCTTGATAGTCTCTACATAGCATCGCTTGCAGCACAGGCAGAGCTTCAGCAGACAAAGCTATTCAGTAAAGTATCTGTCTGACACACAAATCTCTATGCATGCAGCAACAGCTGATCACAATTGCAATTTAGCTGCAAGCCATCGTGCATCATGGTAAGCAGCAGCGGCAGCAGCAGCTTTGGCAAAGATGAAATCAACTGCTGGCCCTTGCATGGGGGCTACATTGCACAACATACAGCTGGGAATTTGGTGCCTCTTGCAAACGACAGTCAGCAGCATCACAGAGGACACATACAAAAGCATCTTGCACCAAAAACCTGGGGCTTCAGTACCCTTTGCAGATGGCAGGCGGCTGCATCACAAAGCATATACAAGCATGGTGTGAATGCAATCAGGTATAGCTTTCAGAGCGGTGCTTGCCTGTCAGAATGATGCCGCTGTATAGGTCCCTTCTGACATCCACATCACATTTGCCCACACTATCCAGCACAAGCTCTGCAAGCACTTGGCACAGTCAGCCAGCCGTTGCAACAATGGTGCACACTAGCACATGTGACAAAGAAGGTCACTGCATTTCTTGCACATGGCAGCAGGATGTGTGACAATGTGCAGATACAGGTGCTGCAGTGCTGCATGCCTGCATTGTATCAACCACACGACAGCTTTGGAATAGCATGCCACTATTGCATGAAAATATGCCTATTGGGCAGCATGCACAAAGCTGTACCAGCAAATCATACTGACAGGTTGCATGACATAACAGCCTAGGATCAGCAGTGCACCAGCAGGTATGCACACAAATCCTGAAAGCTTTACCTGGTATGCTTGCAACTGCCTGAGACCCATCGTAGCCTTGCACCGTCTCCAAACCCTTGAAGCTGGACAGTAGTTTCTGCAGTTACAAAATGGCTCGATTGACATTAATATAGGTAAAACACAGCAGACACTACAAAGACACAGCAAATTGGCTTATATGAGCAGTCAAGGTGTCATGCAGCCATGCAGAGGGTTGAGCACAAAACACGTGTTGCGTGACTGATGGAATGCTGGAAATAGCGTTATGTAAAGGGCATGACATATTCAGGCATGACCAGGTGACTGTAACAACTTCATTGGGCATATTATTGCAGCACATGTGCAGTCACGCATCACCTTCACATCATCAACAACAAACGCACTTGGGAAAACATGGCAACAAGGACTGATACTGCCCGAAGTACTGGTTCAATTGTATAAGCTTTTGGATCATGCGTTGCATCTGCACTTCCGTCAATGATGCAGGCTCAGCGCAAATGTTATGCTGCACTAGCAACCATGATCAGTCTGTCTATCAACAGGAGATGCAGAGGCTGCTTACCGGCTGAAACAACACTTCTGGCACCTTGAAGCGGTCTGATCCTATCTGAATCTCATTCCCGTCTGGCAACTGCAAACAATTCCAAAATCAGGTGCTTATGTTCTGACGGCGCCACAGCAGCTTGATCTATTGAGCAGTATCACATAAGCTGTATGACAGGCACACAATCATGCAAGCTGAACGTTTCAGGTGTGATGTGTCAGATGCATACTTTGAAATGTGCATGGGCAGTCACAGCTATGTATTCCAATTTCTGTCAATCTCAGAAAGCAACTGTACAATGGAGTTGTATGCTGGGTCTATCAATGTTGGCAAGGAACTATGCAAGGTAGTGTGATGTGAGTAATGCATGCTGACCTCGTAGCTGACAGTGGGGATGTTGGCATTCTCCTGCTCATCAAAGGGTGTGTCTGACACTCTACAGATACTGTCCTTCATGTCTGCTGCAATCTGGTCCACATGATACTGCTTGAAGCTAGCTGTGGTGTTGCTGCTATCTACTTCATGCACCTGCGTGATACACAAAGCAGCAGGTATATAACGTGCATCTGCCAAACATCTGCTGCACTGAGATTCATATGATACTGCTTGAAGCTAGCTGTGGTATTGCTGCTAAGCACCTGCATGGCACATGCAGCACATATGTGATCTGCACTCATCAGATGCCATCAATGATGCAAGAGACCGCACTGCTCCATGTATGACAGCAAGCAAAAAACGCCAGGAGGCACATCTCAGCAGATGCCGCAAATGCATACAATCTTCAGCAGTGATGAAAGTTCTCCTCTGCATTCCTGAAGGAGGGACAGGACATACTGCCTTCAGATGAGGGCGAAACGACAAAAAGTGAGTGAGGGCATCACTACAGGAGCTTTTCTGTGCAGAGGCAGCCCTGAACCCAGCGCAAGTATTCCATGCTATGCGCTTGACATGCTTAGCCACTTCAAACTATGCACAACAGTAGCAGCTCACCTCAAAAACGCCAGGTTGGCGCTCAGTGCGCTTAATGGAGTAGCGGGGCCGGATTGTGAAGTTCTTCTCAGCCAGTATAGATTCTGCCACCTTCAGCATGCATTTTGAAAGCAAGCTGCCGCCCAAAGGTGACCTGGAGATGGATTTTTGAAGCACGTATCCATCATGGACAGCACACACTGCAGCCAATCACACCAAGTGAGAAGACGAATTTTACATGCTTTAGCCTCAATCATCAATGATCACGTGGGCCGCTCAGGGGGAATGCCTATGCGGCACTCAGGTCAAGGCAACCTATGACATAGGAAACACCCCAAAAAAACAGCAAAATTGCTTTGCAAGGCAATGACTTCTAGGAGTTGCAACAAAATCGCATGGCCAAAACCCGATGACTACAGCTTAGTCATGTGCGTTACAGGAGACGAACGAAGCTCTGCAGCCGCAGGCAATCGCTCGAACCGGAAAGCTGTTGGCGCAAGTCAGCTCCCGACATATCGCTAGCCCTAGCTGTGGGTAGTGATCGGCCTGTGATCCAGATGGCTGAGGCTGTGAACCCCAAGGCATACCCATTGGCCGACGCTACGGTAAGACCGTTTCTGCTACCACTTACCATGTACACCAAGCGGAAAGCGCGTGCTCACGGAACTTGTGCTCTTGCAGCTCACAAATACTATCTTGGACATAGTCCAGCAAGCCGCAAACTACAAGCAGCTGCGCAAGGGAGCAAATGAAGGTGAACGTCTGCATGTATGGCAGCTGCTCCCTTAGCTCACTGTGAGCTTCACGGACATCCATTGCTGACGCCCAAATTGTCCGTGCAGCTACCAAGACACTGAACCGTGGTATCTCCGAGTTTGTGGTTATGGCTGCTGACACAGAACCTATCGAGATTCTGCTGCACCTGCCACTGCTTGCTGAGGACAAGGTAAGCACACCAGGCTTGACACACAACATGCTGCAACACTGGAATGTTCTTGTTTGCTTCAATTTCTGACCCTTGCTGTGTGGTGCAGAATGTACCTTATGTATTTGTGCCTTCCAAGGCTGCCTTGGGTAGAGCCTGTGGCGTCTCTCGGCCGGTAAGACTTGTAACACATCACGCATTGACATCAACAGCACGGCAGCAAAGGCCTGATGTAGCAGGACAGGCATGAAGCTGACTAGTTTTGTGATTGTGCAATGGTGTGTGCAGGTCATTTCATGCTCAGTGACCACTAATGAAGGCAGCCAACTGAAGAGCCAGATTCAGCAGCTCAAGCTTGCCATTGAAAAGCTGCTCATTTGATTTTTTAGGCAGACGCAGGATGTGTAGGATTGGCAGCTGATTCCTATTTGAGTGATCCCCACCTCTATTAACGTTACCAGCTTTGCTCCAAAGAGTGATTTGTAACAAAGTCAAGCTGAACAAATATGTGTGTCAACTTTTGACTCACATTCAGGCATTCTTGAAGCAGGAGTGTTGTAAACAAAAAGCACTGATGCTTATCTGCCGCGCCTTCATGACCTGTGTCCACTACTAGAGAGGTTTGCCTTGCAGCAGCAAAGGAATCCACCACAGCATTCTTGGCCAGAATGTGTGTATTACAGCGGTGTCAAGCTGAACACAAATGGCACGTCAAATGTTTAAAGACAATCGATCACAAGACTAATGTAAGCGAGGACTAGTGACGTTCACCTCATCAACTGCATCGGCAACTAAGGGGGTCTGCCTATCTGTAGCAAAGGAACTCAGCTCTGCGTTCTGCGCCAGGATGTGTGTATTGCAGTGACGTCAAGCTAAGTAGAAACTGCATGTCAAATTGTCACAGATCCATTACAAGATCAATTAAGCGAGAAGTAAAGATGCCCACCTACAGCACCTTCATGACCAGTGTCCACCACCAGAGAAGTTTGTCTGCCTGTGGCAAAGGAACTGAGCACAGCGTTCTTGGCCAGGAAAATGGCTGGGCAGCCATGCTGCTCAAATATGGTCTGCACCATCTGCTCCCGCATAGCCTTCGTGTTGAATGTGGGCTCAGCAAACAGAATCGGGTGTTCTTTTGGGTCTATGACAAGGCGGTCCCTGAGCATGTTACAGCAGAGTTTGTTTGCATGTCTTCTGCTTGATGGTTTGCAAAGTCTGGTCTTGCATAGGTAAAGGTCAAATCATGACTGCAGAATCAAATCACAGCTGTTGCGTGTGCATGGACTACTGCTGCCAAGTACGATGGGCAGCAGCAGCTGTATGTTGCTAGTTTGATGCCTTCAGAAGAGCCTGTGCATCACTGGATGCCGATCTTTGATGCTGCAGCTGCACCTGGAGCTTGCAAACAAGATGCATGAAAGGCACTATACATGAATTTGAGAGTGACCTGTGAGGAGCTTACTTGAAAGCGTGTTCCCAGAGCTCTTGCACAATGTCCATGTCTTGATATAGGCCATTATGCAGTGCTCCTTCTACCTGCACACACATATGACCAGTCATGTCACTTGGGCAGGCAGATCACTGCATTCATATGATGACTGCCTGGCTCAAACTACATAAATTGCTGGTGATACGTTTTACAAGCACATGGAAGGGCAGCTGCTGACCTCCATGTGTTCCCGCCTGTAGTTGACGTCAGAGGTGCCAGTGTACACATGGTTGCTGGTGCGCCTGCGCTTGTTGGGAGTTGCACCATCAGTGTCCATTGGGCTTGCGCCATTAGCTCTGTCATTTGGCACCAGGCCTAACACCTGACACACAAGCATGCATTAATTTGCCAGGTGACTCAAGAAAGCTGGCGCACAGTGCTGTCCACACTGCAGAAACGCCGTACCGATGGAAACAAGGCCTTCGGGGTATCTTCCCCGGCGAAGCCAGCCTTAACCGTGTGTGATCCCACGTCCACCACAACGGCGTTGACCTCGTCTGCAGAGCAGCGTATTTGCTGCATAACGGAATTCCAGCGCCTGAGCGCCCTTTGCAAGAAATCTCAGACCTACCTCCGCCGTACATGACGCCACAAGCCTCCGGTATTCAGTCTGGATCGCTTACAAAGGCGTCACCGCAGGTCGGAACACGCTAGCTCTTACTTCAGATCACCTTTGCCACAAGCTTCTGCAACATTGCAAGCCAACCCGCCAACTGGATTGACGTCAGCGGCAACTAATTCGCTTGTCAATGCGCCTTCGAGTGCTTGCAGAGATCGGCAACAGCGGAATCTGAAGCTAATGTTGCTGTTAGGTCAAAGACACATTGGGTCGCACAGCCCTTCATGCTGAGGCTCTTAGCGCACTGTTGAGCAACAAACAAATGCAAAATCCGGCTATGCAGTATGACGTGGTGGACAACTCAGTGAAAGGGTCTGGTAGAATACAGGCAGAAAGTGCTGCGCAGAAAGTGTTGCATCGATGCCTTGTGGTAAAACATTGCAATGATTTCAGCGGCAACAGTCTGGATGCAGGACCCCAAAGCTGCATACGGAGGAAGTTCGTCTGAAATGTAGGGAGGGGTGCAGACAAGCCCTCAGAGTGCTACTGTGACTGGTGGTGCATGACGGATCCATTGTCATAGGCCAACAATGCATGTAGCTGTGGAGCTGTGGACTGCAAGCTGGGCAGCCATTGCAAGGTCAAGGCATTGCATGCAGCCTTCGGACCTAACGTCAGGGGCTGTGCAACCGCCTCAGTTGCTGACTGGCGAGTGCCTGGAGTGTTGAACAGGGAAGAGGGATTCCAAAGATAGATCTGCAAGGAAGCACAGCTGATATCAACTGCAGCAAGCTCCAAATTCATGCCTGACCTGACACTGCTTATGTGCAAGATGCGCAAAGGCCAACGAACCCAAAAGGGGCTCGACATGGCAACACAATGTTGCAAAGACTGCAGCTTGCTGTTGACAGACAGACTGACAATTGCTGGCAAGTACCATGTATCAATGGCTTTATGCTCAAGCAAGTCAGTCCTGTGCCTTGTCATGCAAAGATGCGCTCACCTCTCCATTTTGGCCTCCTGCAACAGCAGTCTGACCATCCGTCTGGCAACACAGCAAAGGAGTCCTGCATGACGCTTTGCTGACAACTGTGCCTGCTTTGCGAAGGTCTATCAGGCTCAGATTGCCATCCTCTGCTGCTGCAAAGACATGCTGCTCATCTGGTGTCATGGCCAACCCACTCATAGGGTCTGAACAGACTTGCACCTGTAACAATGGCATGACATCACATGGCACAAGTTGAGCTACAGCAGCACTGCTTACAGGCAGTGCACATGAAGAGGGCAAAGCATGATGGTGCACACATGCTACTCTTTGTATAGCCCAGGAGCAAACATCAGTCTGGGCAATTGAGTTGATTCAATTACAGCTTCTCAGCTTTATAGCGTCACAAAAACTTCAATGTTGCAATCTCAAGGTGATGCTTTGCTGCAAACACCTCTTGAAATCGCTTGCACCTGTTGTTCAAGCTGCTCACAATTCCTGAAAAACACAGCGGTCTTGCTAACAGTGCATACTCGGCATGCCATACCTGCCACACAACTGATGGTGTGCGCAGGTCCCAAGCCATGAGCATGCCTGTCTCAGTACCCCCAACAACCAACCCCCCAGGGTTCCGGGGGGCTGCTAGGGACCAGATGCCAGATTCAGCATCTGTGAGGTCGTGCTGAGGCCTAGGGGCAACAGTGCTTGAGGTCCAAGGCTGCCGTCCCTCTGCCAACCTGTACATCAGTGAACAATACCAAATCAGTGATAGATTTCACATTTTGACGCAGCGCAAGTCCTGTCCTGCGTGACACTTTATTTGCTGCCTTGCTATCTAGGTGTGCCTTGATGCTCAAACATCATGCGTAATGTTTAGCCTGCTATCACAGCAACTGCAAAGATAAACGCAGCATTTGCACCAGAGCCTGCCCATTTCTGAGTTCCACACACCACTCACCTCAATGATGTTTCACCGCCAAAATGAGACTGTACAGCCAGTGTTATAGGCCTTTGAGCCAGATGGATCTTGCAAAAGCTGCCCTTGGCTGACTTTGCTGCCAGATCGAGCGTTCAGCATGTTAGATGTTGAAATTGAGCAGCCCATGCTGTTGTTATTGCACAAGGTTTGAGGAAATGCAGTGCTGGCATGCACAACATCAACAAAGCAATAGCACTGCAGCTGCTACTTTTCAGCTTCGCCATGAAAGCTGAGACAACCAATCACTATTGCATACATGCTTGCTAGTGAAGTGCCCAGATCCTGCTTGACGCATGCCTTCACGGCAATGGATTCAACAACACATAGCAGCAGTGGCTGTCACACTGCATCTGGTTTGCCACTCACTGCCAGATTTTGACGGAGCAGTCCCAGGAGGTGCTTGCAAGCTGACTTGAGTGCATGAGCTGTAGGCATGCCACTGTGTCTTCATGGGCTTGCCAATGGCCCAGCTGCCTGCCAAACTCCACAGAGTAGGCATACACCTGCAACACAGGCATAAACTCTGCTGCCTTGCATGTCATGTTGTGCATATGTGCTGCCTCAAAGCAACACTCTGAACACTGGATGCCATACCAGAGTTTTCCTGCGCAGTAAACACCACACAATAGGCCAGTGATTGTGTTGCATGCAAAACACTGATCTGCAGTCCATTATTTTGAAAGCAGTGAGCTGGTCCAGAACCAGCAGACGTGCTTTGCAACAAATGCTGATAGATCTTCAAGTGCAGCAAACCCTTGTAGTAAACATGCAAGCAGAGCAGCAGCACATTGAGGCTGAGCACAAGATAGCCTTGACGACATATCGCACAGGATGATGCTGTATGTGTGCTTGCTGCCCTGCGCACCATGATTCAACAGCACTCAACATGCAGAGGCACAAGTTGCGACACCTGTGAAGCAAGCAGCATACCTGATTGTCGTAGGAGCCTGCAAGGACTGTGGGGTGCAGCCCTGCCCCTTGGCCCTGATGAAGAAGAGCCAGGGATGTCAGGGGTAGGCTGCCCAGCTTGGCTGATCTGACCTGCAGAACAACAGCAGCACTCTTCTGCTGCCTCTGCCGGTGTAGACAGTCTATGCAAAGACAGCAAAGCCAAAGCTTTGCAGCATTGCAGTGCCACTAGCCTGAAAGTGACAATATGCATAGATGACTGCTGCCGGCACAGTCTGGAATTTCTGTTTCTTGACAACAGCCTGATGCGGCACGCTGGGAGTCATCAGGCAAAATGGCAGCCAACTGCAAGTGCCATGCAAGCAGCCTATATAAACAAGGAGGATCAGCAGTTGCAAACTAGGCATTGAGCTGGCACACGTGAAGGCTGAGCACATGAGATCAAGCTGGCAGTGGCCCAACATACAGCAATTGTGCTAATGTCCATAGGCTTCCACATATGCTGCATGGCAAACAGCAGCACATGTTGCAGGATCATGAGCCAGCAAAGAAAGGTGATTCTTCATGTGCTGCCAAATTGACCAAAATACAGACTCAAATATTCTGGGGCCTGTCCAGGTTGCAAGCAATGCACTGCATGTTTGCTGACCTGAGCATTGGTGGACAGTGTATGGATCTTGAGTGCAGCACTGTGGCCAACGAAGTAGGCAGTGGGCTCGCCATCCGCCACCGCTAGCGCCACAGCTGTGGGAGACGCCTGCTGACTGCTCACCAGCCTTGCTTTGCCCTGCAGTGACACCACTCATTGCATATTGGACATGAAAGCATTTGCAGACCAACTCTGTTGTACTGACATGTCAAGTCCACCATAACAAGCTGCAAAGACAGGCCCAGCCTTACATAGCATTCTGGTGGCCTCAATTGCATTGTTTTGATGACGAGAGTGCTGCAACTCTGAATGCAATGAATGATGCGCATGCTGCATCAGCACACAAGTGGTAGATTGTGAGTACAGTTTAGGAGCATGTCGTGAGCGTACCTGTAGTCTGTCTTTCAGTTTTGGACCCCAAGATGTTGGTGTTGATGTGCTTGTGCCTGACTCAGATTTGCGCCTTTCTGCTGAAGCAGCTCTTGACAGCATGACCTGCTCTAGAGCTTCCTGCAGTGTTTTGTTGTCCTTCAGGTTGGGATGGGGGTATGTTTGGGGTAGGTTGGGGGGTGAATCTGGGGCAGGAAGCGGGTCAGGGGCTGCTGTGGTTGCCCTGAGCTCAGATTTCCCCCTTTCTGCTGAAGCAGTCCTTGACAGCATGACCTGCTCCAAAGCTTCTTGTAGTGACTTGCTGTCCTTGGGGGCGGGCTGGGGGTAGGGATGGGGTATGGTGGGGGGTGTTGCAGATGTGGTGGCCTGAGAGTGTGACTTGACCCTCTGTGCATCTTCAGGCTCTGCAGCAGCAGCCTTTATTTGAGTGCCTGTGACCACATAGATGGGCCAGGTATGAACCATGGCAGGCATCAAATACATTTGATATTGTCAGGCGCTTGCTGATGACCAGACTTGATGAATGAGCTGAGCAGACCACTGGCGCTTGCAAGGGGTGAAGGTGACTGGAAAGCTGCCAAGAAGCAATGCAAAAGCTTTACAGGGGCAGATCTGCAGCAAAAGTCTATCTGCTACTGCTGGTATAGGCTCACATGCATGATGCACAATATACAATGCTGTGCGATGGGAACCAAGCACTGCATTCCGACTTGAGTGCTACTTATGAGTGAGGACATGTTCATGTAAGAAGGGTACTGCAGTGGTTAAAAATAGAGTCTCAGTTCCAAATCTGATCACCTGCAGCAGTGTGTTGTTCACTGCTGTTGCGCCTAGATGACAGCACCCCTCCTGAGGGTAGGGGCACAGGGGGTTGCTGGGGCCGCTGGAACAGGCCTTTCAGGGACTGGGCAATGGGGGCTGTGCTGGTTGAAAGGGACCGTGGACTCACCATGCCACCTGGACTTGCATCTGTGCCTTCACCTGTGGGAGCACCGTTTGCGTTGTGAGCAAATCTTACGCCATGCAGTACAGGTTCCAGGGTTCGATCAATGTGATGCCGCACTATTGCATGGACAGTAACCCTTGGGCTTGCACTGTGGCATACCAAAAGTCTGATGAGCATCATCTGTGCCATGTTCTCCCCATTGGTGATATGCTGCTGTTTTACCCATTTTAAATCCGCGGCGGAGTAAACAAGTGTACCACAGCCATGACAGGGAACCCCAGGCTGACCTTTGGTGAGATTGTCCACCATTGCGGAGAGGGAGCCGCCCATGCGGCCAGACCAGTTGCGCAGCCGATCTGGTAGACCCCGCCCTTGGGCCCCACCCACCTGGGGGCTGCTGCTGGTGCTGTCTGCCTCCAGCAATACCTGCATGCATTGAGTGTGAGAAGGGAAGAAATGCAAAGGGCAGGAAAGGGACATCCCATGCGCCCAGACCAGTTGCGCGACTGGTCTAACCCCGGACCCCACCCCCAACCCTGCCCGCCTGGAGGCTGCTGCTGGTGCTGTCTGTCCCCAGCACACATCATTGTGGAAAGAACAGAAAAGCAAAGAATAGAAAAAGGAAAGAAAGCGCACCCTTCAAAGCAGTCAGTCCATGCATGCACATGGTCCTGACCCACATGCAGCATTTTCTCCAAGTATGCGTGATTTGTGAGCACACTCAGATTTGCGAGCTGAGTGAGGTCAGATATCACATTCAGGTGGCTTTGCAGGATAAAGCGCTGCAAAATGCACTTACCCCTGATGACGAAGAAGAGGCAGGGGAGAGAGGCGGGACAGGCTCCTCATGCAGCACATCCAGCTTATGCAACAGCTCCCTTTCCTGCACCCATGGCTATACAGAGGTGTTAGACAAGGTAAATTGGCATGACATGCTTCAATCATGCAGGAGTGCGTTTGATGGATCAACCGTGTGGGACCCTGCCTGCAAAGTCATGCTGTTGCAGTGACAGGCTCCCAGGGATCATCCTGATAGTGCTGATAATCTCATGCTGAAGAGTGTGTGTTACTCTGGCCTTAAAGGCCAGCAGACTGCAATGATCAACTCACTGAACGATGGGCAATCATGTTGCATGGATAACATTGATGCTTCTGCTTCAAGCAGCTTGCCACAGCACAAATGAATGCACTTTAGTACGGGGCCTGCTGTCACTTGCAACCACCACCAGCCGTTCATCACATCTAGGCTGTGCAAGGTTGTGCCTTGCGCTTCAGAGAAACTTGGAAGCTGGCCAAGCTTGGGCTGACAGAGGGTGACTGTGCGAGTACAAGATGTGAGATTCTACCTGTGAGCTGACTGCGGTCTGAGGTTGCTGAGAATCAGTAGCAGTGAGTATGGTGGCCAGAAGGGCTAGAGACAGCGCCGCTCCTGCAGTGGTGTTGGTAGAGGTGGAAGGGGCAGGCAGCAGGGTGGAGGGGGCAGGGGTGGGTGGGCAGGCCTGCCTAGGGGGGTGCGGTGACGTGAACAGCTGCCTGCACCAAGTGAACTTGTTTTTTCATGATGATGAATATGTATGACATGCAATAAGGTTTGTCACTGCTGTGTGCACAAAGAGGACACGGCAGACAGCAGGGTGGAGGGGTCAGGGATAGGGTGGCAGGCCTGCCTCGGTGGTGGGAGTGATGTGAAGAGCTGCCTGCACAAAGCAAACATGATGTCCTTTACTTGGAGTAGTGGTGCTACTTGGGACAAATGATGAACTGTACTGCTGCTGTGTGCACAAACAATATGATCCAACACGTCACCTGTGGACTGTATTGCTCAGATTTTGCTCTGTGAATTTTGCATAATCACATGCAGCAACAAGCTGGGCGTTAAGAACGTGTCATCTGTGCAGCTCACAAGATGCCATTTGGCCGGGACACCAGTGCAGCAGTGACCATCTTGCAGAAGACTGGCTCAAGGTGTTGTGTTATGCATTCATCAACACATCAGACTAGAGGCTATGGCTGATGGTCAATCAGTGGGCATTGGTTCAAGGCCTTGACAGCTGAGCCAAGACTCAAGAGGTTATTGAGCCGACCTGGGACACTGATCATTGATGTGTGACTCCAGCGCTGCCCTGTGATGCGTGTCAACTATGCATTTGTGTTCAGTTGAAACTGCATTGCATGGTGTATTTTTGGAGCAATCTTCTGTTGCTGCCTTGCTTGCAGCTTCCAATAATGGCTGGCATGCAGGCTGATGAATGACTCAGTCGAGTTTGAGCAGACCTGGGGCACTGGCCAAACTCGTTGATTTGGGACTCAAGGGCTGCCCTGTGCTGCTTGTCGGCCATGCCCTCCACATCTACAGCCCCCTCATATGTCAGGTGGTGAAACACATTGTCAGCTGCGACTGCTGGTTCCCCTCTCTGCTTGAACCTGCGCCCAACTAAAGCTCATGCTTGCATTGAGTTAAATGGGTGTTGTCCACTTTGTCCTGGACCTTGAAACATGTGTGCTTTCAAAGGTGTTTGTCAAGTCTGTATCAAGCCAGAAGCTGGCAGCTGTGCCGCTGTGAATAGGCACTTGGGCAGAGTGCTGCATGGTGCTTTGCCACTTCTGAGCATCTCAGCTCAACCAGCCAACCAGGCTAGGCTCATGCAACATTTGACACAACAGTAACAGCTCCGGGAAGGCATACAACCAAATGCTCCCCTCACTGTATACTTGCTGCACGGCTTCTGCAGACTAAACAATCTGCGCCGCTTGGACAACAATGCAGGCATACCCAAAGATGAGGTCAAGCCAATGGTGTAAGTTGGCTGATACAAAGGCGCTTTCCAGTGCTGCTCTGTGCTTGGCGATAAAGTCTTGTGGGCTGCTAGCCCAAGCAGGAAGCTCTACTGCGTCCACTGACTTCCCGTTCTGCCTCAGACCCAGCGGCAGGCGCTCATTGTTCACCAGAAAACTGCAAGCAATGCAACAACACATCAGCAATGGTGCAGGCAGATCAAAGCCGATGTGCCATGTCTGCTACCAATGTTTGCTTGAGTCAAGGGAGAAGCTTCTGGAGCTGCGCTTGCATACACCAGTACAGCCAGGTGCTGAGCTGTCAATTATGTGCTTTTAAGTTCAGCAAGGCCATGGGTTGCAGCTTTTGTCACTGATCTGAGCAAGCGCTTATGCTGACTGCAACCATCAAGCATGCCGGACCCAACTTGCCATGCAGTCTGACTGAAGGGAACCATCACTGAGCAAGAGCTGGCGCTTTCTGCATAACACAAAGCTGACCTAGACTTGTCACTACTGGTCAACACGGCTGAAGGCCTCATGAGGCTTTGTGCCCATCATCACCTGGTGTCCTGTGAGGTGCATTGTCACAGCATACTCTGTGGTCAGCAAGCAGGTAGTCCAAGAATAAAGACACAGGCATTGCATCCAGCTATGTGTGCTAGCATAAAATGCAGCGCAAAGGGTCACCTGCCATTGGAAAGGAAGAACTCAGGTATGAGCTCCTTCACATCTGCTGGGTTGCTGGTCACACTCTCCCAGGACTCTGGGATGCTGTAGAACATGCGGTCTGCCACATCAAACCTGTATAGCAGGACAACGTTCAATTTCAACTGCAATGCCAGGTTCACAATTGTAAAGAGCAAAATGTTGCAATGACCAAAGATATCCTTTATCAGGCGCCGCATGTGGTAAGCATAAGCAATTACCCGTGGCATCTGTTGGTGTGCGATCCAACAAACGCATTTGCAAATGTCAGCATGTCAGCAGCTGGCCAGCAGTGGCTGTTGCTGAATGAAGCAGCTTCAAACAGCAACTACAAACACTGCGTTGAGGACTTGCCCTGCACTGAAGTCTGTGTAAAGCAAACCCTCACAGCAGCGTTCAAAATTGCTGCCAGGCTGCTTCAGCCAACAACAGACGTAACACTGATTTGCTGCTGTGCACGAAATGTGGCTGACAACCGGCCCCACAGAAGCACAACTGAGAATTGATGTGTAGCAAGCATCTTGGGGCTAAGCGCATCAAGACACAGTTGGGCTACTTAGCACGGCAATAGCAATGTCTCTCAAATGGACATAAGGATGCAAACAGGCTTGCAGGAGGTCAAGCAATAAGATACACATGAGGTACATGCCGTTCTGAAGCCGAAAGAGGTGGGCATGCGCTTTGCACTGGCTGCCAAACAAGCAAACAGCGCTCGTTAAGTGGTACAGTATCTTCTACTTTTAACGACTGCATTGGGCACAAAGGAAAACGTCCCGACATCGAATGGTCCTTACTCAGCACTACCACTGTAGTCAGAGAATGCAGTGCTTGGTTCCCAGTTGCATTGTCCTTACATGGAGAATGTCCTTGTGTGAAGTGTCCTTATGTCGGGAAATTACTGTACAAGCATGAGCAAACATCAGGATGCAAGTCCTATGACCCAGGCCATATGAGTACAGGCAATGAGGCTCAGATGAAACACCTGCCGTTTTGCAGGCGTAGAAGGTGGGCTGGGGCGGCCCGCACCAGCCAGTACATGACATATCCAGGGCAGGAGTAGTGTGTGCCATACAGGAATGGTGGGTCTGACCCCTGCAATATTGCAAGCAGCCTCTTGTCTGCATCCTGAGCAGTGTCACATTTGCTCAAGCTTCCATGCTGGCCTGCGACTGTAAGACAAGGAGCAGGAGACTCAGCATGACTGGCAAGCTTTCCAATGGCGATACAAGTCTATTCAGTGAAGCAAAAGACTAAGTTGCTTGAGAAGGCTAATGTAAATGGTACGATTTTTGAGCAGTTTTTCTCAAGTGGAGAACGCACAGGCATGCTATACATCTCTGAGCATCTGCAGGAGCGCAAGACAGGTCTAAACATGAAATGCCAATGATTGTAGGCAGCACCTCATCTCTGGGCATCTCTCTGAAACGCAATCTGAAGCTCTCAAGGCGCTGAGGGTTCAAGGCACCAATTGGCTTGGACAAGTCTCTGAAGCTGGTTCGATTGCTGAGGTCCAGAGAAGCACTGCTGTAGTCTGCCAGCACCCAGGGAAACACCGGCCACTGCAGTCCAGGCAGCTTGCTCATTGCATGAGCTCATACAAATTACTTGGCAAAGTTGATGACGTCAACTGCTGTCTACAGCATAAAGGCGATTGATTGTCTGCTAGAGACCTGGCCACTACACGCTTGGCTGATGTCACAAGTTGGCTCGTGATCCTCAGTGTTGCATCTTCCAAGACAAGTGCAAAAATCATTCTGCCAGCATCTTAATGTTTCCCAGTTGCAATGCAATCTGTCAGTGAAGGAACATAATGTATGCCAGAATTGAGACTGATGGCAGATAAGGCCAGGTGGGGGAGACAAGACGCATCACCAAAGCTGTGTAGTGTTTTGCATCATGGTGTTGCTACTTTTTCCTTCACTCTGCCATCACTAAAAGCGTCAGATGCTGTCAGCTTGCACACAGATCAAGCCAGCCATTCGAACTTGGGACGACTGAGTGGACCAGAAGTGCTGCACAGAAACAGCAAGAAGCAAAGACTCAGGCAGTAGCAAGCAGCATGCAGCTTACCTGTGTGAGATCATTGAAGGATCTGCCAGCAGCCAGGTTACAGTAGAGTAGGTAGTCTAGGTTGCTGACGAGTCGTGCCAAATTGCAGCATTTATGTTGTACCAGACCAGCATTAGTCAGAAACCCAGGCTGTGGCAAGCAAGACACACTGCACCTGTGTGAGGTCATTGAAGGACCTGCCAGCAGACAGATCGCAGTACAGAAGGTCCAACCTCGGCATGTTCTCACTTGCCTCCGGGCAGTCTGTTTTACAAACACGGATTTGACCAGAGTCTTGACAGCATCATATATGCTGTACAACAGCAAGTATCTATAGGCATCACCAAGCAGTATGTACTGTGCACCTGTGTGAGATCATTGAAGGATCTGCCAGCGGCTAGGTTGCAGTAAAGAAGGTAGTCCAGGTTGCTGATGCGGCCTGCCTGCCAGCCAGCTGTCACCTTAGCCAGCCAGCCCCCGCCTGCCTGCACGACCCAGCGCGAACAGCCTTTTCACTGATATTCATACATAGCATGACATCACAGCTGGATTAGTGGCAGCATATGAGCAAGCGAATGAGGCATCAACATGTTCTGTTAGGTACAAAACAGCTGCTTCAGGAGCTGTTTGATGAGCCCAGTCATGACCTCCTGGCATATCTTGGGGTGTAGTTCCTCTCTGTACAACACTATGCTAAGTAACAGTATGAACTGTACATACGCCTCTGGCAATTGTGCTGCATTTTGCATCCAATTGGTGTCCTGATCACTCTGGCAGAAAGCCTGGCAGGGGCCCCGACAATGCTTCCTGACGGTCACACCCTTTGCATGAGCGCAGCAGCTTGTAACATTGCTTGCCTTGAGAAGTGAGCCTGCAGCGGCTGCTGCTAATGTGCATTCATATTGACCAGGCAGGACTCTTCTGACTGGACCAAAGGATTTAGCATTGTTGCCTACCTCAAGAATCGAGCCTGCAGCAGCTGCTGCTGATTTGCCACCTGGCAGGGCTTCTCCCAAGCAGCCCTGGGCAAGCATGACCTGAGCTGCCCTTTTGGCCTCCACAGTGTTAGGGAAGGCAAAGAAAGCGGAAGGAGCACCCCACTGGGCCCCTCCCCCTCCCTCTATGAAGAACAGCTCCAACCCTGCATTGCATTCCTGCCAAGGTGCACACTGTGCATGTGGTCCTGAGTTTACGCGGATGGAACAGATCAATATGCTTGCTTGGGTTCAGATGCGTGATGTATGCAGGGCAGGCAAAGGAAGCAGGGTGGCTCCCCTGCACCCCCCCCCCTCCCCGAAAGAACAGCTTCAGGGCTGCACATTGATCCCGCTTACTGCATCTGCCTGGTTGTTGAGTGCAGTTCGTGCAAGAGACCTTCTCGCTTGTGTGCAAATGTCTTACATGTGTGACTTGGATCCACAGCATTGACACCATGTGGCGAGCTTTGCAGTGACTTTACAGCAGCTGCTGTCTTGACGTGCCTGCCAGTCAAATGCTCCTTAGAATGCACGTCAATAGATGTCTCGGAGCTGCCACATCTTGGTACATGTGCCACCACCTGGCATGCAATTAAGCTGTGCATACAGGGCAGCGTTACTCACCAATAGGTCTAAGTGAGCTACTGCGCTTGGCCACAGCTGCCACAGCTGCCAGTGGGTGGCTTCGCACAGGGCTGCCACCCGCTACATTGTGCAAAGGCTGGAAGTACAAACGGCGGTCAGTGATCACCAGGCGGCCGCCCTCCTACAATGACCACATTCCAGTGTTTGATGGGATGAGCACACCCAATACAGGGACAGTTTCATTGTGAGGACAGTGCAATTAGGAACCCAACATTGCATTGCACTCAGAAACCAAACATTGCATTTTGACTGCATTGATACCTCTGGGTAAGGACAAGTCAATGTAAGAGAGGGCTTTTTGGTACAAAATGCAGTCATCACAAGGAAAGTGTTCTTTGTAAGTTGATGAAAGATTTTGCTTCCTGGCTGTGCTCTGGGGCTTTCAGCAATGTGCAAAAAGAAAACTGTCACCTGGACCAGGGGAGTCTGCTGCACTGCTGGCGCATCATACTGGATCTGCTCACTGAACTCTGCTAAGCGGCTGTGGTCAAAGGTAGCTGCTGCTGCTCGCTGACTAGCGCCCACCTGCATGCATGGTCATGTTGTGGTGGCTGGTTCTGTAATTTGAGTGACATCGCTGTTCATTTTGACAAATGCTGATCTGCATGCAGCGAGTGGTCCATACAGCTTGCCCACCATATTAGAATCTAAGAACGAATAATGGTAGGCAAGCAGCAGCACTGCATGCAAGACTGCTGGTTGTGTCTGCAATCACAGCTGTGCATCATGATTGACTTTGCTGACCACCACATGTGAACAGCATGTTCATGTATTGCTTCGCCATGCACAACTGAATCATGGTAGATGCGCCCCAATATGCACTCAGACAAGTTGAAACTGATCTCCTGCGCTTTTTCCTGCTACAAGCATGGTTGCATTTGAGGCTGTCAGACCTGCAGAGCCTCCTTCTTGTCTGCATAGGGCAGCCTGCTAGCAGCCAGCTGCTCATGAGCCATGATCAGAAACTGATCCACTGTTGCATAAGCCAATGTAAACTGCCAATGCGTCAGGGCGCCTTTCTGCACTGTGTAGGGAGCATCAGCATTGTTTGCTTTCATCTTGATCACTTGTGTCGTCGCCAAAGATAGGCTGTTTCTATTTAGCCCTTCTAGCTGCTGCACAGACATGAAGGGGATCCTGAAGCAAGCAGCATTGTATGAAAACAAAGCCAAAACCCTTTCACAGTCTGCAGGCATGCACTGCATCATCATGTAGGGCGAGCAGATATGTGAGGTTTACTTGTAATCACGTTGGAAGTGCGCGCACGCCGTACTGTAGCAACAACATGTGTAATATTCGTCAAACCTCGCGTGATAGAATCACACACCTGACAATTGGTACTCTGACATCATCTGGATCAAAGAACAGGGATTTTGAACAGAGTCTCAAACTGCCAGGCATGCTCTTGACTTTCTGTAGATTGCCTTGAACAGCTGTTGGCCAGGCACAGGACGCAACAAAGTCTGCCACGTAGTCTTCTTCCTCCTCCAACAGCAACAGTGTGAAGCGCTTTGCGGGCAGTCGCAGGCCAAACATGGCTTGCGTTTAACCAGCGATCTGGCACGCTCACTGCAGCAGATGTGATCACTGCTCAGGGCTTGCTTGTGTTGCTGTCAGGTACGTCTGGTTTCTGGAGCTTTGTGGGCTTGAATTGAGACACGGGCGGCCACGGAGGCACCACAGCCTGATATTGCGGTCCCACGCGGGTAGTCCTAGGAGGTGCGTTGTTGAGTATGATGGACGGGGCTGCCCTAGGACGCTTCTCGTTGCCGGCGTCGGAATCGATCTCGCTATCAGCAGGACGCTTGCTTGTACCGTGATCGTGATCACTCGGGCCTTTGCCGGCTTGCTGTGTTTGTTCCGAAAATCCGCAATCAGTGCGCGAAACCTTTTCAGACATAAGTCGTGCAAGTCACACACGATCACGCCCAATCGTTGCGAACAAAACGCTCGTTGGATGCATACAGGACGCGAGTGCGATCGCAGTAAAAGTCATGTTTCTCGCCCAGCTCGCATGCGCATGCAATTCTTCCGAAACCCTTTGACCTGTGTGCTTGGACATTGCCTGCAATTACGCGCTTGCATAAATCGGGTGCAAAGCTTGTGAGGGCCTGCGACTATCTACAAACAGTCTGAGACTTGCAGTTGAACCAGTGACATGCGCATGTACACAGCTTGCAGCGAGAAGTTCTTGCTACTACTGATCACTCTTGCAGCTTGTACGTGCCTGGCCGAGCAGCACGACGCAGCGAAGACAGATCCACCAGCACCACTGGTGCAAGTCAATTTCTACGGTGGGCGTGTATGCTTAGCAGTTGTGAAAGCTCAACCATCCTGTTGTTTTCAACCTGTTTGGCATGCAGGTGAATCCCTTTGCCCATATTGTGCGAGATTTCTGGACACGACGGCTGCAAGAATATATGACAATGGCGTCATGAACATCACACATTTTCGATACATTCCATATGGCAATGCAAAGCAGACCAAGGCAAGACATCGAAAGCAAACTCCAGCCTTGAATACTGCTTTGTCAGTATCTGGAAAATTCCGTGACTGACCACACACAGGATGGCATTATCTGCCAACACGGTCAGCAGGAGTGTGAGCTGAATCGCATTCTGAGCTGCGCAATTCACCTGAATCCCAACCAGCGAGTCTGGTTTCCATTTGCCAAATGTCTGGAAACACCTGGGCCTGGCAAGATTCACCCCTTAGAGCCAGCAGAGCCATGCGCAAAAGATGCAGGCATTGACTATGCAGCGATCCAAAACTGCTCATCTGGTACCATCCTTCCAGCTTGTGCAGGCAGCTCATGCAGCACACACCTGGCTTTCAAGCTAGCTGCTCCAGCTTTTCTGCATGCATTCACGATATCAGCGCTGGTGCTGTCAAAGAGTCTAGTCAGTCTGGGACTTGCCTCACAGAGCTCCTTTGGCTGATGCTTTCCAATGTGCTGTTTTGATTGTGTTGATGTGCTCAAGTCTGAGGCTCTGGGGTGTTGCAGGGCAGATGGCAGATGATCTCCAGAAGCAGGCAGCTGAAGAGACAGCCAGTTTGACACCCCCCCACACTTATGTTCCCTGGGTGACTGTCAATGGCATCACAGTAGGCGGCGCATTAGACCAGCTGCAGACTTTCATATGCGCTGCTTACCTTGGTGTCAGGTGGGAACGCATTTGTACCAACACATGCGACAAGCTGATACCCTTTGAGGGCATTGCCTTGTCACATTGTCATTGAACACATTTGTGTGGTGTTGCACAGGCCAAAAGCATGCTATGGACCGCCACAGCTCATGACAACAGCTGTCACCCATGCTGGTTTGACTCAAGTTCTACAGCAGCTTGACTTCCGTCAACAGTGATATTGCTACCACAGTCTACGACCAATCGCATGTTCAGCATTGAATGATTCTGTGTAATCTCATAGCAACTGTTACCACCATCTTTCTTTTGTTTGCAGCATTCAGCTCTGTCTTCAGCCAATATGTACATGTTTAATTTGGAAATGCACCTCACTTCCTACGTGCTCACAGCCTTATGCGTTTTGTGCATGATTGCAAAGCTTGGGCTGCATGATGTATGATGAGTTGTAGAAGCTGAAGTGAGAAGCATGCTAATTCTACACATATGTCATGTCACAGTAACAACTTCCGCCACGAGGTGGTACGCAGCTTGTGATCAGGGATCAAATGTTTCGAGCTTGCCAGTGTGCACGTGACTAATGCGCATGGAGAAGTCTGCACACACAGCTCAGCTAGCAGCAGTACCTAAGGAATGCAAACAATGGTAAGAATCTGTACAGATGCTGTGTTGTACCTAGGGTGTCAACTGCAAACCTGTAAACAACCTGAGCCTCTGTGAAAAGCACCGACGACACAACTCAACAAGAGAACGACACAATTCAAAAAACAGGCGTAGGGCGCTGCAATGCATTACTGATTGACACCAGCCAATAGGCCTGCACCGTCTCCATGCTTGACCACCTCATACCCAACACCTACATCTGGATAAGGCTGCGCTGACCCCTTGTCACCAGGCCTGCCAGATGGCATGTGACCACGGTCCAGCAGCTGCTTCAACACCTGAAGAAGCAAATGCAGGGCTTGACTAACTGGTGTGGCTGTCACAGAGGTCTAGTCCCCAAACGAATCAACAGCAGTCAACGAACAGCTCTTGAGCTGTGTCTAGCTTGATTACTTCCAGCAGCCAAAAGCCAACAACACCATTGACAGCATCGTTTGCTACAGGAGGCACTGCAGCATGATCACAACCCACTGCAGCAGACAGGCTCGATGTTTGAAGCAGCCACCAAATCCTACAAGCAGATGTGCTTTGTGAGGTCAACAAGTGCAGGGCCTGACCTTGTCTGTAACCACGCCAGACTGGGCTTTGTCCCCCAGGGTCTTGTCAGTGTTCAGTAGCTCCAGCAGCTCATCAGCACTCAGATTGCTGCTGCCCTTGTTCACTGCCTCACTGTCAAGGAAGGCTCCCTGCACAGCACAGGCATGGCATATAAACCAGCGCATTCCTGATGCTTGCAAACCAGGTCTTGCGTTTGCAAAGCTTGCTCGTCAGTGAAGTTTTGACAATGTGCTTTCAGATCGTCAACCAAGTGAACCAGGCCATGCACCACATGCATCCAGCACCTTTGCTAGTAGTTCTGGTGCTAGCATTTGCGCTGTCACTGATGCTCTGCTCACAGCAGGCTGCCAGTTCATGCAGCGAATAACGCTTATCTGAGCATAAGATCCCTCATGCAGGGCACAGACCTGGAACATACCTTACAAAGCATCAGAGAGTGAAGCATCACTGTCTGATGCTTTGTAAGGTAGCTACCAGGCCTGCGCCCTGTAGACAGCTGACTGTCGTCACAAGTCCTTTGACGGTACGTTTGTGATGCTGAGGTCGCCAAGCAGGCATGACCTGCCAGTGCATATATAGCAGTGCAGTCCATGCAAGTCCAGTGTGATGGGAGAGCACCTGCTTGATGACAAGGCGCTCCAGCATGAGCTTGCTGTTGGCACGCTGCAGAAGGCGGCCCTCCACGCTGTGCGCTGTAGCCATCCTGAACACTAGCACTGGCCGGGTCTGCCCAATGCGGTGAGCCCTGTCCATGGCCTGCACCAAAAGGGCAGCATTAGACCTGCTATCCATAAGGATCCAACATGAGTGGATTTTCAGAGGCGACACAGGCCTTGCACTTGCCTGCTGCATACTATGTGTCATTAGTACAGAGCATGACAAAAGGTTGAGCTAGTATGAAGCTTTGCTCAATGCGCTTGAAGGATCGTTTACGGAACATTTAGACTACCTGAATCCAGCAACCCTGTCACTCACAACATCTTCCCAAATGGTAATTGTTGCTGCTGCTGCAAGAGGTCATAATGCCACATTAGAGCACGTCATGACAGACTCATGATTTGTGCATACATGACAAAGCAGCTGTTTGCTCATGTCTGCATTCAAAAGGTGATCAGCAGATGTGACACAAGAAGGCAAACCTGCATGTCCTGATGGGGATTCCAGTCACTGTCATAGATGATGACAGTGTCTGCAGAGGTGAGGTTGATGCCTAGGCCGCCTGCCCTGGTGGACAGCAGGAAGATGAAGACCTCCTTGTCATTGTTAAAGGCTCGAATCGCTTCCTGGCGGTCCTGCCAGCTGACGCTGCCGTCAATGCGGCAGGTCTGGTGACCCATGCCATCCAGGTAGGCATCCAGCAGATCCAGCATCTTTGTCATCTACAATACAGCACGCTTGCAGCATGTGACGAGTGTTAACTCAAGACAAAGTTGCCTTGTCAAACAGAGACATCAGACCAGCCGCCATCAAATCTCATACAAAAGTGGGCAAAGGCAGAAACAATGCATGTTGGCCCCTCAGCTTGGATGCTTTCAGCATCTTTAGAGGGATTGCAGGGGAGCTTCATGCATCAGCAATGTCCGGCAATATGAGCAAACTGGCAAATGCGCATTCTTTGCAATACTAGTGGGATGACATGTGTGCAAACACTGCCATGCATATACAAGACTGGATTGCAGAATGTACAAGGCTGAGTTGCACACCTGACTGAACATCAGAACTTTGTGGCCACCCTTGTGCTGTGCTGTGCATACTGTGCTTCCTATGATTAGAAGCATGCGTCCATGCACAGACAAGGCTCAGTAGCAGGGTGCATAAGGCTGAGTTGCACCTGACTGAAGATTAGGACCTTGTGACCGCCCTTATGCAGCTGCTGCAGCATGCGCTCCAGCAGCTGCATCTTGCCACACTGGTTGCGCAGCTCCTCAGAAGGCGGGTAGGTGATGCTGCCGTCAAAGGCACCCTTGATGAGATCAGGGTGGTTGCAGTTCTTGCGCATCTGCATGAGGACGTTATTGAGCTTGGACACGTTGACATGGGCTCCACCCTGTGACTTCGCCATGGCTGCCATTGTCTCCTGCAATAGCATCACATATTGACATCCAGCTTGATCCCAGGCTATGTTGATGAATCTGCTCAGTGAGCTATGCAGCACAGGTCACACAGAAGATCCTGAGGAATCAACAGCAGCACAAGTCGTCAGCTGTGAGTGCTGGTGAGTCAGCAAGCAGTGTTGCTTGCCACTGCAGCATCTGTCCTTTACAATGTGACTGAATGCAGCATCTGTCCTTCACAGTGTCGCTGAACCACATTGTTGCAACTGGACCACATTGTTGCGACTGGATAGGCAGCACTTGATTGCAACACTGGCCAATGCATGCTGTGCTCAGGACCAACGCCACATGTCTTTCCAACAGCCACTCACATTGAGTGTGTTCTGACGCAGCTCCTCATTGAAGTCACGCTGCTGCTGAGTCATGTCAGCATACAGGATCAGCTCCTTCTTGCCTGGCAGGCTGTTCTCAACATCACTCTTCACACGTCTCAACAAGAACGGCTTCAAGATGGAGTGCAGCTTTGTGATGACCTGCATACAACAGAGAAAGGAGCTCAGGGACAATCTCTGTCATGGCCCTTGCTGTGCTGCATTCCTGGGATGCTGACTGTGCAATGAATGCATTTGTCTTGTGAATCATAAGTGCCAATTTTGTGTTGCATAGCCCCAAAGGCAGGGTCTAGCTGAGGGTGAACCTTATCATTCAGTTCCTGCCAAAAGCAGAACAAGTATGGACACAATCACACATCGACTCATGTCAAAAACATGCCTTCTAAAGGCATATACACCTCATTGAAGCTCAGCAAGCCAGGAAATGCCACCTGTTGTGATGTATTATTGGGCTGAAGAGCATACTCAGGCTGTAGCCTGCCTCATGCAGCACAAGCAAATTTGATGAGCTTCTCTTTGTGTATGCAACATGCTGACCACAAAGGCTTACCTTGTCATGCTGCTGGCGTGCAAGGATGACTGCATTGCCAGACTCATCACCAACACCACTGAAGTCAAACCAGGACTCAAAGCTGGCCAGGTCAGCAAATATGTCAGGCAGCAGGAAGTTGAGCAGACTCCACAGCTCACTGAGGTTGTTCTGCAGTGGAGTACCTGCAATGCATTTAGATGCGAGCCTAAGACATCTCAGGTATATCTGGAAGCTGTGTGCTATACGTGCTACAGATACCGGAAGCATTGAAACATATGATCTAACGCAGTGGCAATCTATGCAATCAACGGGGCTAACATTACCCTTGCTCTACCCTGCCACAATGACGTTATTGATTCCTTGCTGCTGGTTTGTTACAGATTAGCTGAACTGTGCAAGGCAGAGCATTATCAGGCACCACTTGCTGCTAGCATTGTGGAGAATGCAAGTCAGCCTGACAAATGACGCCATAAAGCTGAAGCAATGCACAGGTATAGTGTGGCATCAATGGAAAATAGCAAACTCCTTCTAGATGGTTGGACATCACTATCAATTCCAACTCAACTGAAACGCATTTTGGGGCATTACCTGTCAACAGTAGCTTGTTGTCAGTAGGGATCTGACGCAGCTCACGAAGCAGCTTGCAGTTGAAGTTCTTCAAGCGGTGGCCCTCATCCACCACAATATACTTCCACTTGTACCGCTGCAGCAACTTGCTGTCTGCTATCACGATCTCGTATGAAGTTACCACGACAGGAAACTTTTCTGAAGCTGGACCTGCACAGCATACAAACGTGCATTAGAGTCATGTTGAGTTTGATCACTGGCTAGGCTGAAACAGATTGTGTTGTGCTGCTAAAGAATCCACAGGCTGACCATCAAGCTTTGAGCAAGGTGAGCTGTGTGCTAACTGCTTTCACCAACAAGCAGTGACAAGAATGCTGCAAAGATGGACATCGACATATGCAGCAACTATTGAGGTGACCTTTGTGCTTCCCTGGCGTAAAACGGCAGACGTCAGGCTGCAACCTGGCCCTTGTGCAAATGTGCAATTGCTGCAGAACAAAAGAACTTGTCCAAAACAATGTCCATTGAATTGCAATGCTGCAGAAAGAAGGGACCTGCCCAAAGCAATGTCTATGCAAATGCAGACTGACCATGAGGCATGTGCTTATTGCGCAGCTTCTGGCGCTCGTCCTTGCTGCCATGGTACAAGATGACATTCATGGAGGGCAGCCACCGCTTGAACTCATCTACCCAATTGGACAGCGTGGACAGCGGACCCACCACCATGAAAGGCCCATTGATGTCCTTCTGGCGCAGATGGCTGAGGAATCCAATTGTTTGCACCTACAGGGACCATCATTGAGCAAGCGCAAGAGCGACGCCCAAAATAGCAATATATTCATGCCTGTCAGTGCCTGTGCTTAGCTCCTGCAGGTGATTCAAATAGTACATTATGTTATGGTGACACTTAAGATTCTTTTCTACATGTTGCAGACCTGAAACACAACGAACAAAGCTGCTTGGGATGCTGCACAATGTTTAGACATTGATGCTGTGTGTGCCAAGTTGGCTGCAGGGAATCATAAAGCAACAACAGGTGCAGATCCTGACAACTCACTGTCTTTCCCAGACCCATCTGGTCAGCCAAGATGCCGTTGAGGCCATTCTGGTACAGGGAGATGAGCCAGCGCACCCCACGCAGCTGATAGTCACGCATCTCCCCTTGCATCAGAGGGAGCATGGTCTGCAATGCACACCAAGAATCAAGTTGCATCGCATGAGTTTATTAGTCGCCACAGCGACTGCTTGACTGATGCCATACCTAACAGGATGTAGCCATTGTGGGTCTAACTGAGTGTGGACAAAACAGTGATTTGGCATTTGACAAAAGTAGTTGACACAACAGGTGGTACTTGCAGGACCTGTGCAAGCATAAGCACCATGAAAACCAGCAAAATGACTGCTGGAAAGCTCATGCGTGTCAAAGGGGATCAAGCTGTCCTGCAGCATCTGTTGAAGCTGACACCAAACTGATACAGGTATGATTGTTGCATGTTTGCGCACAACAAATGACCACACAGGTTACTGTCCACTGCGCATAGCATTGCACAAACCTGGGTGGCAGTTGCATTCTGTTTCTGCCGCTTGGCATTCTTGCCCCCAGCCTTGCCGTTCTTGCGCTTGCTTCCTGTTTTGCCATTTTCAGGCTCAGTCTCTGCTACAACCTCGTTTGTGTCACGAGCCTCATTCAGCTGCTCCAGGAGGAACTGAGTGTACATGTCTGTCTGATTGAGCAGAGCGTCAAGCTTTTCATACTTCCTTTGGTCCAAAGCACCACCCTCACCAGTCATGATGGCCTCCTGTGAGAACATAGGGATTGTTGAGCGCTAAAATTGTCATGACTCAGCAGAGTGACTGCTTCGTTGACACTGAGCTTGCAAGAACAAATTGATTGCACAATGGACTACCAACACTGCATACAGCATGCATCACACACCAATACATGCAAGCTGACATTGCACTTGGTGCTGCTGCCATCATGCGACAAAAAGTTAGCAGTGGGCTCAACATTGAGCAAGCGTTACAAAATTGTATGCACAAATGACTGTGGGACCAAACAGTCAGGTTCAAGAATGCAGGAAGCTGTTTGGGCTGGCAGGTGATACATTTGCATAAACCCACCTTGATCTGCTGTTTCTCCTTTTGCTCTCGTTCAGCGCGCAATTTGTCTTCCTCTGCATTTGCACCTTCTGGTGCCTGAAATCTGTCTATCTCAGTCTCCTGCACAGAAACATTGATGTACTGGTAGAGAGACGAAGTCATCTTGAGCAAGGCGATCAAAGCATACAGAAGCTAGCACAGTGCTTCTGCAATTGAGATAAATTCAAATTGCAGTAGCTGAGATGTCTGAAAAGAGTATGTGGGATGCAGCAGATTGTGCGCTTCCTTGAGATCAGCACTCACTGTGACTGATCCAGCCAAGCTAGACTGTGAGTCATTCTTCTTCATTGGCTTGCGAGCTTGCGCAACAAGCTGCTCTGCCATTGCTTCAGCCTGTGCCTCTGTTGGCTTCTTGTTGCCAGCCTTGCCATTTGCTTGTGCTTCTGTATGATCTGTGCTTTCTTCAGAGGCCTCTGAAGCCTCAGAAGCCTCAGGCGGGGGCGCTTTGGGGGCCTCAGCAACATCTGTCGCTTTCTGCGCGTCTGGAACTTCTTCGACATGCTGAGGAAGTTCACGTTCGGTCTCGACTTTGTTCGCTGCAGCTGCTTTCTTACCCTTGCCTGCAGCCCTCTTTGGCTTGCTCGTCATCTTCGCTGTCTGCCTTGTCTACAGCACGTCAATGTTTCAAAACTTTCTGCACTACTAGTATGCGAACATGCGATTGACTTCGTCGGTCGTTACCTGTCTAGACGCGTTCATATCACAGAAGCAGACGCCTTTGGATCCGGACTGACCGAGCAGCGTGCGGCAGTTCGTATTTGCCCTGCCGGCAGATATCTCGAGCAGCAGCCTGCGGCCGGCCGTTCGATCGTTGACCGCAACGATCGCTCTTGATCAACAAGCAAACGTACAAACGTGCGTGGCAGAAGAAGCAAGCAGTTTTGAGAAAACAGGCATTTTGAAAAATTAGGTTAGACCCAATTACACCCAATTTACAAGGGGTCCACGGTCAAATTGACATTTTAAAGACCCGACTGATCCGACAGGCAGATTTTGCGGGCTATGCATACTGCACCTCCTGATGGTTCATGCATAAAGCAGCATGCAGCATGCGCTTGTGACTTGATTATTAGCCAGACTCATTTGTCAAAATTGTATTGGCCCAATAGCACGGTGCACAGAGCAAAGGGGGACTATTGAAACTGTGGCCATGCTGTAGGCGCTGCTGCAACATTGCTGTGGCACATAGAACAGCGCAAGTTGTCATTGACGTCTGTCAATTATGCTAGCAGTTTGTGTCCAAGGCAAAGAAGGCCTTCACCATGCGTGCGTACATTCAAGTCACATTTCGACTTTCAGCAATGACATTACAGATGCTTGCAGTACAAAAGCGGGTGAAGATCTGGATGTAGCCTGTACAGCCCTACAGGTTTGCACAACCCTCAACCAACAATGCTGGTCACTCACAACCATGCTGCACTACACCACTCAATAGACTACTCTCAGATCAAGCTTCACTGACATATTGAATTATGTTGCAATCAGCTTTTGCCATTAAAAAAGCATTTGTCTCCTCAAACAACTGCATCCACTGTGTTCAACAAACACTGCAAAATGACACACCTATCTTTCCAACACCCTTAAGCTGGTGTGAACTCTTTTCTTCTGACAAGAGGATGTGGACTAGATGTGGCAAACACACTTGGATAACGGAGACTCTGACTTCAACGCAACTCCTTGTTTTGAAACACACGCTTTCAAAACAATGCTGTCACTGGATATACCAATACAGTACTCTCTACAACTTATGCATGCTGCAGCAAATGCTCATCAAGAACCTTGTGTTGTTCTCAATGCCTGGCCAGTATGTGTCTGCAACCCGCTGCAGAACTTTTAGAGCCTTCCATTCTGGCATGTGCGCTAGCCTGATGAGTATGGTGGCGTCAAAGTCATCTGGGCTAAGATCTGCCGAATGCATGGCAGTTGCCTCAAGCAGCCTATATCTAATGACTTCTGACATGTTTGCTGGAAAAGGTCTGCTTCCAAACTTTGCTTCTCTTGAAGCATCTGTAGAAGGCTCTAGGGCAGGGCGCTGAGCAGCACAGCCAACTGCTGCATTGACCAAGGTGGTGCTGAGGGCTGTTGCATTGAAGGGCACTCCTGTGTTATTGGCACCAAAGGTAGCAGCGTCGACAGGCACACCTTCATTGCCAGTGGCAGCTTGCAAAGGAGTGTTGGGCACGGTGTTGAGGTCAATTGGATCTGCAGCTGTTGACCCAGCAAATAGTTCAACCAGAACAGGCGGATTAGCTGAGTCACTGCCTGAATCAGGCCATAGCTGCCGCTGAACTGGAGTCTGATGCACAGCCTGATGCCTATCTTGGGTAATAGGGCCTCTGCTAGGGCTGATGCGTGCTGATGCTGACGCCGTGAGCGCCTGCCAGGTGCAAGGCGCTGCACCAGCAACGCTGTTGACAAATGCAGCAGCTGTGGCAGGAGGCATCATGAGCGAGTCAGGCTGGCCTGTCGCTGCGGTGTTGAAGGCTCTGGCGGGAAGGTTTGTCTTCATCACAGGTGTCTGTATCTCTGCATGAGCAGGAACTCCAGCATTGGGCGCTTGAGCAGGAGCCTGGGGAATGGCATCAACACGCCCTGGGCTCCTTGCACCAGCCCCAAGGCCAGCAGGAAAAGCCTCATCACCCCTGGCATCAGCCCCAGGTCCAGTAGTACTCCTCCCAGGGCTGTCTGCAGCAGCCCCAGGGCCATTCTGAGCAGCCCCAGGGGTGTTGACAGGTGGTGGGGATGCTCTGAAGTGGCGAATGCGATGCATGACAAGTGCACTTGGGTTGTCCGGCCAGCCAGCCTTCACATCCCTGGCTATGCGTTCCAAGGCCTTGATCACATCAGATGTGGCCAGCAGGGACAAGGCAGACTGGCAGGTGCTGTCCAGCAGATGTCTGAGGTCCACACAATGCTTCTGGAGGATGTGCTGCATCCAAGAGACAAGCCTGTGGTGCCCAATGGGGCCAGAAGACTCAGGCTGTTGGGGCTGTAGCGCTTTGGGCTGCTGCCCTGGAAGCTGCTGCTGTTGGGGCTGTTGCCCTTGGGGCTGTTGCAAGGGCCCCTGGGGCTCTGCCACAGCATCAGGCATGTCTGTGTCCTGATCTGGCAAGGGGATGGCGGCTGCAGACAGTAGCTGCAAGGATGCTACAGATGCAGGCATTGCCTGTGCCATACTAAAGCAAGCTGCTGGTACCAAAATTGCAGTCTGTTGCTGCGGCTGCTGTTGCTGCTGCTGATGCTCAGGCTGCTGATGCTCCTGCTGCTGCTGCGGCAGAAATTGCCAGCCAGCGGGGCGCTGCAGCTGCCGCTGCTGCTGCTGCTGACTTGCCTGACCAGTCTCAGGTGTATTGGGCACAACATCCTCAGTGCCCACAGCGCAAAAAAGGGGTGCGGACTGGGTGCTATGATGTGACTGCACAGCCACGCCACTGTTGTCAAGGCTCTGACAAGCCTTCTTAGTCAGCGCCACAAACGCCCTGTAAGCTTCCTGGTCCCAGAACACATTCTCAGGGGGTGCTAGCCCCTTGACAATGTACTGTGTGTTGAGCTCTGATAGCCAGTGCAGCATCTGGTTGCACCACGCCTTGTGCAAGGGAATTGTGAACTCAGCGCTGCCGCCTCTGACTGTGTAGCACAGCAGATGACAGGAGGCAGAGTCTGTGACCATCATGTTGAGCTGAGCTTGAGCAAAGTATTGAGGCAGGATCCTGGTGTAGGGCTTGCAGCTCTTGCCCAGCCATGTCCAGGTGCCTTGACCCACGTTGGGTCTGAAAGGGGTTTTGGCTTTGATCTCCAGCACCCGCCGCATGGATGGTGGGTACTGTCTCCAATGCTGGCGTGGGCGATTGATTACTGTTGTGGGATGCTCTGTAATGATGCCGTCTGGACTGCTGCCTATCACAGGCAAGGTTGCTGGATCAATTCCTTGCCTGACCTCAGGAGGTAAAGTTTTGAGGCTTGGGTCCAACAGCACAAAGCCAATCTCATGAACTGTGCGCTGCCTATGGGCGTGGATATAGCTGACTATGCCGCATGCCTCATGCCTGTGGCCCCAGTCAAAGTACACTTGGGTTTGTGGATCGACCTCAGCGGCTGCCTGTCTGGGGTTCTGAAGGGAGGCAACTTTGGCTTGAAGCTTGGCAGAGTCACGCATCTTGCTGTGGACACCTGCTTGGACAAGGGCCCTTCCAGCCAAGGGCTCAAACAGCCCTAGGATCTCAGCCAAGCTGCTTCCTGTCACTTTGCCTGCAGACAAGCAGAGCTTGGAGAATACAGTAAAACCACTTTGTAAGGACGCTTAATCTAAGAACATTCTCGACGCAGGGACAAGGCGCTTGGAAACCTATCACTGCGTTCTGACTGCAGTGGCATCTTTGAGTACGGACAGTTGGAACACGGGCAAGTTTCTTGGTACACAATGCAGTCATGATAAAGGACAAAGTACTATAGATGCAACAAGCGACAATGTCTGAGGATCGAATTGGTCAATCAGAGACATGTCAGCAAGCCAAACGTGAACATGGACAGTCATTGCCTTGATTTCAAGACAAAGGGGTGACCCTGCACTGTGTCTGAAGATCAAGCTGATCATTGTGCATACTCAGACTGCATATTCCCAATTGCATGCAGGATGCATCAATCAGCAGCAGGTACAAGTAATGTAAGTTACAGCATAATGACACAGATGCAATCTGCCCATGCAACTGCCTGACAGATTTGACCTGTTCAAAGTGATGCAGTTATAACAGCCTGAGACAATAGAGTTGTTTGCACTAGTCTCACCAGATCGCAGATTTTGCCATTCAGGGTGATCTTGAGGAATCAGCTCAGAGATGTCTGATCTGGCAGCTGCTTCAAGCATGGCTGGTGTTGGAAGAGGCAAGGGCACATACTGCAGACCAGCCCTTGAGCTGAGCTCAGCCTTGCTGATGGCATACAGATACGTGTTTGGGACCTGGCCAACATAAGGGTTGATTGCTGCAGGGGCTGGGGCTTCAGGAGTGAAGAGCTGATCTGCAAGATCTGCTGGGATCGGCTCTTCAAGTTCGCATAGCTGCTGTGCCTGCTCTGCTGGAGTCAGCACTTCATTGTTGCTTGTGTATTCCAGAATGTCATCGAGGGACACCTGAGAAGCTGAGGGTGACGCCATCCAGACAGGTTCTGAGGCACTTGCCTGCACATAGGAAGGGATTTAGGTGTATGTTATCGTTTGCTGAGCATGCCTCTGTTTCCATACCAAAGCGATGACGATTCAGCACAAACCTCGTCAAAAGGACAGTCTTGGAAGCCCTGCACTCCTGGCACTGCTGGGAAGCATCAGCCAAGCACGCCGCAAAGCACAACCAGGACCTGCACTCGAGTCCACAAAAAAAGTTTGGGTTCGGTCGCTAAAGCGACACCAAGCTTGATAGGAGCGTTTTTGGTGTCGAGGCGTTACCTGTCGAGGTCTGGTTCGCTGACCTATCGGGATCTGCAAAAGTTGACCGCAAGAACGTTGCGCGCGCAACTTGCCGCACGAGATCTGAGCAACCATGGCAAGTCAAAACGCCATCAGCGCTCCAACGAAGCTCTTGTCCACAAACGCCTAATGCTTGCTTTCCGTGCTGTGCGCTGCTGAGCATGCTGCGCTTCGCTAGCTTCCAACTCGGCACCGCAAAGCATGACTCATGGGTGCTCCGAAACCATTTGCTCAAGACTTTTGGCAGTAGGACCAACTTGCTACTGATCAGCATCTGCCGGACTTAAGGAAGGGCATGTGGACGTGATCTGTTACGCTAGCCACCTTGCAGTCATCTCGCCTGCTAGAGTGGCGCTAGCTCAAAAGCGTCACTCGTTTCCTGCTGGCCTCGTTCCCTCATCGAAACCGTGCTGCCGACGCTCAGACAGGCGCTGCCATAGCTTCAGATCCTCAGCAGCTCGGCAAGGACAGCACAGGCGTGCGATGGCCTCATCAGGTCCATGAGAGTGATGCATTGCTGATGTATGACCGGTCCGGTCAAGGTTCGACGGAAGTATGAACTGAAGCTGAGGTTGCTGCAGCTCGCAATCCAGACTCACAGGAGCCTGCAGAACCGAGAACTGCAGCAGCTGCTTCAGTGGAGGAGTCAGGGCAACATTCAGTCTTACATGCAGAGCCTGACTCAGCATCTGAGTCAGATGTAAGCTTATGAATGAGTAGATCTGGTCTATTCCGGTCCAAGCTCAAGCAAATGTTGAGCAGCTCAAGTGCTTGCAGGAAGAAATTGATCTCAATGCCCTGCTGTCTGGACTGCAAATCGCTGGCGGAGGTCAGGTACAGCTGCAATCTATGTCAGATGTGTGTGCCACTTGTTCATTCCTGTTTAATCAGCTGCCATTGCCCTGCTCCACCTCAAGAGTCAATGCCTGAGATTGTGTATCTGCCTTGTACAGACAAAGCAGCGGCAGCCATTGCTGGACAGCTTTGATCTGAAGGGGATTGCTGAGCGCATCAAGTCAGGTGGCCATTCTTTTGGACACTGTATGCTATCAACAGCCACTAGTCTGCATTGCTGCTCATCACTGCCTTAGTCTCTTTGGTGTCAAGAAATTGATTGATGTATGCGGCGTTCCCTGATTTGTCTTCAGATCCTCTCACACATGCACATGGCATTTTGTTATGCATGGTCTGCTTGTTGCTTAGGGACTTACAAGATGTGTGCCACAGCAGCTTGTGGGCAAATCAGGACTTTTCACATCAGTCCTGATTTGCCCAATCTGTAAGATTGACGCAACATTCAGTTGCTCATTCTTACACGAAAGCAAGAGCCAGTATCTTAAAATAGCGCATTAGGAAGTAAACATGCAAGTTTGATACATTTGTGGCTTATTCCTGGAGTTTCTGCTCATTCAACACGCTTCCCATAGCCATTGACATCTCTGTTTAATCCTCCCAAATTATTGCGCATGCATACTCCTCGAGCTGTCTTTGCTGGTCATGCGTCCAGTTTAGTGCTGATCAGCTTGTGCTTGCTGCAGGCAAGGTCAAGAGGATTGTGTGTATGTGTGGAGCTGGGCTGAGTGTCAGTGCCGGCATCCCAGATTTCCGCACTCCTGGCACAGGGCTGTACAGCAACCTGCAGAAGTATGATCTGCCCTTTCCTGAAGCTGTCTTTGAGATCAACTATTTCAAAAGGAATCCTGCACCCTTCTTCATGCTTGCAAAGGTCAGTCCCAAGCCATGATGAAACAACCTACTTGTTATTGACACTGCATGACTGCAGCTGGTTTATGGGGTTGGAGGGTGAGACCCAGCTGTCTGACCTTGCTCATGAGCCATGCGTCCCTTTTGCAGATTGGGCATGTTGACAAGCGCAACCAGCTGAGCCACCATGATGCCATCACATCAAGATCTCATTGTAGCTTGTGCTTGTGATCAGTCCTGGGCTCCTTCTGCTCACCAAAGGGACTTTCATCTGCCAAAGTTTGGGCATTTAATTGTAGTGTTACTTACTCGGAAAGTAACTCTCAACTCACCCCTGTGATTCTGTCATGACATTTCCAAGTGGAAACCTTCTTCTGTCTCGATCATTGCAGGAGCTGTTCCCAGGCACCTTTCAGCCAACACCTGCGCACTTCTTCATGAAGCTGCTGCATGACAAGGGCTTGCTGCTGCGTTGCTTCACTCAGAACATAGACTCTCTGGAGAACCAAGCTGGCTTGCCTAAGGAAGACATTGTTGCTGCCCATGGCAATTTTGACAGTAAGTGCTTCAAGGAACTTCAATGTGGAACTAGAGAGCAACTTTGGCAGTGATTACTGCAAGAAATGGTCTAGGATATTGTTGCTGCACACGGCAACGATGACAGTGAGTCCTGCAACCTTGAGGGTTCCCCATTCACAAGTCAGGCCCAAACACTGATCTTTGTGCGATGCCAGCACAAAAGGGAAAATTAATATGTAACGCAATGCCTAACAGCGGGTGAATCCCTGACATATGTGCACAATTGCAGTGAAGGCTTGTTCAGAGCAGGGTTTGTTTTGGCGTGCTGTCTAATTACTTCCTTGATCTCAAGCAGAAGGCAAAAGAAAGCTTCATCAGGCGAGGCTGCAATTCGCTGCTTGCCACAGACTTGCTGATAGTCCTGAACTTGCATCTGCTGCACAACAGCTTGCACCTGCAAGCTTGATTGGAGCTCATGCTCCAGTGTCATGTGTTGGTTGATATGCATGTTGCCTGCAGGCGCGCACTGCGTGCGATGCAAGAAGGAGCACAGCTTGAATCACGTCAGGAGAGCAGTCATGCAAGGCAAGACCAGGTGTGACTGCAAATCTTGCGGTGAGCCACTGCTGAGTGTGAAGCTGTGCTCTGTGCTGTGCTGTGCTGCGCTGCGCTGCGCTGTGCCGTGCTGTGCTGTGCTTTGCGGCTAGCGTAAGCTTGCTGCGCTGTGTTGCAATGCTTTGTGTGCCAGGCATTGTATATGGCTGGATCGTTGAGTCAAAATGCCTTGTGTTAGGTCATGGCTGCGCTTGATTCACCCCAGACAGCCTAGTGATGTGCTGTACCTCAAGGCTGTATGCTTGCATGAGGCGAGCTGGTCTCATGAACATGCCAGCAATGCAATGGTTGCAGAAATAATGCTTTCCCACAGTGTGTTCATGACTTGCAGAGGGTTTGGTGAAGCCTGACATTGTGTTCTTTGGGGAGAGCTTGCCACAGCGCTTCTTCCAGTACATGGCGTCTGACTTCTCCAAGGCTGACCTGCTCATTGTGCTGGGCACCAGCCTGACTGTGCAGCCCTTTGCCTCCCTCATAGGTCACTCTCTTCTCTCACACCACTTTGCCATCAAGAGTGTACTATGCTGTATTATTTTCATACCATCGAGACAGGAAATGATCCCAGGGGCAGCCATGTTACGCCAGTTATGGATGTGATGGCAATGTCAGTTCTGTGTGTTGCTCATAGCTTTGTGAGCATGAATGTGCATATGCATGATCAGGCATCTTGCATTGTTTCATTGAGTTCTGAATGCTGTTGATGCTGACTGGCATATTCAGCCAACGCTATGCATCTTGTCTCCATCATAAGCGCATCAGAGGTCACACTAGAACAGAAACTTTTTGGGCCCCTCTACGGCTGCTGAGCATGGTTTGGCTGGCATAGTGAGCATGCTATGCTGAGCAGTTGCTTACAAGCAAGGTATATGCACACATTGCCTGCCGTACGACCTCAGGTTTCAACAGCGACAGTGGATGCTGTGCATGTCACAGACAAAGTGTTGCAGTACTTTTCAGCCCTGGCTGGGAGCAAGACATTTAAGGCTGTGCATATTGTTGACAACACGTGTGATGATGTAGCGTTTGGCCCATGTGAAGAACATGGCAGTAAATCTTGCGGATGTTGCAGACAAAGTGCGTGATGATGTTCCCCGACTGTTGATCAACCGTGAGAAAGTGGGCGAGGCTCCACCTAAAATGAGGCAATTAGGGGTAGAGATGGGGTTCAACTTCGGTGAAGGCAACTACCGCGATGTGCTGTTCCAAGGGGACTGTGATGCTGGAGTGCAAGAGCTGTGTAAGCTTTTAGGCTGGGAGAAGGAGTTGCAAACATTGATCAGCAATTCCCAGGATCCAGAACATGAGGCTCATAATCCCATGACCAGCTCATCCTCATTGTGACAGTAGTCATCAATGCCAAGCTGAATGCAGGCTGTGTCAGACCATTTGCCCAGCGCAACATTAGGCTGACTGTAATATGCAGCTGACTGTATTATAAGTAAGATTATGGCTTGATGGCTGGATACAGCAGATGAAGATCAACACCCGCAGTAGGCGCTGTTGCCTCAATTGACCATGAACAACTACATACCTGTTCTGTATGTGGCCATACGGCAGCTCATTCCAGTGATGTACACCTGCATATGCCGCTCTTGCATGCGAGGCTTGTGGTGCTTGCTAGAGCAAAGCAAGTCAGCTCTTGCAATCCAATGCCAAGCGATGCATTCCTTCAGCTCCTGCTTACATCATGTACATGCAATTTGTAGCCATGTCACTTAACAACACATGACAGGAACGCTCAGACATTGTCATGCTTGACAATCTGCTGACTGCACGACCTGCAAAGTCGGCACTTAGTCTCTGCATGGCAGAAAGCCCTTGCTTGACCAGATCTGATGCCACATAGACAACACTGAACTTGTTTCAAAGAAATACCTACGCTCATTTGAGCAAGCATGCATAAGCACGAAGCCAGACGCATCTGACAGCGCCGGATGCGTTTGGTCCTACCAGCAACACGTGCTGCACTCAATGCAGGATACATTTCAATCGCAAAATCAAGTCTGCTATCTACTTTGTTTGGTCAGCAACAACTGAGAGCATTAAGCTGCTGTGTTCCTGGCCTGAAATGCCTTGTATCGAGCCTTGAGGTGCTCACGCTGGCCCTGCGCATTGCAACATTTGCATTGTTACGTCTGCATTATGATATCCTGGACGTACTGGAATATGCTGGCCTGGCAGCTCATAACATCAAACATTTGCTGCCCAGCAACCTGCTAGGTGGCATGCTGCATGCAAGTGGCATCAGCTGACAAGAAATGCTGTGTGGAGGCAAAGCAAAATGAAAAACCATCTGCATGCCCAATCAGACAAGTGCCAGACAAAAAGGACATGCTGAAGATGGGCTATGTACAATTGGGCACATTGCCGAACCTACCTGCTTCATAGGTTTTGTTGTGCTGAAGCCGAATTCTGCCAGACCGTACCATCCGTCACCCAATCCCACATCCTTGCCTCTGTAGGGTGCATCACAGTGTCAGCTGCAGTCACTGCAAGTAGCTGAGCTAGCAGAACAAGTGCAGTTTGTACCTGACACACCGCTCATCGACCTGATGAGACACAAATGAGAGGCAGGATAGACCCTCGGCTTTGTTGTAAGGCCCGCTGCAGAGTTGTGTGCCTGAATGTAGTCATCCAACTCCTTTTGCATCTTGACATCTAGCATTGGACTGTCCACCATCTCACTGCACACCAGTTGCTTAACATACAGATGCAGAATTCCACAAGCAGAACATGCTTGAGCAAGGATTGCAAGTTCTTGATTCAAAGCACTGGACATCAGTTACCTAAAGATCTCTTGCATGTGCATGAACTCGTTCTTGCTCAACAGAATAGCCACAATGACATCTGCCCAGGTAAGGTCCTGCTGCAACCATTTGGATACAGGGGTTTGTCTGCTGGCAGATCCCTGCAATTGGCAATCTCAGATGTCTGTGCTGCATTAAATGGCACAAAACACCTGCCTGACGCAAATACCATGTACTTTGACACTCAACCGAACAATTCTGCAGCGTCTGCCTGTTGCACAAGGTATGAGTGCGCGTAGAGCAGTATAGATCAAGGTGAATGCAGAAAGAATGATGAGGATGACAATGCTGAAGACCGAGCAGAAGCATTCAGCATGTTGAAGGCAAGGTACTTGCTGTCTGACATGTGTCAAGCTCTGCTGAAGAGCGCTGGTCCATGCTTTGGCAGAAATCAGGCGTGTTGAAAGATGCTCATGTCTACCAGGACACCGCTTCCATTCTGGCAGGCGCCAAGCATAGTGAGTAACAAGCAAGCCTGCTCCATGACATAAGGCCGCAACATCACAAGCAATCATGGTCATGAGCATGTATGCACAAACTTGTACTCTTGCCTGTTGGAATGCAGGCAGTTGCCTTGAAGAGGTTGAGGCAGCTGCTGTATCCTGAAGGCTGCAATGTAAACCAACGCTTGCCACCTCCTGCATACACGCAAGAGCTGCAGAAAAGGCCATGATTGGCAGTCATTGGCTGTCCGCTGATTGTTATTGGTGGTGCAGAAGCACCAGTCCCCAATACTGCAAGTTCATGCAAGGCTGATAGGAGATGTGACTAGAGGACCTGACTGGCTAGCAGGACCAAAAACAATGCAAGATTGAAATCAGCCAGCTTTTCAGTTCCCAGGCTCACATGACTCAGTCTTGTCAGTGATGCAAACTGTGGGCTAAATGTACAGCAAGCTGGGAAACTGTGCTTGGGAAATCAGCTTAGTGAACACGGCTAACAGAGCCAAAGAGTTCAGCATTGACAGAAGTGATTGCAAATTTATCAACATTGTTAGTGTGCAAGCACTGATGCTACACATGCGCATCTGCACATGTGCCGACAACAATCAGTCAGCAGATCTATGGGCCATTTTCATGCATGTCAGGGTGGAATCTGGCTCTCAAAGAGAGTCAGACAAACTTTGAACGTGGAGTAGCATACCTGTCCATCTTCCAACGCTGGAGCAGCAATGTTTGGCGACAGCATGCCTGATGGAGAGCCTGATCTCAACGCATTGACTGAGCCAATGCCACTGCTCATAGGACTCAGCAGATGCTCGCTGCCAGACATGGCTGTGTTGGGAGCACCAATGCTGCTTGTGTGGCCAACAGCATTGCTTAGCGACTGACTTGCACTCAGCTTTCGCTTCCGTGTCAGCTCAAATGCAATCAGCATGAACGGGTGCAGGTTACGCAGAGGCTCAGCTTGCTGTATGACATGTGCTTGAGCATTGTCTTCTGCTTTGACACCCATACCCTCGTCTTCGCTTCCTTCACTTTCCATCAAGATGTCCTCCCTCATGCACTGAGTAGATGGTGCAGTTGTGAAAATGCCAGTGACGTTGGGCTGAGCTGAGGTTGAAGACCAGCTGTCTGAAAAGATTTGTTGGACGCTTTGGCGAGTCTGAAATCCAAGCCGTCTTTCCCCACACTGAATGATCAAGAAGTGTGTTGCGCCTGTGCAGACAAGCCCTTTCTGCATTTGGCTCAACTCAAACATTCCATCAACAGCAGCTGCAAGACGCATGGCTGGCTTGCTGACCAAAAGAACTGTTGCTGACTTCTGCTGTTGTACGGCTGGCTTGCCTACAAATCCAAATTTATCCTCCAACAGCTTGACATTCAGCTGGCCAGGCACAACATCTGACTGGCTGGCATGCAGTAGAACGCTGTGCCCATTGCAATCTTGCTTAATGCCCAAAACCTCTGGGTTGCTGATTGCGTCAACAACTGTTTGCACCTGCCGTTGCTGGCAAATGCTGGACAGTTCTTCAGCTGCTTCCATGAGCAAAGTTGGTCCTTGCACATATGGTATATGATCTGCACGGTTGATGTCTTCCCAAGGCAGCAGCCTGCAACACACATTGCATCAGCCCAATCTGTTTACAGTAGTATGCCATCTTGCGGCCCTGGCAAAGTGTGATGACAGCTGGGTGCATCCTAAACACTTGATACTTTGTACGCAGAATTGTATGTCTGCTTCCCATGCTACACGTCAAGCTACTACCAGCACCACAGCATCCAAAAAGGAGATGGCAAGGTGGTTGAACTGCATTTGCACCTATGGCCATACCTTACTCTAGAACACAACCCAGCTGAGTTTGTCAAGCTGTTCACATTGTAGGGCCCAAAAGGTGACCTTAGTCCTGCTACTGCAGGGCTGAGTGACGCATTTCATTAGGACATACTGGTGTCTTTTGTATCAAACAGACTTACCCAGCCAACTCTAGCTGAACCTTCAGCACATTGTCACCCTGCTGCTGTGAGATTTGCAGTGCTATGGGTTGCTTCTCTGTGCCATGAGGCGCTGTCACGTCCAAGCAGATGGCACAATCTTGACCATGCCTCACAAACTCATCTACAGTGTCTGGGCCAACTTGGACAGCCAAATTCTGCTCCTGACATGTCTCAGGAGCAAATGCTGCTGGAAGCCTGCACGTGATGATTTGACCCGCCACAAGACACTGATTGGTTGGGAAGACAATCTCAAGATGCTGCTGCTGCTGCTTTGCGCACTCCTTGCCTAACACGCCACGCTCTCTCTGCTGCATGTTCACCTGACCAGCACAAGCCTGCTGAGGATCTAGCTCGAGGGTAGAGTTTCTAAATGCTGTTGCAAGCAAGTCACAACTTTGGCATGCCATGCCAGAACAAGCATCTGCAAGCCATACAGCAATGCTACGAAAACACTGCAAGCTGTAGAACACTGTACCGCCTGTCACGGCAAGCAGCAGATTGAGAACGACTTGAGGCAGATTGCACATTTCGAATTACCCACTTTGTGAATGAACAGCCACTGGCATTTTGTGGCCACAAGCTGGTGGTCTTCACAGATGTGGGGAAAGTCCACGTCATCATGGTACGCCTTGGCAGGGTAGTGCGCCCCTCGCTTCATTGTGCTTTGCACATTCATCAACACGGCAGAGTATATGGAGTGTGTGACTGTCCATGGGCTAGTGCCCCCAACCATGCCGACCTGAATAAATGTAAACCATTCGAGCGAGGTGATTCATGCATGTAGTTCAACACAGGTGAATATGCAAGCACAGCATCTGTGATGGTTCTTGGGCGCAAACAGCTCTCAGCTTGAAAATGTGCCAACACAAGCATAAGCAACTGCCAGCACTCACTTTTGGCACAGCAGGTTTTGCAAGCCATTGTGAGCAATGAGGCTGTCACTGAGAGAACAGGATATCATATTGAGCCCACGCAGGCAATGACATGTGGCAGCACGTAATCATTCAGAGCATATGCGCCTGCAGGACATGTACAAAACAGAGCTGCCATTCTAGAAGAGTTAGCGCTGACCTACCTTTGGGTAAGTCACAAGGTTCTTGCTGACACCTATGATGCCGTAGTTGTCATAGTAGCCAGTGAAGTCTTGCCTGGACGTGATGATTGTTGTCCCCTGCAAAGCAGATTGGTGAACAAGGGGCCTCTCAGAGCATGATAAGCAGCCTGAAAGCACTCATATGGACACTCACCGTCAGCGGCTCCCTAGGTGACTGGAGTGCCAACCCTTGGCGTTTTCGCACATCAGGTCCCGCAGCAATTGACTGCATTGCTCCAAGGATCTGCGCCAGCAACAGCGTTTGTGTACACATGTTTGATGCTAAGGACAGTAGCAGTTGAACTGTACCAATGTTCTGATGCTCAAAGTGATGCAATTTCAGCCACTGGAAGCAATGCCAGGGCTAGATGCAGACCACACATCTGCACCACCAGAACATAAGAAGAAACCTTGGCAAAGCAAAGCATTGTCCCCCGAAAGCCAAAGTGTGCGTCCAAAGGGCTATTGATGCTCACCTGCTCCTCAATGCTGATGAGCATATCTGTGATGCTGATTGGGTGGGGCTTCTGATGCTGCACAGGCTGCTCTTGCTGCTGTAAAACTGCTTCGTAGTCAAGTTTCCAGCAGCCATGCACATTGTCATCTAGCAGCCAAATGCTGGGCATGCCCATGTACCAAGCCACCACTTGGCAAGCCAGCCTTGCATAGCCAACACCCAGCTTGTGCTGAGCTTGGGCTTTTGGTAGCGATGCAGTGTTGAGAGTTGCAGGCAGAACCATGAGCAAGTCTGCTTGCCATGCATCCCCTGCCGTAGCGGGATTTGCTGACTTGATGGCTTGGTACTCCTCAAGAAGACGCTTGTAGCCCTGCAGAGCAAGCACTCTTGGCAAAATATGCAGCCTGTCCAACACTTTTTTGGGCTCACTTCAACACGCATGCACAGGCATTTCAATTTCTCCAGGCAATATGCCGGGATACCGCAGAACGTATGATATTGCAAAAACGCAGATGCAGATGCCTCGTGTGAGAGCTACATGCAGCTTCATGTGAGCAAAGCACGCAGTGTGCACCATGCTGTAGGCAACATGCCTACCTCTATCTGCTCCTGTTCAGGTCTGATGACAAGTACTCTCACATAGCCTGCAGCATGCTTGGTGTTGCTGTCCTGTGCAGCATCTGACCAGTCCAGCAGAATCTGATCCTTCCTTGTTGTCTCAAAGTGGTTGTAGCTCACAACAAACACCCAGTTGTTCACTCTGCCTTGCTGAGGTTGAGCCTTGGACTCAAATGAGAATTTGATGTTTGACAAGCTGACTGCAATTTGACCCTTGTCTTCCAAACGCTCCCAAACAGATGCTGCCGCCCAGAACTTGGGTTGACAGCCGGCATCATCATACAGGCTACCCAGCTTGACTTGAGGGTTGTTGTCAATTAAAGCTTTTTCTTGCAGACGATCTCCCTGCATGTTGAAGGATCTGAGGACCCATGATTAGACCATATGGTTGGAAACACTCGAGTGGGCTACCCTGATGCTGTTTGACAAACAGAATGGCATGCAGTTCCTGTCATGCACGTCATGATGCCTGAAATAGCCAGTCCCATCACTCTGCAAGCCGTCAATTGAGCTTGCTTTTGTGCAAGGGCTTGTAGAAACAATTTCAAAAAACCCTCTCCCAGAATGAAGCAGAGCTACAAGACAAACCTCATTGCTGGAAGCGTATCGAACGCGCCGAAAGGTCTTAGCCTGCCTCAAGCTTCTCGCCAAATACGGGTGAAGCTCAGCAGATTCTGCCATTGAAGACTCTGCTGCATGCTCAGCATGAACTTCTTCTTGAAGGCTTTGACCCCATGCCAGATCCTGAACAATGCTGACGTGAGGATTCTGCCCTAATGCTTGGTGTTTAGCAGCTGGCATGTGCTGGATGCTGGCTAAAAGCTCTGGCTTGATGATCTCAAAGGCCAAAGCATCTCTCTGATATCTGCACACACGCAAACCAAGGTGCTAAGTGCACCATGCTGGTCTGCCAAGCGTACATCTGCTTGTGTGGTGCATGATTGTCAGCTTTGCGCTGTGATCAAGCAGCGATGCGATATTATCTGCCCGGTCTATCCTATGCCTCTCAAACAGACCTTCAGACAGGCAAAGACTTTTTCCTTTTCTGTTGTCTGCCTAATGTTGCACGTCATTTGGGGCAGCACACGCTTTCACTCTGTACTGATTGCATGAAAGCTCAAAGTGCGTAGTTGTACAGTAGAGCCCGACAAAGAGCTTTTGACCGTTATGCTGCTCACATCTCAACCAAAGTGACATGACTGACCTCATAAGCTTCTGGGCTTCAACTGAAAACTCAACTGAATTGGCCAGGACCGTACTGCTATCAACAACATCTTTCATCCTGCCATCCCAATCAATCACCTGCAGAAGCTTGACAGAATCACTTGCCAGTGTGCCGACCATCATTCTGCTAGCACATGAACTGACAAAACACTGCTATGATTCCTGCATTTGAGCACTGACGTGCACACATGATCTTCCAGACAAATGGAAATCAGCTAACCTGCGCAAAGGTGCGTGGGTTGACAACTCTGATTGGCTGGCTGAAACAGACCACAGGACACGCTCTATTAGCCATTGCTACCTCCAGCCTCTGCAGAATGTCTATGCCTGCCTTGCTTTGCACGTACTCGCCCTCAGGACTCAGCATCAGCTGTTTGTACGCACCAAACCAGCCAGAGCTGGGCTGTGCATTTGCTGCCTTGGCCAGCAAGCAAACGCGCTGAAGAACCACCTGCAGACGGCAATGTTGCAAGGGTCGCATGCCATGCTGCAATCACAGCAAGGTACAAGATGCAGAAGAGATGAGAAACAGGAAAGAAAAGCCTACACATTTTGGCATACTCAGCGGCAAGTCAAGTGAGGGACCAGGCTGATTTGTAAGTGGCAAGGATTGCATTGGGGGACAGGGGTCATTGGCACGCAAAGCACACAGATTTGCTAGGTGTCAGTGCTTGCCAGAGATCAGCGTGCATGACTCTACAGAATGCAAACGTACACACCTGCATACATATAAACACATGCTGTTAGGCTCAAAGGCCTTGCTAGGTACGAATGGTCACCAAGCGACTGTCTTTCAGCAACCTAGTCTGTAAACATAATGAAGCACTACAAGTGTACTGATCAAGAGTGTCACTATTTGTAGGATCAGCCATTCTGTGAGAATGCATGTTTTGGTTTTGCCTGCATCACCTTGATGACATACTTGGAGGGCTTCAGACTGCCATAGTCTGGAAATTGGCCGACAAGGTCCATGAAATATGGCCATCGCCACTGCATAGGATCCCGCTGCTTCAGCTGATGTACCTCAGAGGATGGAGCTGAGGGTGCTGGCATCAGCAGCGGCTGTAAGATCTGCTTCAGCTTGATCAACACTGCAATGTATGCTCCTGTGCCACAGGTGTAGACAGCAGTAAATGACCATACATAATACTAAACATTTGATGAGTAGTACGCAATGAGTTCGAAGCACTGAGATGCAGCGCAAATTGTGAAATATGCCATATGTTGGGGCCCATGCATCACACCCAATATGCAAGTAATGTACAGTATCAATCACTGATGTGAAGAGTGTGGTGATTCACTGGTGGACAGGTCGCTTAGCTGTGCTGGCTCAGTCAACAGCAACACAGACTCGCTCACGCTGGCAGCACGCTGGTTGCAGATGCATGCATACATTCCATGTACAGGTCGTGTGAGAACTGGGGGCTCCCAGCGTCTTTTTGCTGATGCACCTACCTTTGCAACATGGGTGCAACAAATCGCTGCCAGTTCTCCTATGTCAGTTGTTTGGACAGCCGTGATAGGGTATCACTGACATTTCGCTTCTAAGTAGCAGAAGTGTGCATGTGCAGCGGGCATACCTGTCTTTCCGACTTGTGGCTCTGCTTTCAGCAGCAGTCTATGTGTATGGTGCTGAAGCTCAGCCTTTGACACGTTGTCATAGCTGTCATCTGTAGGCTTGAAGTGACGGCGGACATCCTGCAGTTGGTGACCCTTGAGCGCAACGCTGCGATGGACTTTGCGCATGTATTTGTCCATGTTGCCAGCCTGCATGTGACAGATTTAATGAACGAATCCATCGTGATTGTGACAAGGACTTCACTGAGAGAGGCATGTGGCTCAGTTAATGTTTGATCACTTGTATCCATCAGCATCAAAAATGAATCTCATTTTCCTACAAGTCGTCAACCGCAACAATTGATGGGCAAAACGGTGCAGCTCAACAAATGGCTTGACACATCATTCCAGTGTACATGCAGAGCTCTGTCGCATTTGCAAACGCCGTGCATTCACCTTGGGTGTTTGCATGTACACAGTCGAAAGATGTCTCTGCCTGAGTCAGAAACTGACGCAAAGCAGCCAGAGACGCAAGAGCTGGACTTGCGTAATTGATTGATTTGACACCTAGGCCCGCACAAACGCAAGGAAGATCTAGACTTACGCTGGCAAAATTGTCTACCACCTCCTCTGCATACACATGGGAGCCAGGCTCATTAAGCCAGCGCTTCATGGTCACTGTGCGAGCGCTGGCAATTTGCTGGGCTGCCTTTTCTGTCACCAATGCATATGGCAGGCAATGCTTGTACCTGCAGTGTACAGACTGGAGCTCACAAAAAGCTCAACACAGTGCCTGTGCATCAAGCGACCTGTAGCACTTGAGCTGAGTACTGAAACGTGCTCAGCTCAAGTGGGAGGTGATTTTACTGACTGCTGTAAAGTTGCAATCATTCTGCATCCCTGCTGTCCAAATCAGCAAAAGCTGACTGGTGAGGGGCCAGCGCCATCAAACAGCCAGAGTTATCATGTTGCCTTACCGAGCCATGCTGATCTTGCCAGGGTGTGAAGCTTGAGCAGCTGTCTGTAGCGCGCTATCTGACAGCAGGAATTGACAAGCCAAATTAGGGCTGTCGATTGCATCCACAACAAATCTGCCATCAACAAAGAGGCGCACTGGCTTGTCCATGTGTGGGGCATCTGGATGATGGTGCAGGCGACCAATACCATCCCATCCAAACAGAACTGCTTGCCGCCAGTCTGCCAATTCAAGGAAAGACTTGTGCAGCTGCTTGATATCTGGGTGTGAGTCTTGCACCTCAGACTGTATACGCTGCAAGACTGCATGCAAAGTGAGGTCTGCAATGAGCTTGTCTGTGCTGTGAGCGCCTGGCATGGTCAAAACACAGTTGAGGCATTGCATGGCATGTTGCTGCAGCTGCTGCATCTGGGTGTTTGCATCAGGGTGCCAAAAAGCATTGAGGCTGCATTGCAATTGTCTGAAGCTGGAGCTGCTGGCTAACGCCAATGCCTCCATTCTTGACTGCCAGTCTGGTCGCAAAAGGGTTCCTGCAGGGGCAGTAACTCTGTCTGAAGACCCTTGCGTGATGATGGGTCAAGTTAGTGATGATGCATCAAGGTAGCCTACCTTTAGTGCAGTGCATGCTGATGCGTCCTTCACAATGCAAGCATGTCTCAGCACAGAGGAAGAAAGCCTTGTCGCATCAAGAGGCAGCAAACATGTCACTCTATGTACACATCTCTGCACATCCACAATGAGTGACATCAGCCAATTATCAGCAGGGTCACCCAGCAAAGATGACATGCTACTTTGAGCGTTCATAATGAGTGCATGGCTTCAGCCTTTTGCCAGCAGGATTACCAAGCAAAGATGACATGCTGGGATGCGCCTCGCCCTGACCATGTGCATAGCACAATGCCTGTTGTAACATGGACAAGCGATTTTGGTGTACGCTCTGTGTTGTGTCTTGGGCTGCAGTGCTACTGGCGACTGCCTCTGTAGCTGGGTATCTGCAGAGCCTGCCAAACTCCTGTGTGAAGGTGCTGTGCTGAACCGCTGTGCGAATACACAAGTCCAGACAGCAGAAGGTTTCCGGGAATGTGTCTCCCATGCGGCCCTTCTCACACAGGATAAGGAAGCAGGGTACCCCATGCAGATCGCTGTATTGTAAGGCTCCCTTGCTGCCTGACATCTGACCCTTATAGGCTCTGTAGGACTGTAGACTGGCCATACGGTTGGCTTCTTCCAGCCAAGCTGTGTACGCATGCTGTGAACGAGCAGGGTGCTGAGCTGACAGCTGCCTGTCGAAGCAGTCATGTGCGTTGCTGCCTTAGGAACCCAGCAGAGGTCCGCACAGACAATGCCAAAAGCAAGAACAATTGAGCCAAAGGACTGTGAATCATAATGCGTATTAGACTGTTAGCCGCACATGCAAAGGCATCAAGCTTACATGACAGAGAGAGTTTGCCACTCAGAGCATTTCTTGAATTGCTTGCCTTGCATCCAATCGTGCAGTAGGTTGTAGACTGACATTGGCATGCACCACCAAGTCAGCAGCATCGTGCAATATGAGCATGCACTGCTTTCAAGGGCAGTGTCATTTGCTCCTTTGGCAGGTCAATGGACTCTTACTGAAGATGATGATGTCTGACAAACAGACAAATTTGACTTGCCTGAAGTCAGCCCATGCTGATATCCTCTGGGCAAACTGTTGCTGTTCAGTCTTGCCGACATCAGGTATGACCTCAAATCTTTGCCAGCCAAGGGGATCCTGCTGGGATGCCATCCAAACAGCATGCACCGTCTGTGTGCTACTGTAGGTGAGCACCTTGTTCAGCACAGCCCCGAATTCAGCACCAATGCCTGCATCTGCCACTCGTATGACCACCATGTTGCCACTCATCTGGCTGCTGCGGTTGCGGGCGTCTGCAAAGCAAAATACACTGTCTTGTGACGCTCAAGTGCATGCATATCATCAGGTTGCAATTCGTAGTCTAAAGACTGATGCTGTGCGACACAGCGGCACTGCATACGCAACACATGCAGACATATATGCATGCTCTGCAATGGACGTTGTTCCTGGCAGCACAATGAGACCTATGAGGTATATGACTGTGCTTCAATGTTGCCACACGCAACACAATGCGGTGCACACGAACATCTCACCTGTTGATGTGCTGGCAACAGCATCAGGGCGCATGTCAAGCACAGCAGCCACAATGCTATCAGTCTCATTGAAGACTTGGTCATCTTCTTCTGCACGGTGCCCAGCTGTATGGCGCTGCACCTCGCCTTGCAGCTTGTGCGCAAACCAAATGGTCAGCCTATCAGTAAGCTCTGCTTTGGCTGACCAAGCGCAGTCGTAGCCTTGCATTGCATTGCTGCTGTCCTCACCGCTCAGAATTTTGCCAATCCATGGTGATGATGCAGTCTTTTGGATGAGGTCAGAGCCCAGGCCAGCAAGGCCTGCATGAGGTCTTCAGCTGAGGCAGTGAGAATGGTGGTGACACTGTCCACAAAAGCATTGATGTGGGCAGCGCTCTGTATACGCCGTTTGCATTCCCCAAGCTCATTGGCATTTGCAAGATCCAGAAGGTGCCCGTCACTTTGGAAACCAGAATCACAGCGAAAGATTGCAAAGTATTGCAGTGACGTCACATAGCTGACCATGAGGGTATGATCGCTGACAACAATGCGTTTCTGCCTGACACTCTTATCTGTGACAGCTTGCTGTCCGCTTGACTTCGCCTTAGCTTCCCTGCAGAAGCTGCTAGTCTCAGCTTAAATCATGTTTATCATGTAAGTGACAAACAGGGTACAGCATCTATACACTACTGTTGCTGCAGCTTGCTTGACACGTCAGCAATACCCCTGCTTGTACACAGCCCGTTAGCCTTGCAAGCGCTGCAGTGTTGCAGCGCAAAAATGGCCATAGCAACAGCGCTGCTGTGAAGAAGCAAAGCAAATGCATGTGCAACATGTGGACCTGAGCCAAGATCTGGTGATGCTCTTCATCTTTGTGAACTCAGGGTCACAGATGACTCCGTGAAGATTGCTCTTGGGCTTGAAAACTGACACCATGTAGTGCTCAATGCGCCTGTAAGGTGCAGCTGGTTTGTCACACTCTGCCCAGTCCACCACATGCAGCTCTTGCATGTCCTGCAACAACAGATGTTCAACATCAGCATGACCTTCAGCACTGATGCCACTGTCAATGACCACCGTACGACTGACGTTACCACCAGTGACAACCCACATGCATCAGCATCACCTTCAGCATCAATTCCATTGTTGGTGTCCACCCTTCAATCGACATTAACACCAGCAACAACCATTACGCCAACCTGAAAAGGCCCCATTGCCATCTTACAGGCGTTGTTTGCAAGCAAGCAGGAGCAATGCTAATACAGCGAGTTCTTTTTGCAAGAACACTCAATGTCATGATATCCTCGATGTAGGGACAAGGCAATTGGAAATCAACCACTGTATTCTGACTGCAATGGCACCTCTCAGCAAGAATAAACTGGTATACAGACAACTTTCTTGGTAGACGCAGCAGTCATTACAAAGGGAAGGCACTGTATACAGGAGCAGACCATCACAGGCATGTCACATACCTTCTTGCAGCGCGTAGCCTTCACTTCCTCTGAGGACAACCCCAAGTCACGTTGCTGAGATTGCCAACTTCCTGCTGTCTTGCTGAAGATTTCAATAGCTGGCTGATTGCCCTGGCCAGCTGTTTGAGGTGCAGATGTAAACAGAAGATGTGGTAACCTGGACTTGTTGGTGAGCAGGTTGTTAGGGGTGGCACTAACAAGTATGGTAACGAGATTTGGCTGCTCCAACATTTCACCGCTGCTGGCATGTGGCACTCCTCATTTGTCACATTTGCTGCGCTGTGCTTGGTCCCCATCGCCCCAGCTGAAGTCATTGACAATCATGTCATGAGCTTGATGAGCCTTGATACCAACATGGCACTCGTCCACATTCATGACAAACAGCTTGTTCTTGTTCTGCTCATCCATGACCTGATCTCTAAAGCGCAGGTAGGCATCCTGCACCAAAGAAATTGGGATACGAAACAGCAAGACTAAGGTTTCTGCATAATTCGTGGCACAATTGCAAGGCAGGTGGTCACATTTGGCGCCTTGTACGACATTTGCTAAATATTAAGGATCTCACATTGACAGTCAACAGAGCCATATACAAGCTGGAATGTGACGTGCATGTGGCAACATCGAGCTGTGCATCGGTGACCTTCAGTAAATGCATGTGGCTTTTACGGTTCCGGGTCACCTTTGATGCCCAAATGTACGGGTTCACAACATTCTCAGAGTGTCCATCTGCAAGCCCAGCATCAACGATGCGTTGCATGGTCTGCTGCCGGAGCGTTTGAAATGCGGGTGTTATAACAATGAACTCCACGCCCTGCAGAAACTGCTTTTGAAGCTCTCCGATGCTCTTCTTGACCCAGGATGAGTCGTACTGAAAGGCCTCTGCACAGCCTGGGATCATCGGGCCGATCACAAAACACATGCTGTTGTTCCTTGCATCTGTGAAGGGCATGTGCTGCAAACATGATGATTTTGGCGCGTTTGCCAGGCACACACCTGAAATATGCAGCTAATGGGCGCTTATGAGCTGAAGCATTTTCCTTATGAAACATATTGCATGATGGTTGCTTCAGCCACACATCAAAAGAACGAAGCAAATTTGCAGACTTTCGACAAGGTCACCAATCTTCGCAACAGGCGGACAGTGGTGACTCACATCAGATGTGGAGAAAGATTTCACAGGGAGCATCTCACCTGTGATCAGTAAAATGCGCTTCAGCAGCTCTTGTGCTACTGCTTCTGAACGCCTGCGACCACAAGCTCATCCAGCTCTGAGATGTCTTGCAAGTGGGCACTAGGGATTGGGAGAGGCTCACTCACAGCTTTTGGGTCTGATGGCACATTGATTGCAAGGCCGATGCTGATTCCGCAAGCTTCTTCAGCACTGAATGCGCTGAACTCCTCAGGTGTTAAGGCCTTCAAGAACTTGTTGAGCACCAAATCTTCCAATGCGTTGCCTTCAGAGATGTCCTATATGACCCAGCAAACCAGATTTGCTCTGTTTTAGCTGCTGCTTGTTGCACAAGAGTACCATGTGGTCAAATCTGCATCTGATGGTGCCAAGCAGGAAAAGAATCATGTAAGGATGCACATGTGGCAGAACTTACAGGGCCATGCTAAGCTCAGGAATGGTTGCATGCTGACCTGCAAATGATATGTTGGGCCTGTGTTGCCTGCTGCTGGCCCTATCTGCAGTGACAGAATGCGCATCTGAAAAGTATCGCCCCCCAAGTGATGTCTGACCTCGTCGTAAAGATTGTGCTTGCTATTTGTGCCTGGCAGCTGTTTGAAGACAACAACCTGCGCAACATGTGTGATATAGTTGACCTCTGTGAATCTTCTTGTCCTCCTGATCAGTGCATGCAAATTGCCCGATTTCTGGCCACCAGACAAGACGCCGAGAACTGTCGGCGCAAAACATTTTGTGCCGCAGACCTGTATCTGACTGGTGCATAGGAAAGGCTGAAAGTCAGATGCCTTACACATCCAAATCAGCAGCAACTTGCAGCAAGGCATTGTTATGTACCTTATCAGGAGCATTGTCTACCACATCTATCAGAAGTTGGAATGCAGTGCTGGTCTGGCTAGAGCCCAAGGAGGAAGGCTGAGCTATCTCAACAGTGAGTGATGCTGGCAAGCTGTATTGCTTGGGAAGGGGGGGTTTTGCCTGTGCTTCCTGAATGTCTGCATCGCTGCGTAGAACCACTGCAAGCTGTGTGACGGCTTTCCAGTGACCAGCCACCCTCCACGACAGCTCGGCCTTGTTACCGCTGAGCATTGCTGCATATACAAGGACATCTGGGACAGTTTGTGTCAATGCCAGCAAACATGGATCTTCAGAGGTGTCAAAGGCTGCTAGCACCGAAGCAATAGCTTGCTGCTGTTGCTGTGTCATTGTTCCTGAGTCAGAACTGAAGATAGTGTGGGCCATCAGCTGACGCGGTTTGCTTGGCTGCACCCATGGCAAGCGCTCAAACTGAAAACCACGTTCCTTTGCATAGCTGGCAGCGTCACTGCCATCAAGATCTGCCACCAATTCCAGCAATTGTTGTTTCGCATCTTTGACGACCTTTCTGAAATGCGCTTCGTACTTGCTAGCTGCGCGCTCAATAGCTTCAAGTGTATCTGGCTGTAGAAGAGTCTGTGCAGACCTGCAAGATCAGTGCTAAGACTAGCTATATAGCAGCATCACTATTCAGCAAAGGACAGTCTTATGTTTGCACAGTCTGGCAGTGATTTTGAGTGCACAGAGGACGACCATGCTTCGAACAGAAAGGCAGAAAGTGCTCTCCAGGCTCGCTGTGTAAAGCTCTGGTGCACAATGAGTGGTGCTGAGCATGGCCCAGATGTGTGTGAACCAAATGTGATCACTACAATTGAGCTTGTTTATTGATATTACAGCTGCAGAGCCTCTTATATGCAACATGATGCAAAGTTTGACCGGTCGAGCCTGAAGTGCAACTCGCTTCGCATAAAAAAACCGAAAGATCACTCAACTCAAGTGAGTTCTGTGCAAAAAGCTCAAAGTTGCTTCTGTATCTGTGAGAAAGGGTACGCCAAGCCGTCTTCAACCACCATATCTGTGACTCTGAATGATAGTGATGCAAACATATAGTATCAGCAAGCGCTTGAAAACTGATCACGACTGGTCAGCAGACATGAAAAACAGCGCTCTGTGACTGACAAAGATGAGCTGTCCATGCATTGGTATGCAAGAAGAGAACGACAATCTAGCAAGTTGCATCTAGTGTCACAGCAGGCGATGCTTTGCGCTCAAAGTTTTTGATGCTCTACATGCTGTCACTCACGGACTTTTAAAATGTGGGACTGAGCTAAGATTGGTACAGTCAAAAATTGCATAGATTGTCTTGCCGCACAGCATCTTGGTACACAGTAACACAAAGACAAGCGTCTTCATGGGGCATATGATAGGAACGAATAAAAGAAATGGCAAGTCAGGGGGCCACAGATGTAGACATTGCTGGTTGACACCATGTGCAGCTTCAGGCTAAGCAATAACACAGTCTATATTGATGCTTACTAAAGCCATTGTACACAACTGAGTAAATCAAAATGTGTCCTGTTTGCACGGCATCATGTGCACAACAGGATCACTGGGCTGAGCATTAGTTACTGCAAAATCACCAACAAGAGCTGTGTCAGATTGTCCCTCTGCACTCTTGAATGTTCAGCACGCTACGTTACCATTTGCCTCCAAACCAGTATGTAGGATACCGTTTCTTATGGTGCACATTGTTCACAATGACAGCTATCAAGGTCATGCCAGCTGATGCCACCAGCACAACCACGACAAAGCTGAAGCCATGCCAGGGCGGCAAAGGATTGACAGTGGCTGCAATGATTGCACTTGCACCACCTGCAGAAACTCCAATGTCAATACATGCAGCTCAGCGCAGTGATGGCATAAGAGATGTGCAAGGCAATGCCAGCTGCGGAATGCACACAGGTGACAGCATTGCATACAGTACATTGGGTGAGTGGCTGCAAACACAACTTGCAAGATATGGTGCTTGGACATACATGACAGGAGGGTGGCCGTCCAGAGCTCAATACAAAGCTGAAGACAGCATGGAACTTGCATCATCTAGGTCGAGGATGACGTTGAGTCTGACTACTCACGTGCAGGCCACTGAATGCCGCAGCTGCTGGCTAGCTTCCTCAGGCAAGGCACAAGAATGACAATGATGATGGATTGTCTAACCCCCAACAGGTTTTGACAGAACATTGGCTTTGCCAGGAGACTTGATTCAGCACAGAATTGAGAGGGGCATGCTCCCACACATTTCATCTATATATGATGCGCTGAACTCAGAAGGAAGATGCTTGAGCTCTCAAGCTGTCAGATGAAAATCAAGTGACTGACCTGGGGGATGTACAGTTCCAGTGAGCTGCATGGCAAGCAGGGCCAGAGACATAGACAAGGGGGCTGCAATCCATTGTGCATCCTTGATCGCCAGCCTAAAAGCACACCCTATGGCTGCTGATATCACATGTCCACCTGCGCAGCAAAACAGATGCAGCTCAGCAACACAGAAGTGAATTCAAGGAATGCAAGCATGAGCGCTTTGCAGGAGAGTCCTGCACGGGGGCTACTCAAGCGCTTTTGAGCAATTTAAATGCATGGTGCTGAGCAGATGCAGGGAGTGTGACATCAATGGCTGAATCAAGATGCGCTGTGATGCAGCATATAACACACATTCGTCATAGCGTCCAAGCCTGATAGATGCCAATAATATTGTACAAGAAGTAGATAGCAGCTCACAAGAGTATTGCCCATGCAAAGCATGCATGCAAAAATGGTGCAAGAGATTCAAGACGTACCTATGACATTGCGAGGCTGGGCCAGTTTACTCTCCATGACACCATACAACAGCACTGCGGTAGCTCCCATAGAAGCCGGCAACAAGTTCTCATGAAATTGGTTGTTCAGGGAATGGGCGCAGGCTGAGACCCACAGAATGCCAAGGAATGCGCCAATGTAGGAGACAACCATGTCAAAAATAGGAGGTACAGGTAAGGCCTGCAACATCAGGCTTTCAAGTGCCACATGTTGGCACAGGCATGGTGCAAAAAACGTGCTGCAGAGATGCTGCAACATATTGAGTATACAATGCATATTGCTAAAAGTGGAGAGTGACTTACAGTATCTACGCCTCCTAACCATTTGCCAAAGTACAGCTTGACTATGTGCTTGGGGTCATAGTTATGTGTCTTGGTTTTGGTGTCCTGCTGAGCTTGCTTGTCGTTTTCGACAGGATAGTCTCCTGCGTAGTCTTGGTCAAAGTCGTTGCCACTGGCCTCGCCATTCTCTATCCTGCGACTTGTGCGCCGGTCGAGCTGGCCGCCTGCCTCACGCGACAGTTGCAGAGCCTGAGCATAGTTGCTGCCTCCGTGCTGCGATCCTTGTCGAGACCCGTGGCGTGAGCCGTGGTGAGAACCATGATGAGAGCCGTGATGCGAGCCGTGATGCGAGCTGTCCGCTCCGATGTGTATCGTTGTCGCTTCCGGGATGGCATCAGCTTTCGGCCATCCCGGCAGCGCCATGACCTCTATCCAATAATAAACGGCCTTGATTACAAGAAATGCTGGGCAATCACACGTGAAGGACGTCTGCTGTCGTGCTACGGCCTGTCCATTCAGCTAGCGACCCGGCTGTGAGCAAATGTTTGTAACGGCTGCAGTACAGAGCTTTACGTAACAGGACTCCCTTGCTCTAAAGGATGTAAAACCTCTCTCTCTCTCGCACAACCAGAACGAGCACGTGGTTGCTCCAAGAGCCCCGCTCGTTGAACAACTGATTTGCTTTCGTTCAATACGCTTTCGTCGTCCAGCTCGAACGAGCGTACCGTGGTTCTTTCTCCCAGAGCGCTGCGTGCAGCAAATGGTACAAACAAGCAGCGGTGCTTTTCTCTCCCAGGCCTGTCGCACGTCCTGCTTCGAAGTATGCAGGTGAGCGAAGCTAATCTGCCTTGTAGTTTGCATGCTGGCACGATACGCACAATGGACGTCTATATTGCGGAGTCACGTCAGCAGCTGCCAACTATGCAGTGAAAGTGCGTTTTGTTGTTGCATTGTACTACTTCTATGTCTGCTTGCTTGCACAATGAACAAACTATTACAGGGCGTCAAATACGGTCCGCTGCAGAGCTCCAAGGCAGCTTACAAGCCTTGCAAAGTCTTGACACTGTGTTCACAGTAGTAGAGCCGGCTAGCCAAATTTTTGAAGAGTCCACTGTACTTCATGTAGGTACGTACTGTGCACAGCTTTTGTAGCGCCACTCAGCTACTAACTTCAGCTGCTGCATCCAAGAACACACTCTTCCCAGTCAGGAACTGTGGCGCAGAGCAGGTGTCGCCTACGCATTTTGAAGACCAGCATGCTTGCTTAGGTGACTGACCTGCTACGTTTTTTTGGATATTTTCATTCCAACTCTGCTCTGAGGCTTGAGGTGCTAACAAAACAATGATTTTGTACCCAGTATGTGCTATACTAGGCGTGACGTGGCTGCAGGATGATTTTTGAGGCCAAGCAGGAGCTGCAGCGGTACCTCACTTGTATCAACCCAATCTATGCAAAATACGCAGAGAATCTGTGGGCGAACGAGGTCAACTCCAGTTCTAAGCTGGGAGACGCTTCTTTGACAGTCTTGCAAGCATGTGGCGTCGAGAATCCACTTCATGCTGGCAACATTATTGCTCAGTCAAAGGCAGCAGGCAAGCAGTCCTCTAGTTTTATCATTGTGTGACAAGTCAATAACTGCTTGCTGCATAGTGAGCACAGCAGCTCTCCAACGACCCGGTCTGCATGCATGTGCTTGCAAATATTGTTATCAATCTTGCTATACTGCTTTGGCTAGCTTGTACATCTCTTGATGCCTTGCATTTCACTTTGCTTTGACCTGAGCAGAGTACATGCTCTTTACTGTCGGCTTTCTTATTGGCTGGGCATTGTCAAGCTTCTGTGCATGGCACATGGTGGCATGGTCAGCACATTGCAACTGCCTTTGGTCAAGTCAAAGCGCCACTGCATGCCTGCAGACTCCAAGCTGCCAGACTTTGAAGGGAATTTCCAACAGCTTCTGAAAAAGTCACGCTACACTCGCCCAAAGCAAGAGATACTTGATGTGATTGTTCGTCAGCTTGCGCCAAGAATGACGGTCTGCAGCCGCCCTGAGCAAGCTGAAGAACTTTACCATGATGCCACGTTCTTGCCTGGCGCATCAACGGAGCATCACATGCTCACGCAACATGGACTGCAGGTCAATGGGCCTCTGTACCCACGGTATGAATGCAGCTAAGGAGTGACTTGATGTCATTGCTGCACAAGAGATTGGG
>BDIU01000097.1:125074-235175 GCA_002118135.1 Trebouxia sp. TZW2008 | reverse complement strand
AGGGCTGATTGCTGCAGCCCTGTCTTTGTGTGAAATGTCACTGAATGTCACATGCATGCATTGTCCTCATAGCTGCACATTTGCTCTGTGGCAATCAGACAGCATGTTTGGGTGTGAAGAAGGCTTGTGCAGCAAAGGAGCAATATTAATAACTTATTACAGTTTGCCACGTTGGTGGTCGGTACCCGCAACCTTTACTGAAACTAGGGTTTTATGCTAGGAGCAGGGTAAACACTTTTTCTAGACAAAACTTTCTCACCATGATTTGTATGCTTGCAACACATGTGCATGCTGTGACCATCAGCTCTGAGCTTGTGTGATGTGCCTTGCAGGGTCCAAGTATCGCGTGAACCCCTCTTGACCACTTCAGCTTACATCTCAGCTACAGCAACTGCCCTTGTCAGCAGGTATGATGGCACTGCATGCACCTACACACAAGATAGTGAGAATGCAAAGCTCCCTGTGCAGCACATTTGCCACTGCTCACCCAGAGGTGGCTGTTGTAGCAACATCTTATGACTGACTGTCAGGTTTACCCAGTGTGCCCTGAATATGTGCTGTCAGCATTGCTCAAGCTCAATTTATGCATGCTGCCTGTTGCCTTACAACCTTTAAAGACAGCACACCAGCAGTTAAGCTGTACAGCTGTGCTTTCGTGCATGCGTTGCGCTATCCTGGTCAAACAAAGTCAAATGGCATCAACCAAAATACTTGTACACTAGCTTTGATGAAGGCTTGAAGTGGCTGAGGAACTTGACTTGGTGTCACCTGAGCCACAAAGCATGATGTCACATTAACGTTGTTGTTGAGCTTTCTCACATGAGTGGTGTTGAAGTGACACCTTTGTTGGTTCAAATTGCGGTATACACAGCAAACTCGCAAGAAAAGTATGCAAGATGAACGGAAAAGCTAATTAAGCAGCTGTTGGAAAAGAAAGTGATTCATGTGATCGTGAAAAAGGTCACCACTTGACGCTTGATAAACATAAATTCTAAAAAGCCAAAACAAACAATAGCTCGCAAAGTGACTTTTGGAGTGCTCTTTGCCTGCTTTTAGTGCTTGTGCTAGTGCTAAACAACGTCTCTAGTTGTCTTCGAAGCTGATATATTAGCGACAATAAGCAGCAAGTCACATATGCATGTGTACAAATGCTATCAAACGTTGTAATAAACTGTTGTCCTAGCCATATGCATCGACTTCGGCGTTGGTTCATGTCTTGGGACATCCTTTTGCCTAAGATATAAAGACAGAGTGCATAAGAAACTTTGTACGAGGGCTCCTGACCTTGCGTGCGTGCTTGCGTGCGTGCGTGCATGAAGGAGAGCGTTTCGAAGTCCGAGTTTCATAACTTTTCAAAGATCGACTGGCTGGCCGGCACTCAGCTCTGCAGATTCAGGCAACCACCGACTTTCAGGTTTCACAAAGAGTTGTCTGCGTCTCGTTCACAGCGAGCGCGACAGTCCGTCGGACGCTGTCTTGAGCTGCTCTGACTTGATCAATGCGCATCTACACCTTTCGACCTCGTCTCCAGGCACCTCATCCGGTAAGGCAGAGCACATGTCCCGCAATCATGTCGCAGCTGCAGAACACCAGGTTCTGTTGCGTGATGTGCAGCTAACCACCGAAAACGACCTTCAAGGGACGACGCCGGCAAAAGTTGATCTTGGGGACGCAGGGTGCGCTGCTGCCCATCGCCGCAATGCGTCAGAGATTTGTGAGCGAACCACGTTCAAGCATCCGCATGAAAGAGCTGCTGTTGTAGGCCCAGGACCAGGATCTTGGACGACCGTGCGACCGGAACACAGCAGGTGCAAGCCAGATTTCGCAAGAATCAAAGCTCTTTGGCCAGAGATTGCAGCCCGGCAAACTTGCTGCAACTGTCCTCTAGCATTGCCGAGATGGGTCAACACTACAATGCAGCTGTGTTGAGTCCACAAGGAGAAAAAGAGAGCATAATGGATAATTGGTTGCCAAGGCCAAACGGTCCCCCTCTCCAACACATGGAAGCAATTTCCAGATCAGCTGGCAAGTGTGACATGCGTGTTTTACAGGCAGTACTTCTTGTCACACTGACGCCGCAAATCACATATCACAGCTGCAAACCTCAATTTGTTGTGCTGCTCTTGCTCAAAATGTTTTCATTGGTGTGATATATTGCAGGCACTCTTGATAGGTCAACAAGTCTCAATTGGCACCCACATGCTGCTCAAGCACAGCATTCCTTGCAGTCTGCTGATCAGATGTGGTGAGTGCCCAGCTTTATTGATCAATTATCTGTGACAACAGCAGCGTGGTTGTGCACAATTGCAACTGGCATGGCACAATGCAGTGCATAGCATGATGTATGCAACATGCGCATGAGCATTGTTGGCACCAACTCAAGCATTGTTTGTTTTTTTGTGACTCCCTGACTGGGCGCTTTCTTCACATAGGTCAAGCACACCAGATCTTTGCTATCCGACGCCAAGCCAACAGGAGCATTCAACAACAGCAATGCTGCAATCTAGATGGCAGCGTACAAAAGCAATCGCCTCATTGCAAGCCTCTGCCGCACTTCAGCTTCCTGACGTGAAGTCTTGCTGCATTGACAAATCAGCCGTTGTTGATATTACATGCGCTGAGTCACTCTCACAGCCACCAGGCCCATCACAACCAGTGACTTGCGAGATTGCTCTTTCTACCAGAGAAGCAGAAATGCTTGAATCTTTGCAAACATCAGGCAGCCAAGGAATGTCAGCCTTGACACCCCAGACGCAAGCCTTGAGCTCAATTATGCCAGCTGTTGCAAATCAACATGCAATGCCTCCTCTAGCAACGTCAAGCAAAGGCAAATCAAGAGCAGTGGCTCATGCACAAGTCAGCGACCAGCAGACACCCAGCAAGACGGCTAAGGCCAGCATTGACAGACCCATTAACAGCAAGAAGAGAAAGCTGGTGCAGACAGTTCTGCTTACTCCTTCCAGCATTGCAACTGGTACAGCAAGCATGCAAACAAGTCCTCAGCCAAAAGGCGCTTGCAGCGCAAATTGTGTCAATAAACGGGCGAAAGGCTCAGCGGCCGGTGCCAAGACAGCAGTGGCTTCAGAACAGCGCAAAGCCAGCACTGACAAAGAGGTCAGTATCTGTGTAAAGTGTGCGCACGGGTGGGGTTGCTGTGCATGGTAGTTTCAGCTTGTACCTGGATCAACGACAGGGCAAGTAGCAGGTGTTCAGTCAGTCACGCACACCTCACATATCAGTCACGCCTGCAGTGTTTTGCGGCACAACATGCTTGATGCATCAGGACTCACATGTCAAGTGACGGTCTACAATCCTGCAGGAACTCCCAATCTTGCCTGAACAGCTGCTTCAATATTCAGATACCATGAAAGAGGTCTCCTCTTGGGCTGACCTGCAGCAGTGCCGCCAAGCAGTTGATGGTTCAGTTGTCAGCAGCCTGACACTAATCATGCAAGGAAGCATGTCTTCACAGCCATTCTATTCAACACTCAGACCTCTGACCAAAAGCCAGCTGTGCATGCTGCAAAAGGCCTCAGGTACCTTGTCTTACAAATTGTTGATGACGTACAGGCTTGCATACACAGCATTGGGGCCTCATGTCATGACAAACGCAAGCAGTACACAATGAGGCGATTGCTCATCAGCATCTGACTTGCATATGATCCAGTTGTGATTTCTCAAGGTGAGTGGCTCTGCCAGGGCACATCCTGTTATGATGCATGCAGGCAAGCAGTCAGAGCTTTTACAGCATGCTGACTCAGGTGATCCTATTCCAGTAACTACAGAAGAAATGGGCAGCAACAAATATGAAAGTCCTGGCATGAATTCAGATCAGATTGTGGGTCTTGCTGTCCTTCCTGTAGCAGTGGGCCCTGCTTGGCCTGCTCAATCAGACCACAAGCAGCAAACGAGAACCCCAGATATGAATGCTGTTGTACATCAACGCGTCAATGACGAGTCTCGCAGCCACACCTCTGACCAGATAGATGTCAGCTTTGCAAAAGAAGCAGCAAACAGTGCCATGTGGGTTATCCCTTTTTCTTGCCTACAGAATTTAGGTCAGCACAACAGTCGGCAGCAAAGCAGCCAGCACAGCAACCCAGAGCAGCAGCAGCTTCATCAAGGCTGCAGGGCTTTGCTTGCTCAGCTGCTGTCCAGCAGTCCACCTGCTGTATGTTTTGATTCGCAAGGTATGCATTTTGTGTAACACAAGTGCCCTGATGCAGCATTGCTCATATGGCTATGACGTCAAAACCAGTGTCACAAAGCTTTCCCAAGTGAAAGCTTGCTGCATTGATGTTGTACTTGGAGGAATGTGGTAGCGCCTGCAAACCACAATGCAAAATGTGATCATGGCCAAACATGACGCTGGCAACATAGAGGTACCCAGAATTGGTTTTGCTGAACTGACTTGCTCCTGTGAGAAGTCTTTAGCGCTACCTGCATTTGCAGATATGCTGAGCAAACTCATGGGTCAGGGCTGCGGTGTTCTGGATGCCTGTCAAGTGACCATCAACGACCCAAAGTTACTGGCCTGGTTGCATGAGCCACAACTGATGCAGAAAGATGAGAAGGAGATAGAGACATATAGTTTGCAGGTGTGTTGGCTTTTGCTTTTGCCTACTTCAGACCTTGTCATACCTGTCTGCGGTGCTGTCTGTGACCACCTTCAACAAGCTCATTAGCTAGAAGTATACATGCATCTGCATCCAGTCTGTTACTGCTAGAGCGTGCTGAAAGTGGTATGCAGCTAGTCTCGAGACTTGTTTGGGCACAATTTGTACCTGGAATGAGATGCAAAAGGTGTTTACTTGCATGTCAAAAGCCCTCAATGCACATGGCAGGGCTTGATTTCTGCATCCCTAGTCACTTCACCAACACCCCTTGCATTTCAGGACGTGGTGCTTCTGTGCATCAATGCTGTGATAATATGCTGCCATTGCTTGTGAGTGTCATGGTGGCTGTGATCCACTAGCTGCGCATTGCATCAGACTTAGGGTGTCATTGCAATGGCTGACACAGCAAGCGGCATTCGCTATATTTGGCTCTCTATTGATTGATTTCTGCAACAGGCTTTGCCAGTTATTGAGGCGAGGTTTACCTGTGCCCGTAACCCCTCAGTACTGGTGAGCGCAAGGTCACCTTGTCTGCGCACACACTTTTCCCTGCGCACACACATTCCCCTGCGCACAACACAACAACAGGGCATTTGCGCAGTTTGTTGCAATATGATCTTCCCAGGGCCGGTATTTTGGTGCAGCAAGAGTCCTTGTGCGCCACTGCATGACATCATTTGGATCAATCAGTATGTGTGACAGCAGATTTGCAGGTTGCTTTATTTGGTCAGATTGCAAGAGCATGACAGTGAGCAATGTTGCAGGTCTTGGCTTGCAGACATGGCCTGCCTGCAGCCCCTGTGACCCCTGCTCAGCCCCTGGAGCGACTCAGGGCAGACATGCTGCAAGCTGTTCAGCTCACTGCACATCTGCAAACAGCTATGCAAAGCGTGCCTGCTGAAGCAGTGAAGGTGGAGATGCGCATTGCTCCTATCCTGGCACAGATGGAGGTCACTGCAATGGGTGAGCTCGACAGCAGCTCCTCATCAGCATATGATTGTAGACCTCTCACAGCTGACAATCAAGAACAGGGAACCCGTGCGCATAGCAATTGGCATATCAAGTCTGCATTCAAACTGGCTATCTTGCCAATGTGCAGGCTTTGACTCTGAGTATTTGCTCCGGCATGAGCTATATCTGCGCAAAAGAGTTGCAGCTATTGAGCAGCAAGCACAGCAAATGACTGGCAGCAACATCAACTTGTCCAGCGCATCCCAGCTGTCCCGTGCGCTGTATGACACACTCAGCTTACCGGCACCACAGACACGGAGCGTCAGGTACCGATACCCTATCAGCTTCGCCACGAGGCACCAATGATCATGTTTGCCATCCTGCTTCACTGATCTGTGCCTACTTAAGATCTGATATGTGCAATACTGAGCCCCTAAGCATCACTTTTGTGTCAAATAGGATTCATACTTTAGGCCAGTGTCTTACTTCACTTGTTTGCTTTGATGCAGAGGCTCAGCCAAAAGCCATCATCCTACAGATGAGACTGCTTTGAAGCAGCTGGCACACCTACATCCTTTGCCAAGCCTGGTGTTGGAATACCGCTGCATGCAGAACATCTTGAACAAGTGGATTAAGCCCTCCTGGGTGAAGCAGGCTACAGCTGGTACAGCCTGGTCCTTCTGCAAGTTGTGTGCTTGCGTGTACAACATGATGCAGATTCTCCTGCAAAGTGGCCTGAGCGACTGCAGAATGTAAAGTTGCCATGTCTCGCCAACATAGAGGAAAGTGACTTGGCCTATGCAGCATTGCATGGATCACACCATTGTGTTGAGTCACAGTTGCATGCACAGCACGGGTTGCCCCAGTCACTCATAAAAGTGCCTGTTGCAGGTGCAGCAGGGCAAACACCGCGGGTGAAGTGCAGCTGGAATCAGACAGCAACAGCCACAGGCCGTCTGTCTTCTTCTTCACCCAACCTGCAGGTACAAGCTGCAATGAATTCATCTGTGCATGCAAGCTAGTGTCCACATCAAGCAGCAGTATGCATCACAGCCTGTATGATGCATCATATGGTGATGAATCGCAGCTCGTCGCTGCACATGCAGTTCTCACACCTTTCAGCTATTTTGTATGCTGTAATAGTACAGACACGCCTTTTCTTTGATGTTGCAGTTTTGCCATTCTTGCATTGTGCAGTAGCCTGACTGCGCTGACAATTTCTTGAGACTGTGCTGTGACATCCAGGCTGTGACCAAGTATACTGTGACCACCAAAGGCTTGCAGCAAGGAGACAAAGGTCAGGCGGCAAATGACCACCAGCATGTGATCAACATCAGAGACGCCTTTGTGGCAGGCCCTGGCTGTGTCCTCATAGCAGCAGACTACAGCCAAGTTGAGCTGAGAGTGTTGGCCCATCTCAGTGGTGACCCTAAACTCATTCAGATCCTGAGACAGGCAGGAGTGAGCGGAGATGCATTTGCCCTCATTGCCAAAACCTGGCTCAGAAGAGCTGGTGCAAGAGGTAAGTCAATCTACTGAAATTTAGGTCACAACAGATCAATATTGTCCCTGACATCAGTGACTTCAGCCTGACAAACTGTGATCACAAGCCTAGAAAGACATGTTCTGTGTCAAAGGGCTTGCCTGGCTAAGCTTGAGTTCTTGAGAATCTGGACATCAGCACTGACCGCATTGCCTCATTATGCTGTTGTTGTCAGCCTGGCATCAAATAACATGTTTCTGCAGTCTGTCAATTGCTTGCTTTGCTCTGTGTCAAGATGCAGAGATAGAGCTTGCACTGTAGTCAGTTGCACATGCAATGGTTGCATTGGCTTGTGCAGACGCTCCTGTGACAGTGGCGGAGCGTGAGAAGGCTAAGAGGGTGACCTACGGCATCATTTACGGCCTGTCTGCCTGGGGCCTGGGGCAGGGCCCTGCAGGCCTAGGCATCCCTGTCAGCCAGGCACAAGCCCTCATCACCTCCTTCCTGAACCACTTCAGTGGGGTAAGTCAGCTTCAAGAACAGCCAATCTGGGTGCTCCTACGCTTATGGCAGACATTATCCGTCCTCACTTATATACTAATGTAAGATGCCCAGCACCTTCTTGTCTATCAAAATTGCGCTGTTGCTGATGAAAGGAGATGCTAATCAAGCCACAACACACGCTCAGCTCTCATAACTGCTCTACAAGCACTGCTGTACATCTTCAGCACGGCTCTCCCTCATGTGTTATGTTGAGTATCCCTACTTGGAGTCTGTTTTTGATGCGAGTGATCGTGTCATGCAGCTGAAGGCTTACATAGAGCAAGTCAAGCAGCAAGCACGGGCGCTGGGCTATGTCACCACCCTGAACGGACGTCACAGACCAATCAAGGGCCTGTCCAGTAATGGTAGCGCGAACAATGGAGCTGTACAGCTCAAGGCTGCAGCAGAAGCAGACAGGAAGGCAGTGAACAGCACCATCCAGGGCAGTGCAGCCGACCTGATCAAGCGGGCCATGTGCTCCTGGGCCCAATGGCAGCACAAGCACCTCACCTCAGGCAAGCTGTGCACTCTGCATGCTTGCCTACTGACAGCTGCAGATACAAATGCACAAGTGTGCCTGCCCAACAGTGTCCACATATGTTGTTGCAGCGTACACCTCAGATGTCTATGCCTGATCAACAGCACTGCCAACAAGGTCATCGCATCATTTGCAGACATTTGTACTGCCACACTCACAGACAGCACATATGCAGGAGACAGACAGCATGTGCAGCTGGTGGCTCAGATACATGATGAGCTCTTGTTTGAAGTGGACGCCCAGCATGCTGATGCGTACATTATTGCTGGTAAGTGTAAACTTGTCTGGCAGGCCGGTTCTGCTTTGTCATTGTCAATCTGCACTAGCTGCCGTGCACTTGAGCAAAGCATAGCATTTGAAGTTTTTTTGAGCTGATAAAGGTCTCAAAGCACCTCATATAGCTTGTTTGACTTTGACCTTCACAATTGAGCAAAGCATGCGTTTGATCTTCACCTGGCTTGCTGAAATTCACCGTGTATGCATGCTCTGGACTGCAAGCCATGCTCTCATCTGTTGCCTTATGTGTTTGCAGGTGCAATTCAGCAAATCATGGAGGGCGTGACTTCCTTGAGGGTCCCGCTGACTGTCAATGTGAGCTGTGGTTCATCGTGGGGTGCTATGAAGCGCATGTGATCATCATCAACAAAATGTTCCAGCTGACGGCATCGCGTTGTGCAGCTGCTGTGACTATGCAGGAAATGTCAGTACATTGTGCTGCGCAGAGCATATGAAGCACGATCTTGATGCACTCAAATGCGACTTGCACATATGACTCGGTTGGCACGGCTGTGTGAGAATTGTTTGAGGCAGATCCGACGGGGCATGTCATGTACTAGTACTGCAAAAACACTGGCAGTCAGCATTACTTACATGGGCACTTATTCAAGGACCATCATGGCATGCCACTCTACATAGACAATGCATACTGCTTTGCACGTTATCATGCAGGACAAGCCAATCTCGACTTTAACATCTGATAGCAAGCAAGGGATACTTCACACTGCAAAAGAGCTGCAAGCCAGACATGGCACATGTGACCAAACAGGAAAATTAAATTTTTGTCAATGAGGCCACAAGCAGCTGCCGCTAACTACTTCCGTTGGCTGAAGATGAGCTATGGCTTGTAGAGCGCGCTTGAACACTTGACAAAGCAAATGGACTGATGAACTGAGAAGGAACAACGGTTGCATCATCTGGCACAGGCTGTCTACTTGCTATTAGTACATGTCCCTCAGTGTGCCCATTGACTCTCAGGGGAACCGGGCTTTGGATAAGTCCATCTGCACTCATGTCAGCACCATTGACTATTGGACCATCATGCTTTGGACCATGCAAACCCCCTGAGCTTATGAAAGATTGTGCTGCTACATCGCCTTGTATACTGTTGTCATCTCGTAAACTGTCATCGCCAACTATGCTGTCGTCACCATCACTTGCATGACTTGCATCAGAGTGCGTGCGCTGCAGCTCTGGGACTGCATCATTTGTTTGATTTGTGTCATCCTGCAAACCACAGAGGTCAAAGTGATCGCATCCAACAGGTGACCAGCATTGGCTACATCACTGGCTGTTAATGCTCGCAAATATTCAGACATTGCAGCGGATTGAACGAAATCGGTTAATTGGGTTGAGTCAGGCTAGCTTTTACCTTGACAGCAATGCGCTTACTAGGCGTTCCTATGAACATTGTTGCATATGCTTGCATGGTTTTGACAGGTTGAGCAAGGCAGGGGGAAAGTGCAAACCTCTTGTTTGAGCCAGACCGGCCCTAATAGGGCTATCACCAGCAGGCCCACAGGAGCACTGATGATGATAGAGAAGGCGGTGGCATGCAAAATATCATTACCCCACACTTCATACTGAGCATATTTGGCAGTGCCCCGCAGGCGGGACTGGATGAGCATGAGTGGGGCACTGCCCAGAGCTCCTTGAATAGTGGCCTACACAAAAGCAGTCCATGCTGTCATGATTGAAGCTGTCGACACGCGCTTCATGTATTCACAAAAGGCAAGCAGATGCAGAGAAGCGCAGCAGGTATGTTGTCAACAGCTGTAGATGCACAAAAGCTGCCCTACCCTTGTATCTGTAAATCTTGCAGTCCAAATGCAATGCAGAGCAAGAGTGAAGGTCCTCAGCTGCCGTACATCTGCTTGACAAGCACAGCACAGAACAGCAGAGCATTTCATGCCAGATTGTGTCAAGGTGTCACCTTGGGGATCCAAGAGCATGCCATAAACATGTGCTCCCGCCATGTCAGCCCCGCCCGGAACAGAACAAAATATGCAGTTGGGAGACGCGTGCAGATCATCCCTGCACGATGCCATGGTGTCAGACAAATGCACATCACTGTCTCAATCACAGGGCAGTATCAAGCTATGAGAGCATTCAGACCCTGTGTCTGCCAGCTGAAGGGTGACACCAGACATATGTCTCAGGGTTGCACACTGTCGGAGGAGCAGAAAGCAAAATGGCAGGTCATGCAGCATAAAGTCATATGCAATATTACGCACAATGTTGGCAGCGCAACACTCTGTTTTCTCCCTGAATGCGCAATCTTGCATGCAGAAACTGTTGCATGTATTGCACTGAGCATCACCCAGAGCCAAAATTATGACGGTCTTCCAGATGAGAGAGCCTTGTATGAGGCGGAAGTCAATCTCTATGCCAATGGCTCCAAACAGCAGGGGCTGCACCAGGATGAGCCACACCACTGCCAGCTTGCTGTCAGCATCTTTAGGGTAATACTTCCGCGGCCCTACAAGCCAAGTGTCGGGTATCAGTGGAGGCTTGCAAAAGGAATGCAGTGCTCCTTTTGCCAGATGGGGTTGACAGTACATCCAAATGACCTCATATGTTGCAAGCAATGCTGAAAAGTGGCTCAAACTGTTGTCTTTGCTCCAGGGCAAGAACAAGAGAACAGAGTGACCAGAGGCGGACACCCTGTTCCAGCCATGTAGCAATCACAGATGTGCTTGGGGGCTGTGCCATGTTATGCAGGTTGTGATGTGCTCACATGTCAGTGTGAAATAGGCTGTGGGTCATCACAGTGCTTAGACAGCCGATGCAGCAACAAAAGCATAAGCATACAAACTATAAGCAATGGTGCAACTGCACACGGGGTCAGTTGACTCATCTGTAAAGCAAGTTGAAAGCGAACATCACTTCTGTTGAGCTTTTGCTTAGAATTGCATATGACATGCACTGCATCTAGATCTAGCTTAAAGCCCAAATCCTCTCAGGCTACTGCCATATGTACCTGGCAAGCTGCTATCTCCTCTCAACCAGTCTAAACAGTCCTGTTTGAATGACAACTAAACATGTTGGCAGCAACACAGTGTTGAATTTGCAATGTGGCACCTTTGCACAGCCTTGGAGGGAAGCCACGTTCCCAAGCTATCGAGACCAGTACTGTCAGACTCAAGCAGCCAACCGATGACGCTCCCAAGTATGACAACTTCAAGCCCAACCACATGATGGCTAGCCCAGTGAAGAAGACTGCTGCAGCGCGCTTGAAGCCATTGTTCCAGATGCGGGTGATGCTGCAGACAAAACAGCCGATGAGGCCCAAGATGAGGCCATACACCACCTGCATGTCAACAAAGTACAGCTTCACTTTGCTGTGTGCGACAGCTGCAATGGACCCAGACAGGCTGTTTTGCCTAGACTGAGTACTCACACATAGCTGTGCAGAGCTGCGCAATAGATAGCTTATGTACACAATGACTTGTGTGTGATGCTGTTCTTTCACCGCAGTATCATGAACGCGTGGAGCCACAGGTGTCAGGATGTGAAGCGCCGGCACTGCTTGCAGGTACAAAGCAGAACAACAGGCTGAATTGCTGTTTGCAAAAGCGAAACTGACCTGAAGAGGGCCAGAAAGGATACTGTAGACCAAGCTGCCCTTGGTGATGCTGATGCCGCTGCATACTGCATACCCAACAATGGCGCCAATGCTGTCCAGTCCAGCCGCAGCCATCTCAATGCTGGGAATAACTGCACAAACCAAAATGTGTATGCATAGACAATCTAGGCTACGTTGATGACATGTACTGAGCTGCAGGGTGTGTATGATTGCACCAAGCTATGCTTCAAGTTTGCTGTTGACATATCATTACGGTGCATCAAGCATGCACTGCAGTTGGGTTCAACTTTTTTCCTGTCTGGTTTTGGCATAATGTCATCCTGCAAGACGTGCCACACCTTCTTCACAAGAAAGCAGCAAGAGTTAGCAATGTACAGCTATAGGAATTGTGCTGTTCAATTCAGATGGTCTGGCTTCGACATGAGCCTGGTGCTGCCCTGCAATCTGCTGTATCAGACTGCTGTGTTCATGTGTGCATGAAATGCTGTTGCAGGCTGATATGCAGCACATGTCTCAGTCACAGCCATTCAATCAAACTTGCTCTGAACAGTAGGTTGTGACTAGGGTGCAATGGCTGCGCAGCACAGTGATGCTGATGAGAGGGATGCTGGTGATCTGCACCACGCTAAGCAATCTGTACTTGTGTAATCCTGGTGACTGGTGTGTGCTGGTCTGTGCAAGGCTTGATGGCAAAACAGAGCTGAATTTGTATGTCTACAGGCAAATTGAGCCAGAGGAGCTTACTTTTGGCCTGACCAAATCCACGGCGCTGCAGCTCCAGCATGCCAGTGACCAGCACTGTTGGGGAGATCGCTGACTGAATAAAGCCGCCTGTCAGAGCCAAGGCTATGGGCATCTGGAAAAGCCTGCAGCCACCAAGCGCTCATTCACAACCCTGATTGACGCCACTAGCGTCTGCCTTGGCTGTGGATTGTGACCAGCTGTTAAGCAGTGCAGACCCCACATGAGAGTGCTGCAAGTTCAACCTCACAGCAGTCTATGCGCATCTACTCATGCTTGATCTAGCCTCAAAATGCACAGCACATGCATCTTGTAGCTTGTAAGCTCTTGAAGGACCTGCATTGGTGTTCATGTGCTGATTGAGCACTGACCAGTAGTATAGACCAGCGTCTACCAGAGCTTCAAATAGCATGGGGAACAACGCTAGCCTCAGCACCACCTTGCCGGCTCTAGCAAAAGCCAGCTTGTCGATCTTGAGGCCTGCTCGCATGAGGATGACAGCCAGCCCTCCAGTCCTGATCTGTGTGCCCCACGATGATGGCAACTCATGCACAGGATCTGCAAAAAATATGCCAGCAGCTAAGCATGCATTTCAGGTCTAGGGTTGGCCCCTACAATAGAGGACGCTTTCAGAGCAGCAGTCAGCGCTGACAGCATTTGACAGAAGTGCATCGTGCATGCAGAGAACACATGCACGACTTGCATTATGTCGGAACATGTCGTGGAAGATGTCAAGTCAACATTGCAAATGGGCAACGAAGTCCATCTTGCAAAGTAGACTAGTCAGGAGGCTGCAGTGCCAACAGTTCATCTCGCAAGCTGGGGCGCTGTCATGGGGCTGTTGCAGGTAGCGGCATCTGCTGTAAAGAGTACACAGCTACAGCATGGCAAAAGCATTGACTGACTGAAAGATCTGAGACAACCCATCATTGCTTGCATGAAACTGCCAAGAAGCCAAGCTGACCTTGCGGTATATTCCTGAGGATGATGCCAGCCACCAGCATGCCCAGCAAGGGCGGCAGATTGACCTTGCTGGCTGTGAAGCCGCCAATGTGAGCGCAGATCCACAGCAAAAACAGCGCCCAGCCCTCTCGGGGCGGCAGCATGACCTTGCCCAGTAACAGGTAAAGGGCTGCAGGCAAATGGGATGTCAGCTTGACATTCAAGCATAGCCTGGGGCTGAGGCTCAATGTCTGCACCTTTGATGCTCACAAGCATGGCCTGCGCAAATGCATAGGACACCGAAAAGCACTCCAAGTGAAGAACGTCTATACATGTATGTTCTGTGATCAAAGTCCATCTACTTGATTGCACTGAGCTGCATGCTCGTCCTCTTGTCTGCATTGGCTGATAGTCTGGCAGGCAATGTCATGCATTGCCTACCAGCATAGAGTACCAAGCCCAAGCCAACATAGCTAGCTACGTCCACAACAGTTGCATAGTGCCGCCGTATGCTGGACAAAATGCTTTCTGCTGCCCGCTTGCGTTTAGTGCGTCTGAAGGGAAAGGAGGGGCGTCCATGTGCTGGAGGCGGTGGGCTATCAATGCCATTTGCTGTGGCATTTGAGCGGTCTGTGCCTGCTGCTGAGTCATGCTCAGGGATGACCACCACCTTTGCCAAGTCATCAAGGCTTTGTGACTGCACAGGGAGAGCTGTGCTGCTCCTGCACAGAAGTAGCTTCACTTACCACCTGCTACAAATGAAGTTCAGGCTCGAAGGCATGCCGCATATTCTAGACATGCAGCATTGGTGAAGCCCTGCATGACAGGTGTCAGGCGCATATGCAGCATGTCTTGATCACTTGAGGGCTGCACCTTTGCAATAACTGCACATCGTCGAGCTTCTCACGAGTTTTGCGTGCTGTTGTAGCTGCCTGCACGTCTGCACGTGCCTTCACGTCGTTCGATATCTGCCTCTTACCTGCATCACATATGTCGTCAGGCTGACAGTGTGTACTATACGAGCATTGCTGCTTTTGCAAGTGTACCTTTTGGAATTGGTGGTTTGCCTTGCGTCATGTATCTTCAGTCTCCATGTGCGCTACATTTTCAGCGCAAACTGGCTGCTTGGTCAGACATCTGTGCCATGTGATCTCCTGGGCCTGCATGTATGAACGAGTTGTCTTGGAAGCAATGCAAGCTCTGCACGTGAGTGCACGATTCATGCTTGGAAGAAGATGACTGAATCAGCAGCAGACTCCGAAGCCGTCTGCGCATTGTTTCCAGTTGCATGCAATCACTAGTCTTAGGCCTCGCCTGTCAGTTGCTTTGCATTGGCAGTGCTAGTTGCAGACTCGCTCCTGAGTCAGACTTGAGCCTATAATGAGCGAGCTTCAAGCTTGGCACGGACTCTCTCACAAGCAGGCTTGGGGCGACCTTGGCAGCAGCTATGCTGATCTCAACGAGCGACAGGCGCGGCATGCTGTTGCGGATGCGCGCATTGTTGGATCAAATGCAGCGGTAGATATGCAAAAGTCACCTGCTGGAGTGGGGTCTGCTGCACGACCAAAGGGTGCAGGAACTTTCCAGTTGCAGGTAAGGGTTGAGGTGCTTGCAAGAGTTGTTCGATGACATTCCTGGCAGTTCTGCAGCTTGCAGAGTGGATGGGGTCTAGCACAAAGCGAAGTTGGCCAGAACACCTACACTACAGAGCTGTCTGAGCAGTACAAGGTCCCGCCAAATGGGTCAAAACCTGCGGTATGGCTGCAATGTTCAGCCTTGCAATACACAAAAAGTTGTGCAAAGGTATGTCTGATTTGACAAGCTGGATGCTCCCAGGAATCACAAGCTCAAAAGGGCAAACTGTCCACATTTCCAAAAGGGACATACCCTTCAGACTTCAAGTAAGAATTGTTGTTGACTCCATGCCATTCAGCGCTTGGCATGAAATGGCAATCAGCAAGTCAGACGAGTGCACATGTAGGACAACAAAGCAGATAGACTTTGCAGCAGCACGTCTAGCAGATTGCAGGAAGCCTTTGAAAGCATATTGCCAAGCAGACTCTGGCAGCATGCTTGGCACAAGCGAGAGCATACATGCAGCCAGACCAGACTGCCAGTCTGCAGGTCACCCTCAACTAACACAGGTGCGCTGATCAGCAATCATGATTGCTTGAGGTCACAGTGAGTTACGGGTCTGTGAGCAGTGTCAGAGTTTTCCTGGACGCTCATTCTGTTGCTCCTGTCACCAGCAAGCTGATTTTGGCAGCACATGCATTTCTACAGCAAAGCCTAACATCACTGAACCAGTAGACGCCAGGCCACATGTGCATGCTCTTGGCCAGATGTTGCTGTGTGAATGCATTGATGCGCTGCATGACCATTATTGCTGTAACACTGACAGTCTAACAATGATTGCAATCAAAGCTTGATGTCCTACAGGCAAAATCTCCGTTGCTTGATGGTAGCGTGCGAGACACTGCTGGCATCACAGTGCCTACCTATAACATCATCACTGGTGACAAGCCCTTGCACAATGACAGAGCGAAATACTGTAGTGGCCAACAGATGGATTACCACAGACGACGCTGAATTCATCACACAAGCTTCGAATCTCGCTGCTTTCAAATCCGCTTACATACAAGTGAAGACACTTATTCACAAAAATGTTGATGCAACAGCATCGTCTTAGTACGCAAGTAGCAAAGACGACTTTAAACAGCGATGGCGTACTACAGCATAATCAACAACTTCAATGCTGATAGTATGGGGAAGAAGCTGCAGGCATCCCTCATAAACTTTGTGATTCTCAAAAGCAGCAATGGCTGAGAGAATCACAGGCCGCTGTTGTGCTTTCGGCCTTGAAAGCATGCGCCATGGTTGCACAAAAGGAGGTGCTTCTTGCAGTGCCGGCTAGGCCAAAGCCTTCTGCTGCATGTATTGCTGTACCACCTTCTCAACTGTGTCCACGATTGCCTGCAGCCAAGACGTATGGTAAGGCATGTACATTGCAGATGTTGGGACAGAGCATGTCGGCGATTAACCACGCGTTATGCCAAATAGAGCAGCATGCATAGCTTGACAAAGAAGTGCCAGAGGTGAATTGCTATAGCCTGTCAAGGTTGCCTCACCTGTGTCTGTGCTTCAATCTCAAGGTTCACAGTGTCTTCCGTTTGCTTACTGCCAAGTACTGTCACCCTGAGTGTCTCTGGTATCAAGTATACTGAAAACCAGTCCTCGCCTACCTCACCTACCTATAGTTCCAGCAGTCACAGTTCAGACCAACTCGGAAACACAGAGATGTGAAATTTGGCAAGACAATGCTTTGACAAGACTGCTTCTGCTCGACGAGGCTCTCATTACGAGGCCTGACGACACACAGGCTTCCTCTTTTCTTTCATTCTTAATTGGACAGCATGATGTGGCATGAAGATGCAGGCACATGCATGCAGGAGCTGATGTCCAGCAATCCGTTGAACATGCTTACTGTCAAGCTGCAGCCATCCACTGCTATGAATCCTTTAGCCAAAATATATTTCATCCATTGCTTGGGCACCTGCAGAGCAAAATCACTTATCATGCCAGACATCTGCTGAGCAAACTGCTGAAAAATAGAGCATACAATCAGGGTGTCACTTTTTGGTGTACATCAGCAACCTGCCTTCCATGACAATCAGTGATAGAATGTTGTAGTGAATTCAGTCGCCCCAAGTATGTGAGTGGGATGGTGAAGCCACATATTGAAGCATCTCACCTGAAATGTGATGCGCTTATTGTTTTCTGTGTCCTCAATCTGCTGTATCTGTGCTGTGGTGTGTACATGCCCAGAGACATTGTGACCACCAATTTCATCGCCCATGCGAGCTGACCTACAGATGTAAGCTCAGGACGGTGATGTGACCCCGTATTGCATTGTGCCACCTCACTAGTGAGCACCATATGCACAGGAATTGATTCAGACATGCTGCTTCAGACATGCATTGATACAGACATGCTACTTGCTGAGCCCAATGGCATGCAGCAATGATCTCGCTAACAATCAGCCAGGGCGATGCTCTGAAATTGGAGCAGCCTGCATGAAGTGAAGCAAAGCACTTGCCGTTCAAAGTTCACTTCACCACCTTCTGTCAGCTGTCCCAGGTTTGTAGCCCGCAGCGTCTCTTTGATGATGTCAAAGCTGAGTGTGTCATGATCTTGCCCTGTGACCTGCACACATTGACACGCTCATTTGCCTCCTGCCTTTCACAAATGCAGCATGGCAATAGACTGTTACTGATGCCTTGCGGCAGCCAGCAAAGGCAAGGTCAGTAATGCAGCATGCACTGGTCTGCCTTACTGTCAGGCATGTCCCGTTGATTGCTACACTTGCGCCTGTTTCTATTGCATTTGTCTTGCCAGAAGGAAACTGAATCTGTATGGATGAGAAATCGCTCTGACTTTTCACGTGCGTCACATGGCCTTTGCCCTGGACAATGCCTGCAAGGCTGGAAGAGTCAATAGCTGTTGCAACTCAACAGCTTGACAGATCTTTGCACCTGATAGCACCTGTGAACAGGGACGAGATCCGAAGAGGCTGCCGTGTTCTGAGGGGCAAGCTGCGTCTTGCTTGCAGTGAATGTGTGTATGAGGTGCGAAGAGCGCTGCAACTCAGGCACTGGCTGGCTTTTTGGCCTGAAGCAAGCTGATGTTTGAGATCCGTGAGATTACTGTTATGCCAGCTCACTCCAGATTGACAGCAGAGTACCTGCCTGCCTTAGCTGAGACTGAGGCATTGTGCATGACGTCGCGTCCTGGCCAACAGCTGCAGATCACTTTACAAGCAGAGATGGCGCAGCGGGACCCAGGGATAGTCGAGGACACCTAGATCTGAAGTTTTATTTGTAACGCGGGCAATGTGCATTGGGTGCGATGCCTTGTGCAGGCAAACGCAATGCACACGCGCAGGACGAGACCGTTTCATCTCCTTTGTCACCAAGTTGACTTTCCTGCTGAAGTGCTCGACTCAGTTACGGACACTTGCACTAACATTTCAGACGTATGCAAGGTGCGCGTTGCTTGAAGCATTGAGCGACTGACATTGTGGTTAAGGCGGGCTAGCTGCAGCAGCTCCTATTTGAGGAAGGGGCTCTAGCATGGTACCGCCTCTGCAATCTCTGGTCAAATATGACAACGCCGTTCTCGTCAGCAGCGCAAAAGAAAAGAAAGTCAAAGACAAGCTACTCAAGGTACCGCTCGTTGTCAGTGCAACTCGAAGATGCTATACGAGAGGAGCTATTTTAAATGTTTGTCCTGCTTTGTTTTTGCAGTCAGGTGGACTGCTGCCAGGGGAGCACAAAACTGAAGCTCCGCAGACTGAAGACATTCTGAACTCTATATTGCCGCCAAGGTCGAGCAGCTGCTGCATAAATTGCCCAGGAGCTGCTATGCAGTTCTGATCAGCAAGTGAATCTGCCACAGGGAGTGGACAGAGGACAGTCAACTCTGGGTGCAGTATGTTTCAAGCACACCAGCAACCAGGCTTGATGTCATCACATTGCAGGAGAAGTTGGATCAGCAGTTGCAGCAAAGACAGGTGATCCATCATGCTGATTGACATCCATCAGCTTGATGTCCTACTTCGGTCTCACCTGATGTTGCAACAGGCAAGGGAGACAGGCATTTGTCCTGTCCGCGAGGAGCTGTACGCTCAGTGTTTTGATGAGCTGATCAGAGAAGTCACCATCAACTGCGCAGAGCGCGGCTTGCTACTGCTTAGAGTCAGAGATGAGATGCACATGACAATTGCTGCTTATCAGGTGAAGTGTGCCCGGGTTCAGCCCGAACTGATCCTAATAGCGTCGCTGACAATCATGATCGTATGCCGCTTGCATGCTGCAGACACTGTATGAGAGCAGCATTGCCTTTGGCATGCGGAAGGCGCTGCAGACAGAGCAAGGCAAGGGTGACATGGAGGGCCGCATTGGCACCCTTGAGGTTGAGACCAAGGACTTTGAACGCCAGGTACAGCTATTCAAGTGCATCAGGACAGGGGCATGCTTGCGTATCTCCCACACAAAGCTGCGGGTGATGTGCTGCAAGAAAATTGTATTGCTACAACGACACAGTCATCTGTGTTGTTGTGTATATGCCTTTCTGTGGTGATTAGCATGGGCATAGCTTGCATGGTGCAATGGGACATGGGTCAGTTGAGCATTGAGCAGGGATGAGACCAATTGATATTGCATCAAGGTAGCAGAGTGGAAGCTGAAGTGCGAGGCCATTGAGAAGCGTGAGGCAGAAAGGCGGGAAGCAGATGCCAAGAAGCACAAGGAAGAGGTTGCCTTTTTGGAAAATCATGGTAAGTTCAGCACTGCTGCACCAGAATTGGACAGCATGGACTTGCATGATCACTGCAATCATGTCGCAATCTGGAATGCTGTTGTAGCTGCATGTTCCAGTATCGTTTCAATTGCACGCTTACTGTTTCTGTGCAGGAAGCGACTGTCAGGTCATTAGAATAACCTCAGTCAAGTTGATACATTGAGCAGCTGTTGTCAGCAGCGCTCCACACTGACTGCTTTGACTCTTGTGTTTGCATGCAGCCAAGCAACTAAAGCAGCAGCTGGAAACGTTCTTTGCGCCGAAGAAGTAGTGTAAAGTGGCCAGCTTTGGCAACTGTGTACTTTAGCTTTGTCTTGTATCACCAACTGCAAAGCTGCGGATCAGCTGGCTGAAGGCTTGTGGCTGTTCCAAATACAGCCAATGTCCTGCATCAATGTATGCCTGCAAAACCCATCACAGTCACATACTTTCTCATCCACCACCACCAACTCCTCTTTGTCCTTAACAGACTCGTCATTTGCAGCTTGCAGATCTATCTGTAATCTGTGCAGTGTCATACTTGAACTTGCAAGAGCAGCATCTGTGGATGCTTTTGGTCCTGGATAGCTGCAATTGGCATTTTGTGTCATGCATGCTCACCACTTTGCAATTGGGAACATGATTGCCAACATAGGTTACACCGTCCACGTGAAAGCACTGGGTCTTGCTGCCAACCACATTGAGGCATGGTATGCTGATGTTTGGGAGCACAGGTCGCCAGTCAGCCTGCATTGCACAAATGAACGCTGCAGTGCTTTGCAACAGGGCATTTTTACTGCAGGCAATGTAGCCAGCATGCATGCTCCAAGTAGGTGCTGCTTGCAAGTGTATAAATTTAATGACCTGCAGCAGTTGACTCACCTGGGTATGATCTGCCATCAACAGACCCAAGGATCGAGGGGCTGCCTTATATGTCTCTGATAGCAGGTGCTGGACCATGTTACTTTCAAGAGGCTGACTTAAGCAGCTTTGAGTGTTGCCATCAGCAACTGCCTTGAAATCATATTTGAGAATTGACTGGAGTCTAGCTAGAGATGCAGCATCATAGCATCCCTTGCTGCCAAGGTTCCAGTCCTCTGCTAAGTTCTGCATGTCATGGCTTTGAATTGACAGCAGTTACGCAATCGATCAAATTCTTGCCTTGAGGTTGCACATTGTGATGTTGGATAGCAATAAGCTCAGTCTCTTGCCCTGTAGGGTAAGGTAGTAGCGCAATAACAGCACTGCAGTCACTTGCTTGTAGGTGTGCTGCATTTACTATTTTGGTGGAAGGACGGTGCACTGCCATGTTGAGACAGTCACCTGCAGTGGAGCCTGATCTACAAAGACTGCTTTTGCAAGCCGAAGGTTGCCAAAAAGCTCGATATAGCTCCAGATAGTGCTTGCCCCCATGCTGGTACCTACCACTGTCACATCCTGCGGTCATGAGTCACCAGACAGAAAACTTGTAATCGTTTCTGTGGCGCCTGCAATTGTAAAGAAAGCCTAGCTTGTTCAATCTTGCCTATCTGACCGTTGGACTTACCTGAAGGTCAAGCTCTGCCAGAAAGTCCCTCAAATCTGCTGCCAAGCGAGCAACATGAAACCCCTGCGCAGAATTGCATGATGATTACAATTTTTCCTGCAAAGCAAGCCATGTTATGCACAACATGCTTCATCAGTCCCTCACCCAGGCTGGTTTGTCAGAGTCTCCGTGAAAGCGTGCGTCATATCTATAGACCTGACAGTGTTCACCTAGCTCCTGCATGCAGCAGACGCTACCGAAGGGACTTTGCACGCAAATGTAAAAGACTTGCAGCTCTTACTTTTACATTGTAGTCAAAGTACCGTCTGCTACCGCTCCAACCTGCACAGACGCTGGACAGAAAGTGCTGGTCATGCGACTGTTCACAAGTTGCGCAAACGCAACGCAGACTTTGATGCAGTACCGTGTATCAACAACACTACAGCTCCATTACTTCCCGTTTTGTCATACGCGAGCCGTACTTTGTCCTGAGTTGTCACAAAACGAGGTTCGATGTCTGCTGGCATGCCGAGCCTTCTCAGCTAGACTGCAGTTGACGTTTGGCCGCAGCGTCAACGCTGCAAGACAAGCATCACCAGCAAGCTGCGTGGTCTTGCTCGCAGCTAGTTCGGAACCGCTATCGACTTCCTCGAAGCTGGGAACGTCGATGGTGCACTCGGTCAAGGCGCGGTCAACTGCGAGCTTGCAAGGCATCTAGCAGAGGCTTGTGTTGACTCGTGCTGCGGCAGTCTCATCGCGGCTCCGCGTGGTCCGCTACCGGTGCTGCATCATGATGATCAGCTGCCAGCATGCGCACGCGCCGGCTGCCGTGACAGTGGGCGGTTCGTTCACTGGGAGGTTGGCATGCAGAAGGCATGCTGGGTTTGCGCAGAGCCCTTCCCGCAGTGGTATTGCTTGAGCTATCTGTCTGGACACGCAACAGCTTGAGCGACACGAATGAGATGTGAGATGCCGACCTAACCCTCCTGTCTGCAGGTGCAACCCTCCAACGACCTGCACAGCGAGAGCATCTATCTCAGGTGAGTGCTTACGCGCAATATTGAAAATGTATGTTGACAGGGAGAAGCCTTTTTTTTCTAAAAGCAAGTGCCCTGCAGAGCAGAAGTAGACTGCAAAACAAGCTTTTGCACAAAAAAATCTCGGCAGCTCTTGCCACTCATCAGGATGTGCCAACAAGCAGTTCAAACGGAGCTGATGGTGGCAAGCAGCGCGTCATGGTCATTGGTGAGCTTCTAGCAGGGTACTCCTGATCAGAAAAGTGAAGATAGTCAGTGGATTGTCACAGCATCACTCGGTGACACCAGTACTCACCTCTGTCTTTTCATGCCTGTCTGCTTGCAGCATACCGCTAACAACATAAGCTTGATCCCTAATCATCAGCAGCTTTTGTGAAGTATTCACTGCCCCTGCAAAAATGCCAAACCGTGGAACCTGGGTGGTGCAGGTGGCGATGGCTACTGTGGCTGGGCCACTGCTCTGCACCTCTCTGCAAGGGGCTACCCAGTCTGCATCGTTGACAATCTTGTCAGGCGGCAGTATGACCTACAGCTTGGTCTGGACACTCTGACCCCCATTGCGTCTGCACATCAGCGTGTCAAAGCGTAAGGCCAAGATGCTGTCATTGATTGATACGTGTACTATGCCTGGTGTTGCCATCACGTACTTCAATCTGTCTTCAGTGGCAACGTGATGTTGGTCCTGTTGCATGGAGTATGACTTTGACTTTGATGTGGTGCTGTTTAGATTGTGCATCAGTTTGCCAATGCCACAGCGTTGAGCACCTGCGATGCATGCTGCGTTGTGCTCTCAATCAGAGTAAGCCAATTTGTGCGGTTGATTTTTCTAGTTCACCAGGTGATGGTCTTGCTCACTTTTCGTGCAGGTGGGGTGAGGTGTCAGGCAAGCACATTGACCTTCAGATAGGCGATGTCTGCGACTGGGAGTTTCTGGAGGATGTGTTCACTAGCTTCAAGCCTGACGCTGTGGTCCACTTTGGGGAACAGAGAAGCGCACCATACTCAATGATTGACAGGGCGCGGGCGGTGTACACGCAGCACAACAATGTCATTGGCACCATCAATGTCATGTTTGCTATCAAGGTGGGCAAGCCCTGCCCATTGTTTCTGCACACTCAGTCTATGACTTTTGACTTAGCAAATCTGCAGCTGTCACCACCCTTACAGGGCACACAGTCAATACAACGAACAAAATCCAAGGCTAGCATGCTGTACTACAAATGTGGTGTCTTATGGCAAAGTTCACATCTTACTTGGGTAAATCTGTTTGGCATATTTTGACTGAATTGGTTTGGCATCTACAAAAACTGAGTTGGCGTTTCCATCTTGCTTTTTCAGGCATTCATTTTCTACACATTTCACAGCAAAGCCTTGAGACAGTTCTTGCTTCAATAAAGCCAATCTGCAGCGGCACTTGGTTTGCTGTGTAGAGCATTGCATACAGTGCATGCCAAAGGCAGTAAGTACATTGTGCATCAATGCATGACTGTGTTACAATGTAATCAAACCTGTCAATGGTGCAGGAGCTAGCACCAGAATGCCACCTTGTAAAGCTGGGCACCATGGGTGAGTACGGCACCCCCAACATTGACATTGAGGAGGGCTTCATCACGATCAACCACAAGGGCCGCACTGACACTCTGCCCTTCCCCAAGCAGGTCAGCATGATGTGATGGTGATAATCATGACAACTACACTTTCTGCACATGCGCTAGGTGTGTGTCGCTCAAGTCCTGTCTTGCCAGGCAGGCTTGTTCTGAGCGTTTCTAGGGATGTCTGATTTGCAGCTTCTGAAAGTCAGATGAAACAATGTCATTCCAGGGTTTTGTCAGCATGATGTATGGCTTTGATCCTGCATCAAACAATGATGTATCTGTCTTGTTTCAACCTCTTTGTTGCCTTCTGCAAACTGACTCATCCCGGTATTCACGGCAGCAAGCAGCAGTGGAAGCAGCACTATGATATCATTCAGGGACCATGTAGTTGAGCACACATGACGCACCTTCTACACAAAGAAAGCTGTACAGTATAGTGTTCATGTTCTCAGTACCGGTCCGCGGGTTGGTGCATGCAGGCTAGCAGCTTCTACCACTTGTCAAAAGTGCATGACAGCCACAACATCCACTTTGCCACCAAGACCTGGAAGCTGGCCGCCACTGACCTCAATCAGGTAGGCAGCCAGATGTTGACTCATGCAATTTTGTCCACAGAGATTTCAAGTGGCGTTTGCATGCACCATATGTTTCTTGCAACAGCTGTATTACCTAGTCACATTTGCAGCTCATGACTGCATGGCTGCATAAATGCATGATACACTTTGTCAGGTCCTGTTCAATAAGGACCTTTTGCATAGATACATTTGATCAACATTGGGGACAGTTCTTGCAAGTCTTGCATTTATCACAGCATTTATTCTGAGCACATGGACAATATGGTGCCCCTGCAGGGCATTGTATATGGTGTGAAGACTGAGGAAACAGATGCAGACCGCAGGCTGGTCAACAGGTTTGATTATGACGGCGTCTTCGGCACTGCCCTCAACAGATTTGTGGTGCAAGCTGCTGTCAATCACCCCTTGACGGTATATGGCAAGGGCGGCCAGACAAGAGGGTTCCTGGACATCAGAGACACAGTAAGCAACCCTCCCTTCTTGACATAACAGGATATGTTAGACTGCAGTCCATCATGCACTTAGCATAAGAAGTTACACTCAACGGCAAATCACCATGCACTTGACATAAGAGGATGCATTGGACTGCAATTCACCATGCACTAACCATAGGAGAATATGTTGGACTGCAACCCACCATGCTGAAAAATGCCTTGCCTTGAGTGCTGTCTCACAGTTCAGACATGCATTGCACTGTTGAGCAATGCCTGGCAACAAGTTGGTGGCATGTACCTGTCCGACATTGTAGATGTGATCAACGTCAGCAGGACAGTTCGAGTGCTGACATGCGCTTTTGTGGCAGGTGCGGTGCATACAGTTAGCCATCGACAACCCAGCATCGCGCGGGGAGATGCGCGTCTACAACCAGTTCACTGAGCAGTTCAGCGTGAACGACATTGCCGGCATTGTTCATAAAGCAGGCAACAAGGTTGGCTTGGATGTTCAGGTGGATTTCTAATTTGCTCAAATGCGATGTGTCCTGACTGATGTTGCACACTGACAGATTTCATGTTTGTCAGCTGCCATGACAGGTGCTTGTGTGCAACAGCCTGATGAAGCCTTAGTCAAGACAACCATTGCAGCCATTGTTGCTGTTGCATCATGTCAGATGCTATTTGCCAAGGATTCCAGCAGTGTAAAACTGCATTTGCAGGTGCAATCTGTGCCAAACCCCAGAGTAGAAGCAGAAGAGCACTACTACAACGCCCAGCATACCAAGCTAGTAGGGTTGGGGCTTGAGCCCCATCTGCTTGGAGACAACATTATTGACTCCCTGCTCAGCTTTGCCATTGAGGTCAGTTCTTTAATAACACTGTACTGTGACAGAGCAGCTACTGATGCACTCATCGTCGTCATCATCATCATCACTACCTTTATGCTTGCTAGCGAGGTTTCATGTGTCAGCTAAACGCATGCACAAGGACTTTTATGCCTCAAAGGCTGCTGACCCATCCCTTTGTGCTTTCATACTGGTGTCACACTGCTGTCATGTGTTTTTGTGTAACCCTGCACGAGGACACTGTGTTGGCACAATGAACACATATTGCTTGTCACACAAGCAAGATGAATGCTCAGCATTGCCAGAGAGCTTCACATGGGTTGTCAGTGTCTCAAAGAGCTATTTACAGCTTGTGATAGTTTGTTGTGGCTATGCAGTACAAGGATCGGATTGACAAGAACCTGATCAAGCCAGCTGTAAACTTCAGAGAGACTGGCAGCCGCTCAGCCACAATGAAGGCAGCTGTCAGTACTTGAACTTGGACGAGAAAACACCTCCAAAAATATGACGCGCTGCTTTGTGTTAGTTTCATGGGGCATCCCTGCCATGAAGCATCCAATGTATGTTACAGCACAACAGCATGGATTACCCGCTGCATTCTGGCACAAAACGACCTTCCGGACTGAGGGTGATAGGGGCTTTTGAGGTTCAGCTATGCAGCCCATCAGTTGCTAAAGCTTGCAGCTTGAGGTGCTGCTGATTGCACTGATGCTTGTGTATGCCAAGCTGCAAATTGCACTTCAGCAGAGCTGTGTTTGACTTACTGTGCCTGCCATTTTGAGTTTGGCACGCAAACTTTCTGCCTCTCAGTTGCGGGTTGAGAAGGTTGAGAATGGCATACTCAGTCTCTCAGGCTGACAATGGCATGACTCGTCGTCAAACAGACTCGGTTGTGCCTCGACTGTCACGCTGCAGCGCGCTGAGCCAGCTTTCTGGAGCTCATTTTGCTGCAGCACTGCCTCGGCAAGCATTTGAATGCTAATTATACTCCAGAAACAGCTTTGCATGGCGTACCTTACTTTCAAAAGCCAACACAAGCCACTTGTACAAGCCAAATGTACCTGTTGCAATCTGTACTGTACTGCTACAGTAATTCATCGACTGACTCAGACATTCAGGTCTTGCACACAGTTGTCAGCTTTGATCATCATGCTCTGTTGTGCTTTCCTTATGAAAAAGACAAGCAAGAAGAGGAAGAGGAACAAGCAAATTACAAATTGTGACAGCTACGCAAGCAGCTAAGGCTTAAAAACAGCTCTCAATCATTTTTTCTTCTCGTGTTGCTGGCGTAATGCCTTTGCTGCCGCCAAACCAATGCCACATGATGCTGCATGTGACTGGGACCTAAGCGCAACATAAGCCACACCGGCGTGAGACAAACAAGTGAAACGCGTCGTAACAACAGCTATACTTATACAGTTGCATACGCTCCCACAAGCTTGTGATCTGTTGGTCGCACGCTGCTACGTTCTCAGAACAGATCTCTTTCTGTTGTCGTGAATAGATCTTCTTGTCGATATGGCCCCGAACGAGTCTATCACCGTATCTGCACCGACAGACAAGCAGATCGCTGCCTTTCCTCGCGAGTTTGCGCTCTTCAGGCAGCTCGATCACACCCATAAAGGGCAGATCCCTCTCCAGGTATTCGATGCATCCCGAGAGCTTTTTGCAAGCTTGCTTAGGAAGCCTGCGAGCAGTGCGCTGTTTCGCTATACCCTGTCGATCTGGGTTCTGTATTCTGTTATGATTGATTTCCGATGCCCTTACAGGAGGCCACAGAGTACGTCAAGAAATATGGCTCCTCATCAGCATCGCTAAAGGCTGGTGAGCATGCACCAGTGCATTTACTCATGGCTTCACCTACACAGACTTATAGCGACTAGGGTCTGTGTGCTACCCCTGCGGCATTCAGCAACTGCACACTCAAGCATACTTGCTGGCGCAGGCAGCATCTCATTTGAAGACTTTGCCAAAGCCCTGCACAAGACAGGCAGCGGTAAGGGTGAAGGCAACAGTTTGGGCTATGCTGCCCGTGATGACTCAGGACATCTGTCACCCTTCGTCTTTGACCGCCGTCAGCCAAATGATGAGGATGTAGCAATCCAGATCACACACTGTGGAATCTGCCACTCTGACTGGCATCAGGTCAAGAATGAGTGGGGCGCCTCCAACTACCCAATGGTCCCAGGGTAGGCGTCCCTGAACTGCACAGCCCTGCAAATGCGATTTATGGCTGCATAGCATCTTCCAGCGCCACTCTATTGATGTATGTAATGCGTGCAATAATTGCAAGCTGCACTTGCCTCATGTGTCTTGCAACTTGTGGTCAAATGCTTACACAATTCTGGGTTTACACTCTTTGGGTGTGTTGCTTGTTTTGTCCTGTCTTTTGATGCACGGTGGTTGATATGCACAAAGTCCTGGGTATTGTTACACAGGCATGAGATTGTGGGTATCGTGACAGCTGTGGGTTCCAAGGTGAAGAACTTCAAGGTGGGTGACAGGGCTGGAGTGGGTTGCCTGGTGGACAGCTGCAACAAGTGTGAGCAGTGCACCCAGCACAAGGAGGAGCAGATGTGCCAAAAAGCTGTGCAGACATACAACATGAAAGGCTTTGATGGCAAACAAACATATGGGGGCTACTCCAACAATGTTGTCGTGACCGAAAGGTATGTTGACAATCATAAGCTGTGGCTGCAATACAGCAACAGGTGAGGAATTTTGCGTCGTCATGAAACACTCATACGCTGTCATCGAAGGCGTTGAACACTTGCACAAGCATTGCTTCTGCCCTTGTTCATGTGCAATGCACTGCACACCAGCTGGGTAAACTCTGGAACGGAGTGCAGTTGGTCATGCAGTCACAAAGATCTGTCCTGTTAACTGATCTGTGTTCCGGGCACAAGTGAAGTCCACAAACGAGCAAAGCACACCCATTACTAAAGCCTGTACCCAGTTTGAATGTCCTGGCTTGTGCTAATGCAGCTGGCTTCTATCTCGAGCAATGTAGACGCCCTTTGTGATCTTTGCTTTGAGTTTCAAGCGGGCTGTTGTTGGCCAAGGGAGCATGCCCTTGATTTGACTACTTGTTGTGTCTTCAGGTTTGTGCTGCATGTCCCAGAGAACCTGCCCTTGAATGCATCAGCTCCCCTGCTGTGTGCGGGCATCACCACTTACAGCCCCTTGATGCACTATGGGCTCAACAAGCCTGGCCAGAAGCTGGGAGTGGTGGGTCTTGGTGGGCTGGGTCACATGGCTGTCAAAATTGCCAAGGCTATGGGCTTGGAGGTGAGGTCTCTGATTCATGGTGCCATGTCTTGTGATCTGCTCTGACAGTTCACATGGCTGCAGCAGTCATGCTGCATGCACACTCTTCTTGGCTTTGCTTTCAACCAGATCAATGCCTAGTCACAGCTGCTGGGTATTTAGAGGTGCAGTGCAGCAAAAGAGCAATGGTCTGCACTTGCATTCAAGGCAAATTTGCTGAGCCTCTGCAGTAGATGTGGCATGCTGGCAACACACAAGCTAGCACTGGTTAGTCTCTTATGCCATTGCTTGTGGTATGACAAGCATCATGCAACTGCATGAGCAGCACAGTTGTGCTGCAGCCCGTAATAAGGCCACTTCATCTTGAACGGACTGCAATGCCGACATGCCCTTGTTGATCATTCAGGTGACAGTGTTCAGTACCAGTGAACACAAGAAGGATGAGGCTCTCAAGACCCTGGGTGCTGATCACTTCATTGTCAGCAAGAATGAGGATGCAATGAATGTGAGTCAGGACCCTTTCCACTCATGCAGTACTCAATTTGCCTTTCAATGTACATGAGACATTGTTCAAGTGCCACATGCAAGGTTGCTCAGCATCAGCAGTGAGTACAGTCTTTTGTGGCTGTTTGTGAAAGTCATGTACATTTAAAGGCCTTCACCTCCCATGACCTGCACCAGGGAAGATGCTGAATTTGCTTGATTGCAGAGCATTGCTGCCACTTTGGATGGCATCATTGATACCGTGAGTGCCCAGCACCCACTGGCGCCCTACTTGAACACATTGAAGGTGGAGGGAGCCATGGTGCTGCTTGGAGTACCCCACCACCCCCTTGAGCTCCACCCTGGCAGCATCATCATGCGTGAGTCTGCTTTCTGTATGTAATACGGTTTTGCCATCATGCATCACAGATTTGCACCTGGGGTTTGAGTGAGCAAAGGCAGAATGCTCTTAGATTTTTCATCGCTGCATTGCAATCATCAGCACATCACTGTTGTGCATGTTGTTGGCTGGCTACAAAGCATTATTTTGGCATCAGTGAGGTGCTGCACAGCATGTGACTCTTCGGCAGAATGACCAAGGCACTTCAAAGATCTCGAGTACTGGTTGCATGCTGTGCAAAATGTCAGACAGGCTTATGGCATCTGCATGTCCATTGCTTTTGTGGCCGCTCACATCTGTTGGGTGGTGCAGGTCGCCTGAAAATTGGTGGCAGCCCTATTGGTGGCATCAAGGAGACTCAGGACATGCTCAACTTCTGTAGCAAGCACAACATCACATGTGAGGTTGAGGACATCAACATTGATTATGTCAACACAGCCATGCAGAGGCTGCTGAAGAATGATGTGCACTACAGATTTGTCATTGATGTTCAGGGTAGCTTGATTCAGTAGGTTTCAATCTTGCGCTGCAGTGCAATACATGCCTTGCGAGGGTGTTTTGTAGTACAACTGGCTTGTATCAGGCCCCAAGCAGGTACTGTCAGGTATTTCCACTAGCCCAGAACAGCTCTTTTATTTGCTATTGCTGGTGTTCTTGTATGTGATTCGCAGTTCGTACAAGCAGTTCGTACAGTTTGAAGGCAGTGTCATTTCATGTTATACTCACAAACTCTTGTAATCATGAGGTAGCGAGATGGTCTGCCAATTGTTACTGCCAACTGGAGTCGGTTCTGCAGCGTTGTGGACACAAGCTCATTGCGTCGACTGCACAGGTGCACACCCACATTCATGCCCAGTCAGGCATGCTGCGATCATCAGTAACAGTTACTATTGGCTGCAGATTGCATGACATCGTTGGATATCATAGTGCCGTCACAGTTGCGCATAGTAACATGATGTTGTGAGATTGCTGTTTTGGCGCGTATTTGGGTGCAGCACTTCGGCCAGTGTGCCGGTTTGATCATGAGTTGTATGTTTACACAGCAGCGTCATACGTTTACACTAGCCTTGAACGATGACATTGTGTTTGAACTTTTTCAAACATGTGTGAGAAGACCCAACGGTCACTACTGCAACAACACGAGCACAGCATGCCAAAATGCATGGTGCTCAGAGTGTATCTCTCAAGCCAACAGCGATGGGGGAATAGTAATGACAGATCTCAAGCGTCGTGGAAAAGCAAGCATTTACTTCAGAGTCTGGAACGTTGTGGGCTGCTGACTAAGCAAAGTAGTCATCATCGTCATCCCAGCCCTCTGCTTCAGTCTGTCCACCTTTGCCCCAAGTATCAAATGACAATTGCTGAGGACGGGCAGGGGGTGATGAGGACATAAAGGGGATAGTATGAGGGACAGGGCTGGCAGAGATCTGAACAGCCGGCTCGTCAATCTGAGCATTGTCAGCTGAGACAGTAGGACTATCCATGTCCCACATATTCTGCCCAGACTGTTGCCCTGTCTGGCTAGCTGACAAGTGCTCAGTGGCATTGTCAGCCTCCTCAAGCCATGTGTCCACTCTCAAGGCTTCGTCCTGCTCTTCTACAGGCTGTGATAGATGACTGCTAGACTGGAGAAGCTCTTCTTCTTGCTCCCTAGCACTGGTGAAAGCATGCAGCTCGGCGCTGTCTGGCTGCTCACTGTCAAGTGGGGTGTGCAAGTCACCACTTACTTCAGGTGCAGCGTCATCTGCAAGGCAATCGAAGTATCTTCAGCTCAATAGCCATAAAGACATCAATCAGTTGTAGCATGTTCACATCTTGAATTCATACCAGGAGGCAGGTCGGGCAGCTCCACGTGGCAGTGATGGCTATGAGAGCCTTGTAGTCACAGCTTGCAGCTGAGGCCAAATGCACGCGCACGGTCCACCTCGCTCTAGATAGCAGCCGTAGGCATGAAATGGCAGTACATGAAAAGCAACAGCCAAGGAAACAAGGAAACTGAAGCAGCGCGTGATCAGGTAGCAGCAGCAGTGTCACCGCTTCAGCAAGACCTTGTAGTAACAAACTGCATGACATGTGGCAATGCAGCAAGCAAGCTACTTTGTGTGTAGCTTGAGAGGCTGCTTCAAGCTGACCTGCAACTGCACTGCCAGTTGATGCTATCTCCACATCAGCAACCATGCTGCTTGCCTCTGACAAGGCATCCTCCTCATCTTCTTCCTCCTCCTCATCTTCTTCCTCCTCCTCATCTTCTTCCTCATCGGCCTCGGCCTCAGCTAGGCTAGCCAGGAAGCTGGCATCAATGCCATTCTCAGCCAGAACGCTCTGATACAAAGCAATCTGCACCCACAGACAACAGGGTGATACACAGCAACAGTCAGCACAGTTGATGTCCATCAGCAGCAGTGTACCCCAGTGAAGGAAACCAACTATAAGCTGACACATGGCCCCCAAGCAGTTGTGCTGACTTGCAGAATCCACAATGCTGGCAGGGGTTCACTCGCTTCGCAGGCTCGCAGCACAGTTGGCAAAGTGTATGCGAGACATCTGACGTATCAATTTAAAGCAGAGAGGGAAGGCTGTCTGTCACAGCAGCTGACAGAGCTCTACTGCCATGAGATATGAGAAAAGCTGATCTCAAAGCCCATGTGCAATGGAAGCTTTGACATGAAGCCATCAAGCCATGCTTTGCTCATACAGCTCCCCATGCTGCCATTGCAGCAAGCAGTACACATGCAGATGACAGTGTCAGACAGTATTGCAGTGAAGCAATATGCAGGATGTAGGGTTGCTCACAGTGCTGTTGGCCGTGCGAAAGAGCATGAAGGCCTCATCAGCTATGGCCAAGAGGAAAAATCACACATTAATAGCCACTGAGTCATCAGGCACTCAGTGGAGCAATGCTTCTGCTGCAGTCAGCTTCACAAGTGCAGGTGATAGTGCTCAGCAGCAGTGGCGCAGTGCTCACCGTGCTGTTGGCGGTTCCAAGGAGCATGAAAGCCTCATCAGCTCCCTGCATCTCCTGCCTGGCAGATGCCTCCAGCCCTGTTGCCTGAGACCGTGCAGCCTGCAATGCAATCAACATGAATCAGACAAGCACCACGCAATGAGCACTATGCAAGAAAAAGGCTGCAACGTCATCACTGCTGCATCAGGAAAGAGAAGGAAAGATTGATCTGCTCAAGGTGCCAACACCACGCAAACAACAGACAGCAAGCACCTTGCCCAGAAACATGGCATGATACTGCTACAGCAAGAACGACTTGAGCTGAGGCTCCTCAGTATGTATGCATGCAGCATGTCTTGATCTGACAAGGGGACGGGTAGTGGCACCTTTAGTGCAGCCCTGAGCTGGTCAGCTGTGGCCTTGGGGGCAGGGGAGCCAGGGGGCCGGGGAGGCTTCTTGGGGGACAGGTGGTACACCAGCTCATCCCTGTCAGCCTCAGCCGCTGCCAACTCAGACCTCAGCTCATCCACAAGAGCTGATGTCCTAGCCAATTCACCCTGCACCTGCAGTAAACAATCAAGTCTTCACGAGCTGTTTGCAGTACTAGTGACAAACATTTGTGTTTGATTTGTGAGTCCAAATGCAGTGCTAGCAAAACAAAAAGCTAATTTGTTTGTACATACCCGCGTACGCCTGCAGCCAATACTTGCATCGCACCTGTACATCCAGATGCAATCTTACAAAATGCGATATTAACAATGTACTGTGCTGGCAAATTGCACCATGACTCCTCGAGGATGCCCCTGCAATTATTATGCAGGCGTTGCCAACATCATTTCTTTAGAACATGCACCAAACTGACTGCATGTTGCAGGCTTACCTGGGCAGTGGCGGCCTGCTGGCGCTGCAGCTGATAGCTTTGCTTATGACAACGCACAGTGACAGTGAACAAAACACCAAAGCAAACAAGGCAGCAGCTATGCTTACCTGAGCAGTGGCGGCCTGCTGGCGCTGCAGCTGATGCCGCACCTCATCCGCCTGAGCACTGCATTCTTGCTGCAGCCTGGCTGCTGTGGCTTCGGAGCCCTCCAGCTCTGCGCTGAGTGCAGTAGCCCTGTCTCCAGCCTCTGCCTGCAAGTCCTTCTGCTCCTGTACACCACAACAGATGGTGTGAGGACAGCCAGGAGAGAAATGCGGAACAGACATACAGCGGTAGTGTGAAACTAGAGCACTTTGTCCAACAGCACGCTTTGCTGTGTGATGAACAACTCTCGACCCATTGTCGCAGTCATGACGCATTTTGATGCAGACTGTACTTTTGTTACAGGCTTGGTGTTGTACATGGCAGTCATAATATGCTATGCTCAAGTGTGCAACTGCAACCCCATGTCACACACAGAATAGCACTCAGGCGTGATTGTTGTGTCAAAACGCAGCAACTGATCATACCTTGAGGTCAAACTGCAGCTGCTGTACAGCATCTTGGGAGGAGATCAGCTGGTCTGAGGTAGTCGCCAGCTCATCACGCATCCTGTCCAATTCCTCTGAGGAGGGCCGCTGAGAAATGGCCTGCAGGGCTGCTTCCAGCTGTCCCTCCAGCCTGCTGCATTCCTGCATCACACCAAGACCAGTTGAGTTCAAAGCATGTTCAATGGACTGTTGGGCCATGTTCTGGACAACAGCATCAACAATCACAAGAAAGCCGGAGTGGGCATTGTATTTTTGGCTGTGCCTGCATGCACAAAGGTAGCAACACCTCTCACAAGCAGCAGACACGTGTTTGTGCCCTACCTCATCTTTTGCTGAACGGTTCTCAAAGCTCAGCTGTGAGAAAGGATTCAGCAAAAGAAGAGATAAGTTGTGACAAGCATCTGCTGTTTGTTTGCTTTCCATTGGATCATGATTGAAAATAGGCTTGTTTAGGATTTACATGCTTTTCAGCAAAAAATGCCTCAGGGCTCAGCTGTGAGGTTTCCTCAGCGAAAGAAGGGCTCACAGAAGAGACGTAACAATTTCTCAGCCAAAAGAGAAGGTGGGACATGACAGGCCTCTGCTGAGCTTTTCTGTCCTCTAATGCGCATGCAACCAAGGATTGTTTGCACAAAACCAGATCTTTGACAGATAAATTGTCAAAGCTCTGAGGATTCCACTGATAGGGTGTCCGCTTTTGCTGAGAAGTCCCACAGCAGAGCTGTGAGATTTTGTTCAGCCAAAGAGGAAGTATGACATGACAAGCCCCTGATAAGACTGCTTTCAGCGAACGCATGAGTAGCACAAACTTGATGGTGTCAACCCTCCTCATTTGACAGAGACTGACTCTAGACTCTTTTGTGCGATATGCCCTGGCCAAGGAAGACATGGCACATCCTCTTTGCTGAGACATCCCCACACCAGAGCTGTGCAATTTGTCCAGCCTAACAGCAGGTCACAGATGACAAGCGTCTGCTGAGATTGTGCTTTCAATTGCTGCATCATCAGTACAGATTCGGTGTGTCCTGACTTCTGCTGTTCACAGCAAAGTCTTGGACGGCTTCTGGCTAAAGGCAAGGTGCAAGAAGCCTGGACGCTTGCAATTGATGCATGAACGACTCGTGCGTGTTGTGTCTTACCTCCTCTTTTGCAGTGAACTCATCAAAGCTCTGTTGAGCTTCTGCTTCCAGCTCCTGCATCCTGTGCTGCTGCTCCTGCAGCTGCTGCTTCAGAGTCTGCAGCTCTTCTTCAGCTGCAGCGTCCTGTCCTGCCCTGGCAAGCAGCACTCCAACCTGCCCTGCCAGGCTGTCCTTCTCAGCACTCAGAGCCTCAGCCTCCCGAGTTGACTCAGCCAGCTTAGACTCAAGCTGCTGAGCACGCTCTGAAAGCATGTCATGCTCGGCCTGTGATGACTCAGCCCTCTGAGTGGCCTCAGCAACCTCACTGCTCAACTGCTTAGCTTGCTGAGTGAGACGCTCACTCTCTGAGTTGGCCTGCTGAAGCTGCTGAGTCAACTCTGCATTGTCCCTAGCCGACGCTTCTGTCTGCTCAGTGAGCAAGGCCAGCTCAGTGCCCAGAGCTGCCTTTGAACTTGAAAGCTCAGCACGCACAGCAGCAACTTCAGAGCGCTGACCAACCAAGTCCGTCTCCAGAGTGGACGTTGTGACTGCTGCTGCCTCGACCTGCTGAGTCAGCTCACGGATCTGAGCGCTGAGCGCTTCTGTGCTGGTCTGCTGTGAAGAAGCAGAAGGGGACTCTGGGACCTGGTCTGGGGATGAGTCGCTGCTGGGGTGGGTCGGGGCTGTCTTGGGGTCCTCAAGGGGGCTGGCGGCAGCTGAGGGTAAGGTCTCCAGCTTTTGTCTCAAGGCAATGTGCTGAGCTGTAAGTGTGCGAAGCTCCAGCTCTGCCTTGTCAGCACGTAGGATGGCCTCCTCACGCTCTGCTGTAATGACAGGCAGACCTGCAGAACCCAACGTGACATGAGCATTGCATGTAAGTGCTAGGTATGACCAGTCACGACCTGACTGCAACATGATCAACAGAACATGGCAGTTCTCAGGTACAGACACAGATTGTGATGATCCATTGTACCATCCACAAAGCATTCTACATACAACATGCTGCTTGCAAGAACAACTGGTAGATCCAGCTTGAGTATTAGTTATTTCTAGCGAGAGGAAATGACATGTCCCATGAGGAAACAAAGTACATCCTAACATGGTACATCACAAATGAGTACTGTTTTGCACATGTTGAGTATCCTTCTGATCTCAGGTACCCTGTGTGCTACTTCAGCTGTGTTCAATGGCATAGCCTGAACACCTGCTAGCTTGACCTCTCTAACCTGCAACGTCTAGTCAGCTGTAGCAGCTGCCATAGCGCAACAGACAGAGCAGGTCAGAGACAGCAATGCATTCCAGACATTCAGAATCTCCTATGATGATGTTGTCACATCACCTTGACTGCAAGGCACACAGCAAAGTCACAACATAGAAGCCAGATGGTACATCAAGGATTTTTGCTATGCACCAGAAAGCGTGTGTACACACCCTGTGACAGACAAACGGACTCACTACCAAATGCCCAGTCAAGCCCTGCAACGGCTTTTGCATCCTCAGATGTGTTGAAAAGGCATGGGCAAACTGCTTGACTGAGACTCAGTTGAGCTCAGTAGGCTCATGCAAACCATGAGAAGAGGATTTCTCCATTGACTCCTTGCCACGCATCCTGACAATAACATTCATGTCGGCAACACTACAGCTTGTAAAGTTTTACAAATTTTTGCTAACAGTGACTGTGTCATTGAGGCATGCCACCTTGGGACAGCAGACTTACCCTTAGCTCCTCCAGCCTTAGCCTTCTTGATGCGCTCCGTCTGCTGAGCCCTGGCAGCCATGTGCTCCGCCACAGCTGCGGTGGCGGTGGCCTCACTCTCCTGCAGCTGGCTCACAGACTCCTCAAGTTCCAAGATGCGCTGATCTGCTGCTGCTGTCTTAGCCCTGCAAACCATGAGATTTCCCTCAGTCTGTGCTTTTGAGAACCTGAGACAGTACCAGAGCTACTGTCCACCATGACGGCAACAACTCAACAATGCGCCAGCTGCATAGTAGTCAACTGCATAGCTGCTTGTCCCAAGATACACACCATGCATGACTAGTGAACCCGAAGTTCCAAAGAGCGTTAAGCCTACTGTCTGCAGCAACTGTGACAATTCTAGGATGCACTAGTTTGCTGCTGCTATTTTGCCATGCACCAGGTGTCGTGTTTGTGAGTCGTTGAACTGGTGGCTTTGAAAGACCACCTTGACTGCTGTCTGCAATAGCTGTAGATGTGCTCTTCCAAAGCTACCAACATGGGTCTGCATCAACCGCACCAACTGTCTGCAGATAGCTCCACAGGAGAGATGCATGCTATTGGTGCTCCACATTTGCAACTGGTGACAGCACATGCACAGACCTTCATGGGAAACCAAACATCTGCACCTTCCTTCTATCAAACCAATGTCTTTTGCACAGTTGAAGCCAAACGTCTTCTGTGTGACAGTATGTACTGGGCATCTCTAAAGATGCCATAGCACACATTGGCTAGCCATTTGTCACGCCAGGTGATCAAAGGCAAAAGTCAGCAGCCAGTCAGGGCTTAATCCCAAGCTGTGAATTCATGGCAGGGATGCAAGGAGGCCATATTATTGATTTGACCTTAGCTCATCCAGCTCTTCAACAGCAGCTTTGGCCTTCCTAGCAGGTGACCCTGGAGGTGAGTCAGCCGCCCTACTGGCCTGCTGACTCTGCAGCAGCTCGTGCTCAGAGTTCAGCCAGGCATGCTTCTCCTTCAGCTCCTCCAGCTTCTGAGTCAGCTCTGAGTGCTTGCTGTCTGACTCAGTGAGCTGCTGAGTCAAGGACTGGACTTGGTCTGCCTGGTTGGTTGACTTGGCAGTTGCTGCTGACAGCTGCTCCTGCAGATACCCTGGAGCAAGATGACACTTGTTAGCAGAGGTTGCGTGCAAACAGGAGATGATATCCAGACACAAAATCAATTAGGCGCAAGGTGCCATGCGATTTGAAACTTGTTGTCTTAGCAGGAAAAGCATTCTCAGCCATGCAGAGGCCCAACACAAATTCTGCACTGTTATGCTGTGCATGAAAACAACACCTGCATGTTTAGTGCAGTTCAAAGTGCACAGCCACTTTGAAGTGCACAGTTGTGATCATAGTTTTAACAGTGTGTACATGCACACTTGCCACGCCAAGCATCACAAACCAAGCATGCATCTGCTGATATGAACACTGTTGACCACTGTCTAAAGAACCCATGGCAGCGTTCTGGCCACGTAGTCATTGCTGCTTTCTCTGTAACAAGGAAGCTCAAGCAAGAGACAGGATACTACCTTGCAGATTGGCGATCTCCAATGCATGCCTTTCAGCAGCACCCTCCTGCTCTGAGACCAGATTGGCCAGCTCCTGCCGCAACTCTTCCTCCACCTGCACCAACAATCAACAGACATTGCCAAGTGTCTGCCCCCAGTGCGATAGAGACGGGACTTACCAACGAAATATGCCAAAAGCTAGTGTTTGTGCAGCAAAGACTGTGCAAGGACTACGGTCCCTGAACACTGTGTTTGCTGTCACTACCTGCACAGCTGCCACCTTTGTGGACAGCTGAGGCTCTGCCTGTATCCCCTACAGGCAGAAGCCTGAGAGGTCCTGAAAAACAGCACTTGTGCAGGGGAGTGACTGCCACAGTAATACAAGCAAGGCGCAGGCAATACACAGGCACGCAGGCAGATGTTTGCCCCCAGTCAGGGGAATAAGCAAGGTGCCATCACATCAAGGCAAGACACGCTGCCAGTCTTGGTGCAACAGATATCGGCTTGTTCACAGATCACTGCCTTGCTGTATGCAAGCGCTGAAGTCACATATGTGTGGATGTCTCAGCCATGCAAGCTACATGATGAATGCAACAGGTGCGAGATGCAAACAAACCTCAGAACAGACTAAATGACAATAAAGAGACAAACACAAGGGATTCTGACCTTGGATGCAGAAGCGTCAGCAGTGGTCTTGCTCTCTTGCAGCTCCTCATACTGCCCCTGATACTTGTCACTTTGCCGCTGCAGAGCATTCTGCTCCTCTTCTTGCTCGCTCAGCCTTGCCTGAGCCTCACTCAGCTGAGTTTGGAGCTCATCAAGCTCAGCCTTGGTTGAGTCCTCAAGAGCTGCCAGGCGGCTCTTGTACTGTTCTGCCTCTTCTTCAGCTGACTCGATCCTGCTGGCAGAAGCTTCCTGGAAACTACCCAGCTGCCGCTGCAGAGACTCAGTCTCCTGCTCAGCTGTGGCGAGCTTTTGAGCCAAGCTTCGAGTCAACTCCTCAAGCTGTCTCTGAAGCGATGCAGCTTTCTGCTCAGCTGATGTGATTTTGCTGGCTGAGCTTTCCTGCAAGTCTTGCAATTCTTCCTGAAGCGACTGGCTCTCTTGCTGAGCTTCTTCTACTTGAGCTGCATTGAGCGTCTCAAGCTCCATCAGTCTAGCCTGATATGACTGAGTCTGCCGCTCAGCTGATTCACGAGCCTGAGCGCTCTGCATGGCCTCAGCTTGAGCTGCATCAAGCTGCTGGTGAGCAGACTCCAACTCGCTGCTAGTGGCACTTGTTTCTGCAGTAAGTAAGAATTGTATCAGAGTGTTTCGCTTGAAACCTCTCTGATGGCATCACTGCAAGTGTGTGCTCAAGCAATTACAAAAACACTTTCACGGTCAAGATGAATCTATGACAAATCGGTTGAGTTGTCAAAACCTCTGCTGCTGAGGCGTGCAGGGGGCCTAGATCATGCAAACACTCTTGTTGAGGCTGTGATCACTACTTGCTGTAGTGATCCCAGCCTGAGCCCAGAATCTCAATGTCTTGCTTGAAAAGCTGATGTATGTACATGATACTCAACTGAAGACTTGACGCCAAATTGTGCCCTGTCAGTGAGCAGCAGCATTCCTCATGTCAGCATGCAGGAGTATGCCTCACCAGCATGCTTCTTTTGCTGTACAAGCTCCGCTTCCATCCTCTCCAGCTGCCTCTTCAAGCTGTCCACTTCCGCCTCAAGCTGTGCTTCCCTGTTGCCAGGGCCAGCCTCACTTGGTCTCTGGACAGACCCTGACTCAGCACCATAGCCTGATTTTGAGCCAGCTGGCTGAAGCTCATCATCAACACCGCTAGAGGACGCCTACGAAGAAGCACAAAACCTTTTTCGAGCTTGACACTTTGTTGTGTTCTATGAAATTGAGTGAGGACTCTGGTTTGGTATTATGGCCAGCTGTTGTCCCAGCCTGCTGTACACCATCAGCAACCTCGTTCGAGGATGCCTGCAGAGAAGCAACGTGGTGTTGAAGCTTGGCCCTGTGTTGTGGTGTAAGATGATGAGTGAGCACTGTGGCTCAATGTCAAAGTCAAATGATGAGCCATTCTGCTCAGCCTCATAAGCAACAACGCTAGAGGATGTCTGCACAGAAACAACATCAAGGCAATACAAATGTTGCTGTGTATGTTGTACATGTGTCCACATGTACACTTGTGTACATGACTGACTAGCACAGCAAGTGATCTATGATGAGCAACAAGGCTCTTGCTTGACAGACTTGCCCGTCATGGGCATCATAGCTGCTGTCAGACAACAAACTCAGCTTACTCAGCAAGGCTCTGACAAAAGCCCTGTCCATGAAAGCCCTCCACAGACGATAGCTTTGTTCTGTGTGAATTTAGCTTTGAACTAAGCCAAGAGCTTTGTGGCTAGATAGCGCTTGCAGAAATGTGCAAGAGTTTTGCAACAAAAACACATTTCATGGTGTTTGGTAAAAACCTTGAAGAGTGTTGCCTGATGCAGACCTCTTCAACACTTCTGCAAGCGCCATCTAGCCTTAAAGCTGGTTCTGAATGTGCTTCCGACAGGGTACAAATAGCTTCAGCTTAACTCATTTGCTGAGAAATATGACCTTCAGCAGCTTATGCCACCAGCAATTTCATTGTCATGATTGATTGGTAATGCTTGCAGCTTGCAACTACAGAGCTGCACAGACAATGAAGGTTCAGCAACAGCAGCAGCCACAGATGCTATTTTATATATGTTGTCACCAGCTGACCTGAACTTGAGTCTGATCCTCAGCATGCAGATCCAGATCATCCAGGCCCTCCCAGCCCTCTTCTTCCTCAGCGTCACCATTCCCGCCAAAAGGAATGCTGGACACGGCAGCATCCCCAGCAAAGCTGTCCTGAGCCCAGCCCTCTTCTTCCTCAGCCTCACCATTCCCGCCGAAAGGAATGCCAGGCAGGATTGCATCTCCATTGTTGCCATCCTGGTCTCGGTGACTGGAGGGGGTCTGGGGCAGATTCAGGGGGGTTGCACTGGGGGTCTCCCCAGTGATTGAGGGCGGCAGGGTAGCAGTTGGAATCTGCCTCATATCGACTGCAACTGCTCCCTTAGCATGCTGCACAGCATCAGAGGGGTCTTGGGGTGGGTCTAAGGGGGTTGCAGCAGGGGTGTCCCCAGTGACTGATGGCGGCAAGGCTGCTTCTGGCACTTGTCGCATGTCCATGGCAACAGTCTTATCTGAGATCTGCACAATGACAAAGACAATTCTATTCAAGTCTACTGGGGGAGATGCCGGCTTTCAAACAGATTTTCTGCCTACAAGATTTTCGGCCTGCAAGGGGTACACAAGGACATCTGGTTGTAGTCAGGCTACATGCAGCAGAGCAACACAGCTGTGGCGTTCGAGACAGGGCAGGCATCAGCTGCAGCAAGTTCTGCGTAGCTGATGACTGCCCCGTTTTGAAGGCAACAGCCCTCTTGACCTGCTGCGTGCTGTCACAGGGCCAAATGCAGTGTGAGTTCAACAGTGCTCCTGGCCACAGCAGATGGTATACCTACTAACTGGCATGAACTCTGCACAGCATTGCCATGCTGCAATTCAAAAGAGCTGTGGCTTTTGACACAGGGCAAACACACCAGCTGAAGCGAGGATGTGTAGCTTGTCATTGCCCTTTCTTACAGGGCACAGGTCTGTTGTCCTTCTGCATGCTGTCACAGGGGCATCAAAGAGTGTTGCTGCTCAGTCAGACCAGTGGACATAATTGTGGGACCAGCCCTGCACAGCCCTGTAGGGCTGCTTGCAGCGGAGCAGCACAGCTGTTGCTTTAGAGACAGGGCACTTCACAGCTAAAGCTGTTGCTGTGTAGCTGACTAAGAGCACTACCTCAAAGGCAACGGCAATGTTGTTCTGCCGCATGCTGTCACACGGGCATCAAGGTGAGTTGGAGAGCATCCTTGACAAGTGCAAAGGGTGCATGAATTGCCTTCATAGGCTACAGAGCAACATGACTGTGGCTTTCAAGACAGGGCCGGCATCAGCTGCAGCAGTGGCTGTAAAGCTCACTGGCGCCCTGGTTCAAAGACAACAGCCTTGTTGTCCTGCTGCATATTCTCACAGAGCTATTCACTGGATCCAATGGTTTGCCAGGAGGGGGTGTCTGTGGCTGTCCATTATATGACCTGAAGCCCAGGAATAATAGCACAGTGATGATGTAGCTGCTGAATCTTAAGAACAGCTGCTGTGATGCTGGCGCGGCATAAAGGACAAGCTTCAGAGTTTATCGAGCAGGAACGCATACACAGCAGTGTTCCGTCTCACAAGGTCAGGTGACTGATGCTCATGCAGCCGACAATGAATGTAGCATTGACCGTGTGGATGGGAAAGCAAATGTCAGGGCTAGCAATATCAATATGCATCACTGCCTCTGGTACATGTGTGACCTCAAGCATCAATTGGTTGGCATGCTTGGGTTTGTGGCATGATTACTCACTGCACAGAGGCATAAGGCTTGACAAAAGCTTGCCATAGCCATCATCCCGACGTAGAATGTCAATGTGAATGAAGGCGGATGGACAGCTGTCTGTCAAGCCTTGAGTCGTTGCACAATAGCGTCGTCATGCTCCACCGAGGTGAACGCTAAGGTCAAATAAACATTGCTCATTCAGATGCTGCATATGCTTCACTTGGAGGGTGGAAGTGCACATGCCACAGCAGGCAAATCAGCCTCGAGAGCAAATGTAACTGCAGGCAAGCACCTATGCACGCATGCAAGAATGCCAGCGCCTCCTGGTAGGCATTGCAGCAGCTGCCTGCCAGGACATGCTGTGATTCTTTGCACACATGCTTAGGTGTTCGCCTGCAGCTGAATGCTTGCAGCAGCCATGGCAAAATCACATTGAGCTGAGGTCTGCAGATTGCTTGGACAGTTACCAGAATGTACTGGGGGAATGCTTACGGTGTGTGCGGTACATGCAAACAGAAGACTACCAAAACTCCCAAAAGGTCAACGGCAATGCACAGCTGCTGATACTGCTGCAGAGACACAAACTCTGCCACATTCCATGGGCAAGGCCTGCAGTTTTTGTCCATGAATGGTTGCGGAGGTTGAGGCTCTGCAGCTTGGTCTGCAGCTGCTGGGCAGCTTCTCCTGGCCATGTGACATCATGACGTCCCATTTCAGGAGACTTCAGGTCAACTGAATTTGGCATCATGACATGCTCATCCTGGCCACTGCTGCAGCTGTGCACGAATGCACGATTATCACAAAATTATGCCAAAGCAAAGCAACAGCCTGAAGTGCTGCAAGGGAGTCATGAGCATGACTGTACCTGTGCATCACCGGCTTCTGCAATGTCATCAGCAGCGGCCCCAGAAGCTTCCTCAGCAGCTGGCAGCTCTTCCAGGTCCCAGCCCTCGCCATCGCTGGCCAGGGCAGGGCTCTCTGGGATGCCCTTGGGTGACTGGAGCTGCTCTGAAACAGCCCTGGGGCTATGGCCCTGCTGTGCCTCCACAACTGCGGCTATGTCTGTCTGAATGTCATCCATGCCCTGCCACCCCTCCTCTGTAGCATTCACATCAACTGTCAAAAGACAGCATGCTTGGCTTGAAAATCCTAGGCATCCAAGGTGAGTCCAGCATTTCATTTCGGCAGTTCTTTGCGTCTGTCAGTACTCAATTGCTGGGTCACAAAGCCAGCCTGATGCATGAGTGAATTGCTTCACACAATTTTGCAGCTTGACTGCCACAACAACAGGGCCTTGGATATATGCCTGTGGATCATTTCAACTCCTTGACATGCCGTATGCAGTTGCTGAGTCAGCAAGAATCACAGCAATGAAAGCTGAACCTGTATGCCCTCAACCATGGTCCAGGTGTAGCTTAGCAACAGCAAGATCACCCCAAGCCTGAAAGTTCAGGGTACATCTGCTGTTTCTGAGCTGCACTTGCCGGCAGCAGTCACAGGCGTGTCGGCTCAGCTTTTCCCCAATGGTGAAGGCATTTGCAGCCATATGGATGCGATTGTGGACAAGGGACAGCAGAGCTACGGAAAGGTCTAACTTTTTACTACCATCTGGTGTTGCTGAGCTGCATTGCTGGGGCCATCAAAGGTGTATTTGCTCAGCTGCTCATTGCCACAAATGCGTTTGGGCTGACATCAAGACTCCTTTTTCGAATATTGGTAACACTTTCATGTGAAATTGCATGTACCAAGCAAACTAGAAGTAGCCACTGAAAATTCAAATATTGCAGAGTTGAATTGCCACCTGAGTCATGCGAGGCGAGCATCTCAGTCTCAGCATCCTCCTGTGACTCATCCTCCACCAAGGCAGTTCCGGAAGTGCCCTCAGCAGCTGGAGATGCCCTCCTAGAAGGCTCATCCCCAGTCTTCTTCCTCTGCCTAGGGAGGTCTGCTTCAGGCAGGTGCTGGTCGGCCTGCTCCTCTTCTTCAGGAGGGGTTGCTTGGGGTGAGCGGGGGGTCAGGGGGTTGTCAGGGCCCAGCTCCAGCTTCCTGGCTGCCCTGGGGGTGTCCCTGTCAGAATGCCTGCAAAGCACATTGATAATTTTATTACAGGCACATTTGGCGCATCTTGTAAGCAGAAGCTGTGGCTTGCAGCAAGCACTTTGACCTTCATGACCATTCACAGCTGTGGAGAGTTAGCTAGCTGTCCCAAGATTCTGATCAGATGGAAGCTGAAGGGAAGCAGCGACTTTTCTCCCTTTTATGCGCAAAACATAGTTAAAAGATTAACATCAGTCCATAGGAATTGCTGGTGTCCTTTCTTATGAAAGTTCAGTATATCATGCCTGCTGCCTTTATTTCCATTTTAGCGGCTGCTGAAACAGCATAGTGCTACAACATACAAGAATTACAATCATGACTCTGTGACACATTGAGCTTAAATGGGATAGCAGCAGGACGTGCATATGCAGCAAACCTGTCTGATCACGGACGTGTGTACAGAAAGGCACCATTTGACTCAGTCCCTGGCCAGTGGCCACATACTGAAGGTAACTGACAACCAAATTTAGGAATTTGACCTAACATGTGTTGACTAGGAGCTGCTTGTTGCATTCATGCATGCACGGACGCACACACGCTAACACAAGGGGCACATACAACCACCATGCATAGGCAGCTGACAAGACAGGTGCAGAAGGCAGAGCTAGCAAGCTGCTGGCTCACACCACAGTGTCTCCATCAGCAGTGTACGGTAATGGCAAACGCTGTAGCCTCAGCTGCAGCAGCATGCCAGTCCAGTCTTCAGCAGCTGAATGCCTAGCTAGGCAAACATCTGTCCTTGATAGAATCAGCCAATGATCAGCCACTTGTCAGCACAGCTCTTGCAGAATTTGGCAGGCAGGCTTGTGTGTGTCTGCACCATCTGGGCTGATACTGGAACAGAGCACTTCAGCAAGCACTTGGGCAACCCAATGCATCCAGGTTTGCACCACGCTGGACTCAAATTTGGCCTATCAAAATGTCCAGTGTTCTGTTGCAAGAAACAGGCAGGTACATCTCGTTCCAGCCCTTGTAAGTGATGTCAACCCCTGACACAAGCGGCAGAAGCACACCTGGCAGATGCTGCCTTCTCCTGTCCCTCTACCTCCTCGTCAGACTCAGATTCCCCGTAGATGTTGGAGAGGTGGGGGGATCGATTGTAGAGCTGCTGAGGGGACGAAGATGATAGCGCAAAGCTGCTTCGCAGCTGCTGAAGAACCCCCTTGGACTGACCCTGCATACCCATCTAACGAGTTGACAATTTGCTATGGCAATGCATTCAGACTCAGACTCCACTTTGCTGTACAAGAAATCTCCAAGAAGACTGTAGAGAATTTGGGGGTCGCAGAGCCTCGCTCACAAGCGTGTCAATGACAATGATGACAGACCATGCAGGGTGAGTCCAAGGGTGTGTTCCAGCAGCTAAGGAGCAAAACTGCTGCTGGAAACCCCCTTTGACTGCCCATATGTGCATCATTACAGTCATTATGTGTGTTTTTGCATTTTTGATGGTAGGCCAAAATCTAAACACAGCTATGCAACAGGTAAGAGACCAGAATTCACCTTTACTGAAATTAAGTACAGCAAAGAGGTGTGCAAGGCAAGGTTGGCGGATCAAATAGCCTTTGGAACCACCTGTTGTGTGGTACCAAGAGCTAGCTGGTCTGCCAGGCTTGCTTTGCATGCCTCCATGCTATACCATTGTCAGGAAGCAACCTGCTTGCTGCAACAGCTGCGACAATGAATCCACTCACAGTCTAGCATTTGCTATATACGCTTTCTGTAGCCTTGCCTTCCAAGTCTCAGCAGGGGCAATGAAATGACTGCTGCACCAGCTGTGACAACTGTGGGTTTCACTTTTATGCTGCAGAACCTGAAATTCACATTTCAGCTCTTAATGCAGAGACGTAACAGCTGTTTAGACTCAGATACACACCTGGAGGCGCTCAGCCATCTCTTTGGTACCAAGTGCTATTTGGTCCGCGAGCCTTGCTTTGCATGTATGCATACTTTGCCAACTCCAGAAATGGCAGCTGCAAGACTGCTGCAGCAGCTGTGATAACAACTAGCATTTTGAGCTTTGGAGTAAGAAAAAAGGATTGCATACACTTACAACCCTGAGTGCAAGAGCTGTGAGACCAGAAAACATACCTGAAGGCGCTCAGCCATCTCTTTGGTGCCAAACGCAATGGAGTCTGCCAGGGTAAACTGCTTAGTGAAGGCAGCCGCTGGTTCCGGAGCGGGGGCCTTAGGAGTGTGGCCGTTGGCCTGCCTTTCCACTTCTTCTTCAGGGTGATGAGCAGGCCCAGCTTCAGTCTTCTTCTGTCTGACTTGCCTAGGTGACAAGTCCTCGTCTGATGACTCAGACAATGCATCCCAGGGCAGCTTTCCTGCAGCAAACAGGCAGAAAGCAATCAGCCGAGCCAATGTTGCAGTCATGCTTGCTACTCAACCAAGCATGAGTGAAAAGAACAGGCCCAGCGTCACTCTTCTCCTTCCTGACCTGTCATGGTCAGGCAAAAGAAGGGTGACCTTGAGCCTGTCCAGTTTGTTGTCACGCTGTGTACTTTACAAGTGATCGTCCAATCATCCAAGAAGTCAGGCATGTCATCCCTGGACAGGGAGCCTGCAGCAAGCAAGCATGAAATGCTGAGATGGCAATGGCATAACGGCAATATTGTAGTCAGATTGTCGCTTGTACATGTATTGCTGCATAGGGCAAGTCCAGCATCACTCTTCTAACCCTCAGACAGGTGATCCCAGGACAGGCTTCCTGCAGCGAGTATGAAGCCTTCAGCATGACAACAATGTTTTGCTAAGAATTGCTGCTCGAGCAGATCTTGCTGAGTTGGGCAGGCTCGGCCTGTCTGACTATTGGGGCAATTACCAGGTGCAAAGGGCACGGGCAGACCCAGAGACACTTGACAACAGTTTCCAGGGACCTCACCTCCCTCCATGCATAATTTGAATGGTTTAGGATAGCACACGACCACACTGGCTGGAGATAAGTGTTGGCTTCAGTATGTATCTAGCTGCGCCTGCTGAGCCTGCCTAGCATACATCTAGAATGAATGAACAAAAGAATGCCTCACTGATGTTTACCTGAGCTGCCTGCGCAACAGTCTGTCACAGGCAGGAAACCTGCCCTGGGACATTCTGTCTGAAGCATTTTCCCTTCAGCAGATGACTCAGACAAAGCGTCCAAGGGCAAGTCTCCCACAGCATATGGACAGAAAGCAATCAGCTGCATGACAATATACAGTCATGGTTGCTACTCAAGCAGATATTGTTGAAGAGGTCAGGCCCAGCATCACTCTTCTGCTGCCTGATCTGTCTAGGTGACCTTCCTGAATTTTTGAAACATGAAATGTCAAGGATATAGGATGACAGTGAGGGCTCATCCTGATGAATCAGAAAGGTTGTCGGAAGGTAGGCTGCTTGCAGCAGGCCTCAAGCACTTAGCACAAGGACAATGCTTTGGTCAGGTTACACATTTCAGCGCATGTGCTAGGTGTGTTTGGCCCAAGTTCTATCCTGCCAGGCCGGCTTGTCCTGTGCGTCATGATAGGGACGGTTGATGTTCAACATGCAAAAGTCAGGCATTCTGTTATAAAGGACACTGTTGAAGATGGCAAGCTCTGCATCACTTGTCTGCTGTCAAACTGCCTGGTTGACAGTTCTGAGTCACCAGAAGGACTGCCACCCAGACAGAGTGTCACTGTCTGCATGACGTATCTTCTGATGAATCAGAAATTGTATTGCAGCGCAGGCTTTTTTGCAGCAAGCATGAAGCTCTCAGCCTATTGACGAGTAACCTTGGACATCCATACTGCAATGCTCAAAACAAGCCAACCAGGCAAGACACAACCTTGACCACACATGCTCAAAACCTGTGCTACAATGTGTAAGATATTGTGAGAGTGTGATGACATGGTTTCAGTTGGGCTTGCTGCTGGAGCAGATATTGCTGAATTGGACAATCAAATTCGTTCTTTACTATGCGGTGGGGCTTGATGGCATTGTAGGCTTGCTAAAAGGGCTTGCATCCCAAGTATGTCAATGCTAGCTAATGCCTTCAGCAGGGTACCAGGGCAAACACGTCCATGACCTTGCAAGACTCTGAACAAAGCTGCTTGTTCACGGAAGGAGACCATTTCATGCTTTCTTGCTGGAAAGGATAGCTCTCACAGCAACTTGTGCTTGGCCTCCATAATGTGCCCGCTGATGCAACAGCAGAAAACAGCAGCAATGCAAGACACAGATTGAGCAGCAGATCAGAAGCTGTACATACCCTTCATAGGACTCAGCGCCAAAATTTCAGGATGTGTTTTGAATCTTGGTTTAGTCGTCTGGCATGTTAGCTTAACCATCAGATCGGCACCATGCAAGAGCATCATCCTGTATATGGCGTCACAGAAAAGAATGCGCTAGGTGCGTTGCATGCTTGCAACAGCTAGAGGGTATCTTCTCTTTGTTGTCAGACACAATGGATGCTACTCTTGCTTGGTGGCAAGGGTTTGGCCAAGCTAATGTCTCAGCCCACTTACTGCATGGACACAAAACACTGCCAAAGGCATGGTGTGACCATCAAAGGCAGATAAGCAAATATTGTTGCAGCCAGACCTGAAAGCAGCAATGTGCTGGACTTGTTGCAGCTACCATGAAAGCAGATCATTTGATGTTCAGAAGCAATGCCTGAACGTCAATTGCCTGGGTGATTCAGGGTGAACACGAGGTAGTCGAAAGAATAGTAGCTTGACAGCAAGACTGACCTGACAGCCGCATGCTGGGCTTCCTCGCCGGCTCATTCCAGGCTGACAATGACTGCACTGTCTGTACCGGCGCAGCACCAGTCCTCTTCTCCGCTTGTGGCTGGGGGCTGGAGACCTCTGGGATGTGTGTGCGCCCTGAGACACCAGCCTGTACAAGCAGCATCTCAGACATCAGCACCACGAATGCAAACAACAGACGTGTCATTTTCGCCTGTCAACATGGCTGCAGGCTGGCTGCCTCTGGGAAGTGGGTCCGCCCTGAGACACCAGCCTGCACAAACAACATCAGCGATGTCAACATCACAGACTCTAACATCAGAACTCAGACGCATGTCTTCTTGAGACTGCGGGCTACAAACCCTGAGCAGTGTCCCTGCAACCACCAGAAGTCACAACCGCAGGTGTCAACGCGTGTCACCAATTCGTCACATGGCTGCGGGCTGGAGGCCTCTGAGACCATCGCTATAAGCGAATGTATTAGTTTTTGTTATGGTTAGAGCAGAATCTCTTTTGACATCGTCTGTAGGACCCCCTGTTGGGTCCTCAAGACAGTAAAAATTGATTGATTGATTGAAAAGCGGGTTTTCCCTGACACAAAGACCTGTAAAAACAACATGGAAGATCAAGATGAGAGGTGTCTGCACTTCCTCAAGTGGTTGCAGGCTAAACACAATCATGACGCAAGCAGATGGGGAACCATAAACAGAGAACTAACTCAGTGGGCTGCTCTGGTGACCTGCTTGCGTCACTTGAACAGCACTTCGAGCTAATTCTCCTTTTGCGATGACCTGCTTGCGTCACTGAACACAGATTTGTGCCAAGCTGTTGGCTGGTACAAGCATGAAGAACACATCTTCTTCTTCATCATGCAAGCAGACGGCAACCACAAAAGAGATTTACCTCAGCAGGTTGCTCCAATGAGGCAAGCAGGTGGTCACTACAGTTTCAGGTGATGTGCATGTGTCACAAGAGCATCACTCTGAGGCAACTCTCTGTTTGTGGTGACCTGCTTGCGTCTCAAAACACAGAATTGTGGTGAGCTGTTTTGCCAAGAGGCTTGAGACGCAAGCAGATCACCAACAACAGGTTCACATCAGGCTGTAGAGTGCTTCCTGTGTTTTCAACAAGCAAGTAGAGGATGCTCGTGAAAGAAAAGTCACCTCTGCTGGCTGCTCTGGAGACACAAGCAGGTCACCAAAGACAGGGTTATGCCAGGTTGTTATGCCCTTCCTGGTTTTTCAACAAGCAAGCAGAGGATGACTGTGGAAGAAAAGTCACCTCTGTTGGCTGCTCTGGAGACGCAAGCAGGTCACCAAAGACAGGGTTATGCCAGGTTGTTATGCCCTTCCTGGTTTTTCAACAAGCAAGCAGAGGATGTTGTGAAAGAAAAGTCACCTCTGTTGGCTGCTCTGGAGACGCAAGCAGGTCTCCAAACACAGGATTATGCCAGGTTGTGCCTGGCAGATCCTGCGCACTGCCAAAAGGGTCTGCAACCCTAGCAGGGGACTCCAGCAGATGTTGGACATCACCATTTGCTTCTGACAGGAAACTGTCCTCCTGCTGTAAGGCAGGTGCTTCTGAGTCATCGGCAGCCTGAGCAGAAGTTGATGTGGCAGCTGCGTAGTCAGACTCCGCAGCCCCAACACCACCAGCGGAAGGTGACTCAGCAGTCGATGGAGAAGATGACTCAGCAGGCTGAGCTGGCGATGAGTCAGCAGCAGAGGCAGTGGGTGGAGCTGACTTAGCAGTTGACTCGGCAGCATCTGGCTGAGGCTCAAAGCTGGGCTCAGCCTCAGCTTGGATATCCAATGATGGAGGCTGATCATCAAAGTAACCATTAGTCACTGCTTCTGAGTCACTTCCTAGCGAGAAGCCGAGTTCATAGTTAGGCTCCTCTGAGTCAGCTGCCTGATTTGGCTTGGCATCAGTTGCAATGGTAGGATCTGCATCAAGCAAAGGAAACAATGCATCAGTGAAATTTGCATGATGAACATGGTGTGGCAGCTGACACCAATACACACATTGGAGCTTTGTCAACACGAAGCGCAGCCCCTTGTACTTTGTTGTTTGGCAAGCGTTCATTGCCAAAAATGGCTGGACGTGTGTGTGATTTGCAGTGGCAGTTGAGAGAAGACTGGCAACTTGCGTTTTCGCTCAGAGCACAGTCAGCCTGATTCAGTAGATGCTAAAGGTTGACACTGCCATCTGACAAGACGCACTGATTCACAGCTTCATGTCAGAAGCCAGCCTTCACGTCGAACCTTCTGACAAGGACTGTGGCTGCTGATCCACCTGAGAAGCTTACTTGTAGCAACAGCTGGTGCCCAATGAGCCAGCTACAGGCTGGCCAGATTCCGGCAGCTGCTCCTGTCCTTTTCAATGCAAACTCACAAGCGCATAAAAGTACTTCAGTAGAAGGTTGAAGCTGTACCTGAGCCAGCTGCAGGTTGCCCAGCTTCTGGGAGCTGCTCCTGTTGCTGTTCCTGCTGTTGGTAGCCTTGCCACCACACTATCCACTCCGGATAGTATCGCCACAGCCAATAGTCGTAGACCTGTAAGTCTACGCCATAATCTACAAGAAACCCTCGTACCTGCAGTGTACATCGTCCACAACTCACAAAGACTTCATACACGCACTTAGGGGGACAGTGCCACTTGCTTGCCACAATTCACTCAAGGTAGTACCTTCAGACCCAACAGTCATAGAGTTTTGGAGTTTCTACGACTGCTGGGTCTTGAGATACTATTTGCAGTTGACCAGCCCCACAGCCGCTAGCCATCCTCTGACCTGCAATGTGCGTTCTCCACAAATCATCAATGCTTCATGCACGCAGGTAGGGGGACAATGCCACTTGCTAGCCAAAATACATTCAAGGTAGTGCCTCTAGACCCAACAGTCATAGACTTTCGTGGAGGTACTGCCCACTCTGTATTTTTGCCCGCAGCCAGCTAGCCATCACCTGACCTGGAGTGTGCATTGTCGATCAAACACAACATGTTCCTACATGCATTCAAGGGGGAGTATGCAGCATGCTTGCCAGCGACCCACCTATGCGCCCCATGTAGTGCTTGGATTGCTTGGGTCCCTGACTGTGGATGAAAGCATGGATGAATTCTATGTCATGCAAAAGCTGGGTCAGACTGCGAGGTGGACCTCCACATATGTGATTACAGCCAGCCAACAGTCATACACATGAAGATCAATCCCATAGTCTGACAGGCAACCCCTTGTCTGCAAAGAGCACTGTCTGTCGATCACCCTCCATTCATGCATGCATTTAAAGGGATTTATGCGGCATGCTTGCCATCTGACCGCCCACATCACTCCAGTCACTCAGATGGCTTGGGTGCTTGACTGGTTCAATGGATGAATGAATCATACTCCATGCAGGTTTGATGGTGGCTTGTAGACTCTGGGGTGGACCTAAACGTCTTTGACTACTGGCTGACAGTAGTCCCTGCAGTCAGCTAGTCATATAATATGAGGTCCACCCAGGTCTGCCAGCCACTCTTGACCTGCATGAGGCACCATTTGCCTTGCAACATGTCTCCATGCATGCAGGTGCTGGATTCCTGTTACTTGCTTCACAAGCTCTTGCCTCGCCTGCATCAGGTGGACTCGGTCATCCGTTCACTTGTGAAACCAGTCCTCGAGCCATGCAGTCATGTGGTGGCTGGACCCATAAATGAGTAGTGACTGGAGATCATGCACAGAACATGTGAGGCGATGACTTGCAGACTGTGAGGTGGACCGCCATAACCTGCTAGCCAGCACCTCACCTACATCGTGCATACTTCATAATTCACCGGTCATTCACGCATTTGGTCACTGACTTTGTGGCCCATAGTCTGCTAGCCATCCCTTGCAAGAAGTATGGTTGATGCGTGCCCTCATCTATGAGACCACTCAGGGCCCCATGCAGTCGTACAGTGATACAGGCAGAGACTGCAGGCATGAACAAAACTTGATTGAAAAATGATGCGCCATACAGATGAGGGAGTTGCATGGCAGACTGAGGGTCTGCTAGCCAGCCCCTCACCTGCATTGGACATCATTCACTTTCAAATATTCATTCATGCTTTCAGTTGCTGAAGCCCTTCTCTCACCTGCATGGGGTGCAGTCAATCATCCGTTTACTTGTGAAACCAGTCCAGGAGCCATACTGTCATGTGGTGGCTGAATGCCTGAACCAAAATTGACTGGAAATAATGCACAGTACAGGTGTGAGGATGACTCGCAGATTATGGGGTGGACGCCATAGTCTGCTTGCCAGCCCCTCGCCTGCATTGGACATCATCCACCTATCAAAATTCATCCATGCGTTTTGTCATTGACTCCACCAGCCACATCTACATGTGCATGGGATGCATCAGTGCATGCATATGTTCTTCCCATAAACCAGTTGGGGATTTGTGCAGTCTTCAGCGTTGCAGTCAGCAACTGACAGCATGAATGAACAGTGACTGGAGAATGATGCACAATACAGGCAAAGGGACAGCTGACAGACCATGGGGTGGACCGCAACAGTCTGCTCGCTGACCTCTCGCCTGCATTGTGCATCACCAATTTATCAATATTCGTTCATGCTTTCAATTGCCGATTGCCCCTTGACACCAGCCAGCCCGTCCACATGTATGGGGTATACTTCATGCATGAATTCTCCCAGTAAATCAGTCAGAGGCCTCTGCAAATATGGGCGATACATTCAGGAACTGAATGCATACAAAAAATGGTGATTGGGAAGTGATGCACAATGCAGAAGAGGTTGTAGCTAGCAGATCAGTATAGTCTGCCAGCCAGTCCCTCACCTGCATTGGACATGTTTCACCATGCAAAAACTGTTCATGCATTCATTTGCTGAGGTGACCAACTCATAAGTCTGGTAGCAACCCCGTGCAAGGAGTATGATTGATTCACGCAAATCAGTCAGGGACTCGTGCAGTCATGAGTGATACAGTCAGCGACTGTATGTATGAATGGTAATTGACAAGGGAATGAAGCACAATGCAGGTGAAAGGGGTGCTTGGCAGACTCAGGGTCTGCTAGCCCACCCCTCAACGGCATGGGGTGTACTTCGTTCATATGTTCACCCATGAACACAGTCAGGGGCCTGTGCAATCAGTTAGCCTGTGCAGTGAAATAGTCAGCACCTGAAAGCATGAAAGAAAAGTGAGTGGGGAGCGATGCACAGCGGAGAGAAAAGGGTAGTCAGCAGACCGCCATAGTCTGCTAACCAACCCTTCACCTGCATTGAGCATCATTCACCTATCAAAATGCATTCACACTTTCAATTGCTGAATTGCCCATATTGCACTCCACCAGCCACCCCCTCACATGAATGGACGAGGCTCGATACATACGCTCATCCATGAATCCAGTCAGAGATCCATGCAGGCTTTCAGTGATACATTCAGTGACTGCATGCGCAAATGTAAGTTGACTGGGCTGTGATGCACAATGCAGTTCAGGGGCTGGTGAGCAAACCAGCATAGTCTGCTAGCAAACCCCTCACCTACATTGCGCATCATTCACCCATCATACAATCATCCATGCGCTCATCTGCTACAAACAGCAGACCATGACCAAAACCATACACAAGAAAAGACTTTTGGGTCCTACAACCCAACATAGGGTCGGCTCGCAGTTCAATTCCTGCCAGTTCCTGAACAGTCGAGCAGAACACCATGTTTTGGATGCAAGGGTTTAGAAAGCATACTTGCTCTTCTGGGTAGCCATGGTCACGCCACTTTTGTCCAGTCTCCATCAGCGCTTGCCAGTCAAAGCCGCTGTAGTCTTTCTGGCTGGCTTCACCCGCTCGCACCTCCATCTCCTCAATATCAAATCCTGGATTTGGTGCTGACTCTGACGTCCCTGCACATCAGCAAAATCTCATCCCATGCACACCACACCACACCACTGTATTGCCTCACTGTATCTTTGAGTGTAGACTGCCCTTACACTGTCAGCAAGGTGAGATTTTATGTACAGCACACTGTCTGGTCAGTATAGTGTCTACTGTAAGGTCAGTTGCACCGCAGGAAGTGCATTGTAGAGTCAGCTGATTTTGATGTTCCTGCTATTGAGGACCCCTGCCGCAGCGCCAGCTTCCAGTCTCACATCAAACCAGACCTGCAAGAGCTGCAGAAGAGACTTTGCTGCTGTAACAATTTGTGAAGTGCAGACAAGCGTTGCACACATGCAGCTTTCATATGCAAGACCTTGTGCCTGCACATGCTTTTGTTACCATTGCTACACCGTTAGCATTTGCACACGCCAGCAAGTGGTTGCATTGAGCACAACAATCGCACAGTGAAAGCAAAGTCTGAAGATTGAAAGGCTTGCCCGCTTGACCAAAAAGCAAGGCATGGTGAATATGCACAAGGTGGGATCAACAAGGCAAGCCCTTGAAGGTCTCCAGACTTTGCTTTCATTGCGCGTTCGATGTGCTTGCAGCAACTATTAGCTGGCGTATATACTGGTTTCAGGGCAAGCAGGCAGCACCTGACTGCAAACGCCTGAGGGAGCAGGACAATCATGTCTAATTGCAGAGGTCATACCAGCAAGGGCAGTGGTTCAAAATCTTAAACTGAGGTTTTGAAAAAGTCTTGCCCTGCTGGTATCATTTTTTGCATATGGAACACCATTGTCACACTTGGTCAGGCCTGTGCCGTCATCAGCAGCCAGCTTTGGGCCAGACACGCATCACAGCCTTCATTCCTTCACTGTTATGCATAAAGCAATGGTAAAGTGCCTAAGATTGACATGACACCTCACTGCACTACAGTCTTGTGAATGCTGCTGCCTTGGCATATGCTCTTAGTTGGCAACAATGTAAGCCATATCAATGGCAGAGAGGGCCTTTGATGCTGCCACCAGAATTGCATCAGACGTTGTTGCGCTATAGGTACAGACCACACCACGCAGTGTTTACTGTGACAGAAGACCTCAAGTGTTGCTACTCTGAGAACAGGGGTGTTGTTGCGCTGCAAACTCAGATGACATGCATTGACCAACATCTCAGAGGACCCTTGATGCGCATTGTTGCGCAACAATCACAAATCATGACATGCACTATCAGACATGATACAGCATAACATCATTACCTGCTGAGTCGCCATAGGCAGGAGCACTGCTGAGGAGCCTTGCCACGGTACAAAAGACCTGTTATGTTGCTGTTATCTTCGTTCATATTGTACCACGAAGACAAAACAAAGCATGCACAAGCCAGCGTGATCTGGGATTAAATAACACCTGCTGAGTCGCCGCGCGCAGAGACACTAGGGGTGGGCCCTTGGGGGTCTGAAGCACCGCCCTCCAATGTTGATGGGTCCCCAGACTCATCCTGAGTCACTGGGGGCTCATGTGACCCATGTGACTCATCAAAGACTTCAGCTCTTGATGAGGTTGACTCATTCTGCAATCAGCATCAGACAATAGTCAATGTTTGTATCTATCAAGCAAATGATTCCGGCACATCTGCATATTATGATTGTTGCCCACAGATGATCTTGCACTCTGCGCAGCTTCTGCTCAGGTTGGTAACATGGCCTACTTACGGAAGTTCATCAAGCACAATCTATATGCTACCAAAATTTCCAGCAGGATGCTATCACCAGTCAAAGTCCAGATGCTCACCTGGCCAATGTCGCCAGCTGCTAGAGCGCCTCCAAAGGTGTCATCCAAGGCAGATGCAGCATACTCAACAGTGACTCCTGCGCCACTGCCGCCAAAGGCGTCTAGGCCACCACCATTGCCAAAGCCATTGCCACCACCAAAAGCCGCCTCCACCCCAGAGGTGCTTTCAGAGCCACCACCAAAGGCATCCTCCATTGCAGTGCTGCCACCGCCAAAGGCGTCATCTACAGCAGTGCTGCCACCGCCAAAAGTATCTTCCATGGCAGTGGCGCCACCGCCAAAAGCAGTGTCGACAGCTGTGGGGAAGTCAGCATTGCCACCGGTGCCAGATGTGGACTCTGCTGCTGATGCACTGAATGGATCTAGCGGTAACGCAGCAGCCGCAGGAGATATTTGGGCTGCCTCCTCAGGGTTTGCGCTGTTTGTTGACAAGTGATCTGCAGCAATAACAGTTTAGGATCAGATTGCCTGCATCAAGTGAAAGCTCAAAAAATGGCCAGCAAAACGCAGATCGTGCAATAGAAGTAGGAGATGTTTGCTAAAGGCTTGACTCCTCAGTGTTGGCTTCAGGTTCTGTGAAGAGCCCTACATCAGCAGCAAATCAAGAGTGAAATTGCCTGCAGTATGTCAAATGTGAAAGCTGAGCAAAAGGCAGCACAAACGAGGCGGCGCATCAGTGGCGTGGGATGCTTGCTTTGAGCATGACCCCTCATGGTTGGCGTCAGATGTTGACCAGAGACCTGCAGGGTGCCTCTTTGACATCAGACACTAACCAGGGCAGACTCAGTTCCAGAGCAAGCTGCCTGCAGCAAGACTGCAAGCTCGAAAAAGCTGCAACAGCAATGTCGCGCAGCAGCAGCATCAGCAGCAGCAGACGATTCTAGATTGACTCCTCTGTGTTGGCGTGCAACTAAGCTTTGAGGCCTGTGCCATAATGTTGTTGTCATGAAGGCTTGTCATTGCTGCAGGTGCTACTTTAATTGTGATGAGCACTTATTGAGACTGGAACATATCAAACAAGATATGGTGAAGAAGCTGTGCTCTGCAGCTCTGGCATGTGTCTTATGCCGCAGACACAGCTACAACAGGGCAAAATGAAAAAACACGTCGTCACGGCAAGACAGCAAAGCACTGATGATCACTCTGATGCTGTTGAAATCTGCCCGAGTACTTAGGGCGCCTCAACTGTGTTGCACTGATGCTGTTCACAAACCTTTGTCTATGACAGCAACGGCTGAAGTACGAGGTAAGACTGTACCTCACTCCATGCATTGCTGTCATAGGCACAGGGCTGTGAACAGCATAAGAAGCACATCACTGAGGGTTCCTACAGATTCAGGACCTTGAAAATGCTTACAAAAGGGATGTCTTTCATACGTTCTACTTCTGGACAAGCAGCTGTACAAGTGTGCATACTTCTACTCATACTAGCCCCTTTGCCGCTGCTCGCCACTCTGAAGGAAACACTCTGTCTTGGTCATATGCAGGGGACAGAAGCATGAAGTACGACCTTCCCTCGATTCACAAATTTCTTTGCAAAGCAGGCAATTTATAGCAGCACGAGTGAAACTGAATTGAGGCATCCTGTAGATTCAGGCTCACTAACATGGTTGACCGCCGGAAGGGAGTTACACTGCTTCTCTTCGGAGGCGCGCCACTTGGTATGGTGAAATTCTGAATGCAAGGAAACTGCAATTTGGAACTGCATTCTGCCCGCAATGATATTTCTGAGCAAGGACACTTTGATGTATGGATGATGCACTTTAGAACCAAGCGCCTATCAGAAGTGGCAATGGCAACTGTAGCAAAGGGGGTAGAGCATGCACTTAAAATCAAATGTAGATTTTGTATCAAAAGTTCGCTGTACCTTCTACACCTTGAGGAGCATCCAGGGCGAAAGGGCTTGCGCTATCAGAAATGGGGGTCGCCACTGTAGCAAAGGGGGTAGAGGATGAAGCCTCCTCTGAAGGTGACTCCCCTGAGGGCTTCTTGGTCATCCAAGCAGGGGCGACAGCAGCTGAGTTGGCTGTCTGAGGCACGAAGGTGCGAATGGCACCCCCTCGACCCCCCCTGCCCCCCAGACCTGCCCTACCGCCCCTGCCCCTACCTGCCAAGCCTGGGACAGGCAGGATGACAGAAGGCGTGGGGTTCGCAGCCTGCACAAACAGCAAGCCTGTAAGGCAAAAGTGCTGAGAGCAAACATGGGACAACGCCCCTCGGCCCCCCAGGCCAGCCGTTACCCCCCTGCCTCTACCTGCCAAGCCTGGGACAGGCAGGATGACAGAGGGCACTGGGTTTGCTGCCTGCACAAACAGCAAGCCTGTAAGGCAAATGTGCTGACTGCAAACATGGAACAAATGTTTTGCCCCCCACTTGTTTGACCCCCCCCCCCCCCCGGCCCCCAGGCTGGTCACTTCCACCCTGCCTATACCTGCTATCCTTGGCACAAGTGGAATGACTGAGGGGCTGCCATTTGCTGCCTTTGCACAAAGCGACCTGGGTTTAGGTGATAGACACAAAGGTGCAGATAGACCCCACTTGAATACCCCAGCCAACCCTGCCCCCACTGCCCCTATTGGCCAAATCTGGTGCAGGGAGGAGCACCAATGGAGGCAGATTTACTGCATGCGCATACAGCAAACCTGTAAGGAGGAATGCGAAATACAAACACGCAACAGCCCCCCACAACCCCTCCGGACAATCAGGCCAGCCCCACCTCTCCAACCCCTAACTGTTAAGCCTGGTATCAACAAGATGACTGAAGGAGTTGCCTTTGCTGCCTGCACACAAAGCGGGGACCTGACCCATCCCCTGCAGTGATCCTGTTAGTGCCAAGCTTAGCAGCTGGGGTGGAAGGGTAAGGGGGGGGGAGGGGGGAGGGAGGGGGCAGGGGAGGGGGGGGCTGCAGTGATCCTGCAAGTGTCATAGTGCCATACAGGCTTGTGCAGGTAGCAAAGACAGCCAAACTGTCAGGCAGAAGTGCTTGCTGCACTCATGCAGCCTTGTTGTGCTCTAAAAGCAGAGGTGCTATATGCAATCACGTGACAAACTTGTCAGTCTTATGGCATGCAGACATCATGTTGCGCCAGCAGCGCGTTAAGGTTGTCTGCTGGCAAACATGTCACTCACAACCAGCTATGTCGTGCATTCAGACTGGCAATCTAGGGGTTGCCGCTTGACATCACATATGCAGCACTGACCACTTGCGTTTCACAGATGAAACTGCCTAGATCAGGAAGATAGCGCTTCTCAAGATGGTTGTAATGCAGGCTCTTTTCAAAGGGTGTAGGCAAGCAATGTATGAAGTCTGCTGCAGTGTTTTGGAACTGCTAAACGCACTCAGCAGTTCACACAATGTCACTAGCTAGGATATACATGATGATGATCATGATCATGATGGTGGTGATGAGGACATCATAACAACCACAGAGAAGAAGCAGAAAACGCTGATGACAAAGAAGAAGTAGAAAGTGATGATGAGGAAGAAGAAGCAGAAGATGATGTTGCATGAGCAGATGTGAAGGCACCTTCGCAGCTCCTGTAGGCTTCGCATATCTGGACGCCAAACCGACATTGATGGGCTGTCCCGTTGTGGCAGGAGGTGGCCCACTGCTACTTGTCTCCCCCTCAGAGCTGCAATGCACCAAAACAGGCGTTTTATTTATGTATACGCGCATTCAGCTTGTGTTCCTTGCTTGTTTTCCAATCTGGAATGAATGAGATGATGGTTGATGAAGCACATTGAGCAGAATGCAAATTTCAGGACTAGTTGCCCAATAGTGGCAGGAGGTGGCCCACTGCTACTTGCTTTCCCCTCAGAGCTGCACAGCAACAGAATAGGTGTTTTGTCACTGATCACGCAAGTCAAGGTTCGTTCTATGCTTGCTCGGAATCTTGATTGTCAGGGTTGATGAGCCAGTGGTGGCAGACGATGGCCCACTGCTGCTGGCCTCTCTATCAGAGCTGCATCACATCAAAATGGGTGTTGATCACTGGTGAAGCCTGTCAAGTTTTGTTTTTTGCTTGGTGTTCAGCTTACTTTGTATTCTCTTTAGCCAACAGTGTCCCACTGCTGCTGACCTCGCCTTCAGAGCTAAACAGCGTGCAAATGACAGTTTTGCCAACTGATCACATGCAAAAATTAAGCGCTTGAATCAATGATAGCATTGATTGGGCAGTGGTGGTGGGATGTGGCTCACCGCTGCTTGCATCCGCCTCAGAGATGCATTGCACCAAACACCAGTTTGTTGGTCATCAACAACAATGATGCATATGCATTGACATCTATTGCAGCAGCAGGTATCATTCAGCAGGCGTCAGTACCTGTCTTCAAATCATCAACACAGAGAACATCAGCAGAGATCCAGAAATGGTTGCAAATCAAGGCTGGTTCAACCTGGTGTTTTACTTTGCCCCTCAGCATTTCTCACTGGATCTTTCCCACCTCAAACAGCTAGTCTTGACAGGTACTTCTAGCATTCTGAGGGGGGAGGTCAATGAGAGGATGCCAAGGGAAGAAGTAGAACATCGGTGCGCATGCATGCGCACTCACACGTATCATAGCAGCAACTCTGATCAAGAAAGAATCAATGCAGCTCTGGCCTGCCTTCTTCACACTGGGTTGGCTCAAACATTGGCAGAAATGCGGAAATAAGTTGACTGGTACCTTCCAAGCTTGACCTTCTTTGGGGTAATGGGTCCAACTGAGGTTAGCGGGGGGAGAAGTAGAACACCAGGACGGGTGCATAGGCATTCACATATATCACAGCAGCATGTATCATTACCTGTCAAGGTAAGCTTCCTGAGGGGGAGGAGGATCAATTTGAGGGGACCGAGAGAAGAAGTGAATGCATACCAGAACAGATGCATAGGCACTCACATATATCACAGCAGCATATGTCTTTACCTGAGATCAGCCTTCTCAGGAAGAGGTGAATGATTTTGTCACCAAGCATGCATAGTTGACGCCGTATACATCAGGGCAAATGCACATGCCTTGACACCCATCACGGCAGCAGGGGTCACCTTGGTACCCCCAACAGGTACGATACCTTCCGAGGTTGGACTTGTTAGCGTGAGGAGGTCTCCAACAGAGGAAGCCAAGGGGAGAAGCAGTACATCAGTATGAATGTATAGGTATTTGCAAATATCATGGCAGCAGGGATCATTACCTTCCAAGGTTGGCCTTCTTGGGGGGTGGGGGGCCAATGGAGGAAGCAGAGGGGAGTGGCTCTCTGGGATCCACCCACTGCTTTAACTGCACACACCAAAACTAGCGTGAGACAGCCATGATGACCCACAATACCAATATAATGACAAAACCCTATGGGAAGAAGGTCATCAGGGTCCACCCACTGCTTTGACTGCACATAACACAACAAGCATGGTGCAGAAACAAAAGATGGCCATGATGCACTGGCATCTTTACACGAATCAACTGGGTGAGGAGATCCGTGTGCTCAACCCACTGCTGCAGCTGCAAAATGACAACAAGCGTGATACAAAATATGAAACAGGCCTGATGTCCTGGCATCTGCACACCAAGACATCAAGTGATAAGACTGTTAGGATCCACTCTTTGTTTCAGCTGCACACACACCAACAAATGTGAGACAGTCATGTTGCCCCAGTAACTTTGTGCTGAGTGGGTAATGCAGTTGAAACAATGGGAGGATATCAAAGAACCTCTTCCTGAGGCTTTTTGAGGTCAGCCCAGTGCTTCCACTGCACACACACCGACAAACGTGAGACAGCCATGAGAATACTGAAAATGTTCCACTGCTTCAACTGCACACAACACGACAAGCATGAGACAATCATGATGCCCCAGCATCCTTGCGTCAGGTGAGTGATGCAGTTGAAACAATGGGAGGACATCAAAGAACCTCTTCCTGAGGCTGTTTGGGGTCAATCCAGCGCTTCAACTGCACACACACCAACAGGTGTGAGACAGCCATGATGGCCTGACATCTTTGCAGAAGGAAAGTGGGTGACAAGAACATCAGGATTATTCCACTGCTTCAGCTGCACACATAACAATGAGCACGAGACAGTCTTGATGCCCCAGCAACTTTCCGCTGAGCGAGTAATGCAGTTGAGGCAGCAGAAAGACCTCAAAGAACCTCTTCCTGAGGCTTTTTGAGGTCAATCCAGTGCTTCAACTGCACACACACCAACAAGCATGAGACAGCCATGATGGCCTGACGTTCTTTGCAGCAGGTACGTGGGTGTCAAGACCACTGAGGTCATTCCTCTGCTTCAACTGCACATCAAACAAGCATAGTGCAGAAACACTTGAAGCAACAGGTTGACTTTGAAAGAGCCTCTTCCTGTGCAGAAGATGCTATGCAGTGACGCTCGTGATTCCTGAGACGTTTGTACCAGGCAATGGGAGAATAAATCAGAGACTTGCTTCAGACCCAGTTGGTGTGCATTCCGGCGCCACTTCGGCAGTTCTGGGCTACTGTGCCAGATGCATGCAATTCTGCTCTCTGCTTAACTCAAATGGTGCAGTACAGTGCAAGCACAAAAGCTGTGGTACATGGCAGAAGGTGCAGCAAGTGGGAGCAATGCTGTGAGATTGGCTGTGCCAGATGTACAACTTTTGACATCTCTGGGTTTCTCACCTCCTCATTGTAGACCAGGGAGTTCTCCAACCCCAGGTGCCCCTTCTTGTATGTAGGGCCAGAGTTCTTGCGCTTCTGCAAGACGAATAGGTGAGGTTAGGTCACTGTGTGATGGCATATTGCAGACAGACTCAGTGCAAGGTGGTCTAGCTCGAGCTGCACATGCCCAATGGTGCATGCTCTGGGTGTTCCTGGCGTGCTTGTGCTTTCTGACGAGGCTTTGACCGAGAGCATCAAGCAGCAAGGCAGGTTTCAGCGAGACTGTGACATCGAGTAGGGGCAAATCAAAGCAGAGGTCGCTCGGTCACGGCCGTCGCATTGCGCATTTGTATCTCCACAGATCAGGAAGTCATGAGCTCACCGGCAAGACTCGCCCAATCCACGACATCAGGCGGGTCTACGGTAGAAGCATCCTAGGGTGGGCGATGCTCCCGACCAAGCCACGAGTCCGCAACACCAGAATTTGGATGCTGTCTTGGAAGTCAACACCGCGCTCTTGACGATCTCAGGACCCAGCTGGTGACGACCGATGTGCGCGCGCCTCAAAGTCTTCTCTGCATGGCAGCAGAACTCGCCCAGTTGGGCATAAACGTAAACTAATTTCCCATTATTCTGTTCCTGTAAGGGAAGCTACTAAAGGCGAAACGCCAGCATGCAGTCGCGTTCAAAAGCTGCATGCAATGCTGACCGTGCTGACAGCCCGGATTCAGCCCAGGCGAGAAGCAGACTATGTGCGATCAGTTCGACGCAAGCTGGTATCGTTGTGAATGCGTCATTTACAATCAAACGAAAGGAGTAGAAAGACAGCAGCGCAACGACTGCTGTGTGACTCGGCCTGACCTTTGAGCTTTTCAGCGATTTTGACAACGACAACATGGGGCGCGAGCTTGCTGTTCGTATTCATAGCAAGCTGCCTGCTGCCTCAGCTGCTGGGCAGCAGAAGGGAGCCGCGGCTTATGCCCTTCTGTCGGCTGCATCAAGCGATGTCGACAGCAAAAAGCACAAGAAAGACCCGTTCAATACGCGTTACGTTCAGCTATGTCTGACGGGCTTTTCCGAGGTAAGAGCTTTGCAACTTGGATATCCGCGAATGCTGCGGCGGTAGCAAGCGCATGCTCGAGACATAGCACGCCTGCAGAGCTGATTCTGCTCATCGCTGCAGACGGACAGTGCACACCGGAACCAGACAACTGACAGCTCAACAGTCGCAGGAGTGGCTGAAAATCTGCACGTCCGGGTCGAGGTGCCTGCCTGATCAATATCTGCGTCCCACAGCCTTGAAGTGTTTTGACTGATTGACTGCCAACTGTGCAGCTGATCAAGAACATGAAACTGTCACTTGTCAAGCAAACGGCCACTGCAATTAAGAACACCTCCCAGGCAAACAACAGCAAAGGCAGCACAGTCAGGCATGCTCATGCAAAATGCAGCCAGCAAAAGCACACACATGAAGAAGATGAGTCTCCAGAAGCTCAAGGTGATGTCATCTTATTGATGACACTTGATGCAGTTTGCCTGGAATGATTTGTACAGCGACTTCCAGTTTGCATTGCTTGATCTAGCTGTTGCTTGGAGGAGGAGACTTTTACACGCTCAAGCCAGACATCAAATCTGGTTGCATATGCCATAAGATAGCAATCAAAGTATGTCCAGCAAATTCCATTCAGGTTATGATGTCCATCGAAAGCGCCAGGACCCCACCCTGACAAAAAGAGCTGCCAGCCAACTAGAGGTTGGTGCTGCAGGGAACTTCTTCAGGCCAGATGTGTACGCCAAATACCTGCAGATGCAAGAGGGCCAGCTTTTACTTGACGAGGATGTCCATGACCTCAAGGTCTGCTTTTTGTCTGGCGTTGTGCTGTGACTGTGCAGCTTGCATGTGAGCAGGCACCTGCATGTTTGATGCCAGATCAAACACAGTTTCATGCAGTCAAAATAGGCCTCACAATGCTGTGCATTTGCTGTAGTTCTCACCATTCCTCAACACACAGGCAAATGCCCAAGTGCCGTCAATTTGACAGAGCAGCATATTTGTGTAATACTTGCCATTGTTTCTGTTCCTCCTTTTGCAAGCAACTTAAAGTTGCTACAACCATGCATGCATGCAGCGGCTGCTGGGAGGTAGCTGCTTATGCTGATGGTAAAGTGCTTCCCAGGAGCATTTTGCAATGCGGGACGCCAAAGCATGCTCTGACAAGCATCTGTGTTGTGACTTCTGAGGTCAACTGTAGCCGCGTTGACTGATACGTGAGGCTTTACAGGAGCATCTTGCAGCGCACACCTCAAACACTTGCTCTGAGGCGTAAACACGTCTTGACATCAAGCCACGTCGACTGACACTTGAGGCTTTACAGGAGCATCTTGCAGCGCACAACTCAAACACTTGCTCTGAGGCATAAATGCGTCTTGACATCAAGCCACTTCCACTGATGCTTGATGCTTTACAGGAGCACCTTGCAGCGCACAACCTGAACGCGTGCTCTGAGGCGCAACTGTGTCTTGACATCGAGATCAAGCCACTTCCACTAATATTTGATGCTTTACAGAAGCAGCTTGCAGTGCATAACCCAAACATGTGCTCTGAGGTGCAACTGTGTGTTGACATCAAGCCACTTCCCTCGATACTTGATGCTGTACAGGAGCATCTTGCAGCGCACAACCCAAATGCGTGCTCTGAGTCACAGTTGTGTCTTGACATCAACAAGGAGGCTAGCAGCGCCAACTTTGATGCAGTCATTGCCAAGTAAGCATGCTCTTGGCAAGCCACATCAGCAGAACTTTGTGACACTTCTGTTTGGCAACTGAGTCATCCCTGCTCATACAAGTATAGTTGACATTGGCAACTGCTTGATGAGAAAGCATTGTGCAAGGCCATGTGACTGTCATGCTTGCTACCTATCATCTGCTTGCTTTTGTGTGTTGCATATGGTTAGTCTTTCTGTAGGTTTTGCCAGCACTTAGGAGTTGTTGCCATTACCAGGGTTTTCCATTGCTGACCCTGAACATGTGCGTAAGACCTGCCGCAACTATATCATGCAGGCTATTTCCAGCACACCACCCTTTGGAGGTGGACATTGAAGCCATTATGCCCACCCACAAGCAGTTAGATACTCTTGGCAAGCCTGAGAGCCAAACGCTTCAGTCCAAAGGACTGCTGCAAGGGCAGAATCCAGTCAATGACCATGCAAATGCATGTGGTCTGGCAGCAACAAAGTCTACGCTCAATGCGCTTATGAAAGAGCATGCGCGTGAAGCCAGCAAATGGGAAGTATGGGCAGAAGATGAAGATGAAGAGCTGCATGAAGAGGGAGAAATGCAGGTGGGGTATCTAAGCCCCCAACATCATCATGGCATGTTTGCAGCAACAGCATCACAGCTGCACTCATGCCAAGCTGTTCTTGCTGCAATTTGAAGCTGAAACTTGTATTGCTGAGCACATGTTCATCTTACATTCCAGCGACGTGAAAGGCGCTGGTTCACAAAGCATGTGCTGCATGCAATTTCATGTCTTGCATACATGAAGTGCAACCCACTCTGATGTTGTGGCTTGAAAATGGTGCTTGTACGCTTTTATGCCCTGTCCATGCAGCTCAGTTGCCATACACCTGCTCTGATTATGACACATGTAGCTCAACTGCTTCATTTTACCAAAGAGACCACGCTAGCTACTTCATGGATGCAATTGGGCAAAACAGTCATGCCATAGACAAAAGTGTGGCAGGCCAAAAGCAGCTGTTCCCTGTCGTGCAATGCACATTGACAGTGTGTACAAAGCTAGGGCTTTGTAGAGCAGTATGGTCTGTACAGAAATGCTGCAGCTGACGTGAACAGGGTTGTCCACCTCAAGGATGAGCTCTTGATATGGGATAGCATACGTGGCTGACTTTGTGCACTTGGTAGCAGGGCAGAAAGCAACATACAGACAGGGCAGCAAAACCAGAAAGTGGGCAAATGAGCTGTTGCTGACATCCGCAGTCCTGCTCAGAGGGTCAGCCAATAGTCACAGCGAGTTGCTCCTTTGTGCAGTAACTTCTCTCTGTAAAGCCATTTGATGTAAGGACATTCTCATTGTCAGAACAATGCAATCGGGAACCAGTCACTGCGTCCTGGCTGCGGCGGTCCCTCTGAGTATGGACAATTCGGCACAAGGACAATCTTCTTAGTAACCAAAGCAGTTACTACAAAGAGAAGTCACTGTGCAGAGCTGATGCATGATGCTTGCAGGTTGACCTGCCATCATACATCTTTGCAGCTGCTTCACATTAGCCTGAGCAAGCCACTGCCCATGCATAGAATGCAGCCTCAGACCACATGCTCAGAGCAGCTGCTGAAGCAATGCCATCATCCATCTCCGCAGCTTTTTCACACCAAACGAGCTGTTGCTGACATCTGCGGCCCTGCTCAGAGGGTGAGCCAACAGTCACAGCAAGTTGCTGATTTGTACTGAGCTGTTCCCTGATGCTTGCAGGTTGACCTGCCATCATACATCTCCCCAGCTGTTTCACATCAGCTAGGACAAGCCGCTGGCCATGCACAGAGCTCAGCCGCAGGCTGCACATGCCCAGCAGCTGCTGGTGCACTGTTGCCATGTGTCTATGCAGCTACCTCACATCAGCCTGAATCAATCACCGCTCAGCAAGAAATGAGCGCAGCCTCGGATTGCGTGGCGCCCGCAGCTGCTGTTGCAATGCACACATCCAAACCAGAAGGTCCCCGTTCAGAGCTGCAATTCAACCCAGAATATACTGAGACCAACATTCTGCGGGCAGACGGTGGTTTAGTGGCAATTTTAGACGCTACACTCACAGCTCAGCATGCTGATGCAGAACCACCAGATGCAGCTAACTATGCCATGACTGATGGCGTGCTTGATGGCAGCAGTGTTGAGCTGCTCACGACTGATGGCATGCTTGACAACAGCAGTCTTGAACTTCTCATGCCAGAGGAGACTGGAACCATGAGGCGCATGTCAGATCCCAATGCTGCTTTTAATTTGTCCCAGAGTGCAATGAGGGCAGCTTTTTATGAGGCAGAAAACATGCAAGAGGATCTTTTCACATATTGCGAAGCAGGGTCAGACCATCTGCATCTGAGTCAGGTCAGCATAGTAAGGTCTTTGCACATGCAGCACTGCTCTCAATGGCAAAGCCAATTGTGCCATACACTCCTCTTGTTTTGCATAGTTGCTAGAATGCTTTCAATCTGAATGCGCATCATACAAGGCTGTTTGTAGCTCTTGCTTGACAGTTGCTTGCTTGCAGAAGGAACAGCTTGAAGCAGCCTGTTCCAATGCGCCTTCAACAAGCAAGACACACAGCTGCCTCACTGCTGACTGAACACTATGAGAATAGTCTGCTGTGTATCTTGTCAACCGCGCATGGTGCTGTTGCAGGCTCATGAACCCTCTCAGACTCAGCCACTGGGTCCCATAGTCTTCAGTCCCAGGGATTCTACCTCACCATCCAAGTTGACCAAGTCCAAATCTGGAGTCAGGGACGATGCTGAGTCCATGTCTAAGCACTCGGCAGCTGCCACAGCAAATGACCCAGCAGATGGGTTGGACGCTAACACAGCTTTTGACCATGTAGCTGACATGATGACTCAAACAGTAGCTGACACGGCAGCTGTCATGGCAGCTGACTCAGCAGCTGCTGACAGCACACACCCAGGCATTGGCGACACTGCACGTAACAATGAGCTCAAAACTCCAGCGGATGTTTCTGGTGAGGACATGCTTCTGCACCTGATTGAGTACGCTGGCTTTGCAGCATGATGCCCTGGTTGACATGGGCTCGTTTTGCAAGACGTGACCTGAAGGACAAGGCTGACGCTGATGATTACCTTGATTCATTTCATTCTAAACGTATGCTAGACAGGCTCAGCAGGCCCAGCTAGCTACTTACTGGAGGATGGTCAATGGTGACTGCTGGTGCTGGAGGATGGTGGATTATGACTGCCCAAATAGCCCCTGTGCAGGCAAAGCAGCAGCAGCACCTTTTTTCAATCATGCCAATTTTGCGCCATCTCACATGGCAGTTGATGCAAAGCTCATGCGACTCTCTGAGCAACAGCTGCTGGCAGACATGCAGGCCAACATCTGAGCACTGACGGCATATGCGCTCTGCAGGCAAGGTTGAACACCGAAGCCCAGTCAAGCTCCAGCTACCTGCCTTCAAACGTCGCACTCGCCCAGTACCAGCTTTTGTTCCTCAACCGGATGCCGAGACCAGCCTTGCAGGGGCTGCTGAGGGCACCAGCCCTGTCTGCAATGCCCTGCATGAGACTGCAGATCAGACGGCAGAAGAAGACGGACACTCAGACGCAGGTCGCGGTATTGAAGTCATGTGCATTGTTGCAACATTGTGTACATCAGCTGCTGCCGTTGACTCAAGTTACTGGAACTGTTGTCACAACTGCTGTGTTTCAAAGAATTTTGCATTGCTTGAACCAAGCTCAAGACTGCCATCAGTGCTAGCCCTTCCCTTTGACATAATCAAGCTGTGATAGATGTGCATGCAGCCGTGCAGTGTTGTGTCATCAATGCGCTGCAAAGCCTTCTCTGCCATCAAGCATTTGGGAGGCCTGCCACCACCACCACCACCGCCACCACCACCACCAAAATCTCTCTGCTTCAAGTATACCATCCTCACTCCTGTTTTGTGTTGGTTGCCTGCGCCCTCTGTGCTTAGCAGCCAACTCTAGCCTTGTTTGTGATGTATCTGATGACATTGTAGGCATTGAAACTGCTAGAGCTGTTTCTGCAGAGACTAGTTGCAACCCTCAGCAGGCTCCAGGGCTTGTTCCTATGATCAGGACACACAGAACCCTGGCACAACCGCCATCTGCCCACCAGCAAGCAAGCAGGCTTGGACACATACCCTACAAGGCTGTTGCAGCAGAAGCAGCACAAGATGGGGCGAATCCACCTGAAAGTCATCAGCATTCAAAAGCAGGCCATGAGTTGGCTGATGTTGACCCTGTCACTGATGAGTTTGATGTTGGTGTTTGCCAAGATCAGTCTAAAAGGTAGGTGCTTGTATGTCAACAAGTGTGACTGCTTACAGATATGGCTCAAACCACCACACATGCATTCATGCGGCTGCCAAAGCAGCATGCATTCTTTAGCAAAACGGCACACTGCATCTTCAGCTGCAACATCTTGGAAAGCGATATGGGCAATTCTGCACAGACTTGGATTGGGTGAAATCCAACCAGAGTTTCAGCTGATACCTATCATTCTTATTGCATGCGTAGCTGATGTCTGCTGTGTTTGCATCATTCAAACGATATGGCGAATGCGTTCTCTGTGATCTGCAGACATTGCGATGCACTGGGATCAGCTGAGGCAGAGCAGGATGATCCAATTGAAGAAGATCAAGATCACCAGGAGCATGTGCACCAGCAAGAGGGTGCAAGAAGAATGAAACAGCACAACGGAAGACAGCAAATACAGCAGGTGACATTGTCAAGCCTGCGCCAAAGTTATCTGTTACAGTCTGTGTAGGCATGTGCATTCTGTATATATACAACGGTGACTGCATGTGGTCCATTCACAAGCATGAGTCACAATGCATCATGTCAACTGGCAGTGAAAGCTGGGCCACCTGCTGGTCTGTTCTTTGGCTGCTGCAGCAAGACGTTGCTGGCAGCAGGGCTTTTTGCTGTGACCCTATCAAATTGATTGACCTTGCTACATCATTGCCACGCTACAGGCTGCCTTCATCAGAGCAATGTCAAAAGCATACATGTTGTCAGTGAATGCCTTTCAAGAGGTTGGCAAGCGGCACAATCTTATATGCAGAATACTTGTTCTTGTCCAGAGCAGTGCCAGCGTAGTCATGACAGTGCATGCCAGCAGTTCTGGTGCTACAAACGTGATATGCGTGCTCTCTGTACGTAATGTGATTATTTGGGGGTGTTTCACCATGACGTCATGCACTGCCAAAGCCTCACATTCATATAGTCATTGCCACTACGTGGGACATGCAATTAGCCTTGTTGGCTGGCTAAAGCTTGCAAAAACGTTCGTTCTCTCTAGGTTCATCCAGATACAAGGTTCAAGCATGCTTGTGTAGGCACCAAGGCGATTGAGGCAAGCAGCCCTGAACCAAGCCCTCTTTTGACTTGTGACTTCATCACAATGCTAACAACATGGTCATGCAACTTATCAGAATGCTGCTGTAGGCACCAAGGCGTATAAGGCTAGCTGCTTTGCCAGCCCTTCCTTTGACTTTTGCAGTCAGTACAGGCAGGCAGTATCCGTCAGCAACACACTGCCATCAAAGTGCTACATTTACCTGTCTCCGATACCCTTTGGGCGTCATCAGTCTGAAACTTGCTGTCACAATGCACCTCATGAATGCTGACAGCTTTGGCAATGCTGCTGTAGGCACCAAGGCGTGTGAGACAAGCAGCTGAACCAAGCCCTCCTTTGACTTTCGACTTCGGCCATGCCAGCTTGGCTAGGATCCAGCAAGGCCCTCTATTCAGGTCAGGCCTACAACTTGCACATTTTGCCTTCATGACTTGGCTTTGTTTGGAATGTTGATGAATGCGTTTTGAATGATCAGGCCAAACTGACTAGGACACAGCAAGATCCTTTAGTCAGGTCAGGGCTACAACTTGCTCGCGGTAATGTGCATCACATGCACGCCTTTGATTCACAGTCTCAGCTGAAGGCAGGGCGCGGTTCCAAGGCAGGACCAAGCAACATCATGCCACAGGACAGACTGCCTTGTAAGTGTAAGTTTGGGCGATTATTGAGCACTCACGCCAAGAGATACTTGGCAGTCAACTGTGTACAAGGACCTCTCCACCTTTCATGTCCAACACAACTGGTTAGCGATGGACCGTACTGCTTCGAGACAGTTGATTGCTTCTGGACGTACCTGATCGGGCCTGCTGAGAGTGCCTAGCACACGTTTCTCATGAATGAAAGAATGAGCATAAACCATAAATCAAGAGTGGTCTGTCCACCAAATTATGCCACACGTCCTACGTGTCTAGCAACCCCGCTTCGAATACCCACTGTGTAGATGCTGCAGAGGTTGCCTTGCTTGCAACCTACCTGCGCTTATGTGATATGTGCTGCACGATACCTGCGCTCATGTGATACGTGCTGCACAATGCCTAGCAACCCCTCTTCAAATGCCCACTATGAGATGCTGCAGAGGTTGCCTTGCTGGCAGCCTCCCTACGCTTCATTTATTCATTTCATTCTAGACATATGCTAGACAGGCTCAGCAGGCCCAGCTAGGTACGTCCTGGAGCAACCACCTGTCTCCAAGCAGTGTATCCTGTGCTATCTCAAACCATTTTAGACTGTGCATGGAGGGAGGTTAGGTGCTTGTCAGCGGTTGTCTGCCAAGTGTCTCAAAGTTTCTTGAGTGTCCCTGCGCTTGTGTAATATGTGCTGCACAATGCCTGCTTGCAAGGTATGTCATTGGCCAGTTGCTTGCCCTGCTGACTTTTGCCAAGGTCTGGATGCTTGCACAATCACAAGCCTGCATCTCAGCTCTGCGCACACAGCTCACATTGCATGTTATATGTTGTGAAACCGCCCGTGGGTCAGAATGTGTGGTTCCGGCCAGTCGCTGACCTTTTGGGACTGACTCTTGCCAAGATCACCAGGCTGCATTTGAGCCCTTTTTGCAAAGCGTGTGAATTGTGTGCAGGACGCCTATGGGTCAGAAGGTGTGCTATAGGCCAGTCTTTGATGCAGAGACCCTGTTGAACCCACCCCCTGACCCTTTCAACCTCAGTCCCCAGCCCCAGCCTAAGGTCTGGCCTGTGCTTCTCTGGCTGTCAATTGCAGTGCTGAACAGCCCTACGCTTCTCTTGGTCACAATTGCTCTGTGCGTTTGCTAGTCACACTCGCAAAGCTGAAAAGCCCTGGCTTTCTAAATCACACTCACAATGCTGAAGAGCCTTGCCCTGTTTCAGACCCCATTCCATACATGCTGGGCTGCCCGATCACAACACGTCCCAAGTTTGTTCTGTTGGAAACATGCAGCGTCGACCCAAAACAGCAACACCAGCTGTTCCTCCACCAGATGCTCCAGCTGGCAGATCCAGGCGCACAGCTGCCCAGACAGACATGTTTAGCATGGGACAGCTGCCTGCATGCTGAGTTTTCCATTCATGCAATGGGCAGCAAGTGGCTCTGTCTTTTTTTGATGCAGCTGAACCCTAAAGGGGAGCAGCAACAGCTGACCCTCCTCAATATGCAACAGCTGTCAGGTCTGTACGCACAGCTGTCCGGACAGACATGTTCAGCAGGAGCTTGCTGTTTGACACAGACCTGGTTTAGCTGAAAGCTGCGCAGCAGGCAGCTCAGCAAGAGTATAGGCAGCACAGGTTTGCTTCATGCACCAACTGACTCTGTTTTTGTTGCATGCAGCGTCGGCACAAGGGAGCAGCACCAGCAAATCCTCCCCCAGATGCTCCAGCTGTCAGGGCTACGCACATTGGCACCAAGACAGACCTGTTCAGTAAGAGCTTGCTATATGACACAGACCTGACTCAGCTGAAAGCTGCACGGCAGGCTGCTCAGCCAAATGACGAGCCAGGTACAGACATGCTATGATGTTCTGACACTTGGAAATTGTGCAAGTTTTCTCTCACAAAGCCAAACAACACAGTGCATGCCTGGAATGTGAGACGGTTTATGCCACAGTACAAGTGGTCGCAACAGCGGCCATGGCGACAAGCTGAAACCAATCTGGCATGTCCTTCTTTAGTTGTCCGGGCTCAGCTAGGGACAGAAGTATGTATTCTGTGCCAAACAGTCCTTAGACTTATGCTGAGCATTGACCATGCGGTTGTGCAGAGGACACCATGTTAGACTTGGTTGAAGAACTGGGCAATGATGATTTTGGACTCGCTGACCTGGACTTGGATGATGGCTGGGATCCTGTTCAGGCTCGCTGCGATGAGTCAACTCAACAAGACATCAGCCATAGCTGGAATTATGCTCCAGCTCGCTGCAATGAGTCAACCCAACAAGGCATCAGTCATGGCTGGGATCCTGTTCAGGCTTGTTGCAATGAGTCAGCTCAACAAGGCATCAGCCAACAGGCAACTCAGTCCAGGCATGGTACTGCCTATCCATCAGAAGACAACACAGGACAGTCACTGCTTGACCCACAGCCAGGTGTGCTGCTTGCATTTCAGCCTCTAAAAAGGTTGCCTAACAGATCACATGGCAACTTCAGCATTTTCTGCATCGCTTGCTTGCTGTTGTTGCTGGTGGATCATTTTGACTTGCCGGGTGCTGTGTATGCTTTGCCCTGGGTACATGTTAAGCTCTTCAGAAGCTGCACCAAGCGTCCCTAAGCATTGCTTGTCCCCAGCAAGTGCGAAGCAGGCTTGTAGTTGAGAGGAGTTTGCATGAATCGCTGCAGATTGGCAGTGTGTCCAGCTGAATACACAGCATGTTACCCGCATTGAGTGGTGTCTGCTTCAAGCTCTGCCACTTAGCAGTCGGTATGTCTGACTGCAACGTATGCTATAGACACCTGTTGTGATTTGTTTTCACTAATGTCTGTGCACTGGAATCATTGTCGCATTGGTTTGTGTCACTTGCATCATTGGCTGACAGCGCCTGCAACATTGTGCTTCAGATACACCAGGCTTGCAGCGTCCAGGTGATTCAGCTCTGGACACTGCTTCATGATATTTTGAGCCATTATGACTGACATGTGTGCACTATCACCACAGTTCTGTTGTTCTGCATGTCGATGTTGGTAGACAGCGCAAGTCACGTGGTGCTGCAGATCTGCCAGACTTGTAGCGCCCAGATGACTCAACTCAGGACACTGCTTCGTGATATTTCAAGCCATTGTGACTGACGTGTGTGCACTACCAGCACAGTTCTGTTGTTCTGCATTCGTACTGATGTTGGCAGACAGCGCCTGTGGCATGGTGCTGCAGATCCACCAGGCTTGCCAACCCCAGATGACAGCTCAGGACACTACCTCATGATGTTTTGAGCTTTTCTGACTAATGCCTGTGGCACAACAGTTCTGTTGTGCTACAACAAGAGTACCTATTGGCTGACAGCGCCTGTGACATAGTAATGCAGATCCATCAGGCTTGCAGCGCCCAGATGACAGCTCGGGGCACCATGACGTTTTGAGCCGCTTTGACTGACATTTGTGCGCTACCACCACAGTTCTGTTGTGCTACATCTTTTTATCTATTGGCTGGCAGCGCCTGTGACATGGTGATGCAGATCTGCTGGACGTCGAGGGCCCAGATGACAGTCTGGAACAATGCCCCATGATGTTTGACATTGAGTCAGAGGCAGAGGAAGATGATGTGCTATGCCAACATGCACAGCAGCACGACAACTGGCATCAAGCACAAGCACTAAGTCAAATGCTGGACCCAGTCATCAGCAAAACAGGCATGTCTTATCCGTCTGCTACAGCCATAGATCTCAAGCTAGCAGGTGACACATATATGCAATCATGGCAGCAGCAGCAGCAGCAGTACCAGCACCAGCACCAGCACCAGCAACAGCGTACTGCATCGCCTAGAGAGTGCCCCCTGACCATGAGCAGTGGAGTAGAGGAGGCAAAGAGCTCGTCGCTCAGCCCAGGACATGGCTTGCCTGAAGGCTACCCTTTGCTTGTGGACATTGCATCATCAGAAGGAGAAGAAGATTCTGCCGCGCCTGCGGGCCAGACTCACTCATGTAGTGGCTGTCCTCTCATCATGGACGCAGCATCAGAAGAAGAAGAAGACCCTGCTTTGCCTGCTGGCAAATTGACTGCATCTAGTGACTGTCCCTTGATCACGGACATCGAGCCAGAAGAAGAAGAAGAAGAAGGAGACAAAGAGGAAGAAGAGAATCAGATGTATAGCATCACCCCTCTACCTGCTGCAAACACGCAACAGCTTCACATCACTCCTGCAATACAGCTGCAAACCGTCACAACTGCTGGATCAGATGCCAGGAGGGCAGGCAAACTTCTTCATCAGCTTCATGCTGCATCACAATCACAGCCACAAACAGACAGTGCCTTCAAGTATACACTTACGGACACATCGCCTCTTCTGCAAACTTCAGTCACCAAAAATAAAGCAATACAGGGCAGTGGTGATTGGTCCAATGGCAGAGGGAACACATCTCAGAACGTCATCTCAGGCAGACTGGATACACTAGACCGCTGTGACAGGTATCCATTGCTGTTTGACATTGCTGATGAAGAGGAGAAGTACAAAGAGGCAGCGGGGGGTCTCAAGATGCAACAGCTATCAGCTGCAACAGCGCATATGTGTTCAGCACCAGAAGGAAGCAGCCAAGCTCAGGCGCTCTCGCATGAAGATCAAGCGGCGCAGTCACTGGGCTTTCCTAAGCATCAATCAGCAGCAAACAAGCGGAATCTGGAGGAAGGAGATGGTGAAGCAGGCATGACAGCTGGAGAGGCAATGCTAGGACCTCCTGCAGCAGCCCCTGGGGCATTCACACAAGGGCCCTTGGCAGTTGCACAGCAGCAGCCAGGCATGGCTCTTCTTCCGGACGAGGATGCCTGTCCATTGGTGTTTGACATTGAGTCAGATGAAGAAGAGCTGCAGTCTAGCTTGCCAACAGGTGATGCAGAACTTATGCTGGCCTTCTTTGGAAGCTGCCTGATAATCATAACGCGTCATGAAATTTGCTTTAAAGTTGTGCTAATCAGCTACAGCACAGACAGTCTTTATGGCTGTACATTGGGTCTCAAGTAGGGTTTGGATTGTGCCCTGTGGCCCCCCTGTTGGGCCTCCGCAAGGACGTCGCATATAAACAAACAGAAACAGATAATGCAAAGTTCGTCACGCTGACGTGCAGTCGACAGAAGAGTTGACTGAGGACCAACATTGACTCATCCCAATGTTGCTGATGCAATCACTATGCTGAAGCTAGCTACTGCCCTGCCCCACCTTGCATGACCCTGCCCTGGCTTGCTCTGCCCGTAACATTTGCTGTTTCATGCATGCTTATGACACCTGCCGGCATTGCTGCTCAGCAGCAGTACTAGGGATGACAGCTGCTACGTGCTTTGAGTCAAGACAGCATAAGTGTCGTACACAGTCTTTGTGCAAGGACTGTGGACGACACTTTTCAGTCTTTGTGCATTCTTGTAGGTCGTCAGCATTCTCTTACGAATCGGTCTGCTGTTCATGGGAATTTGACAGACCCTGGAGCAGAGGCAGATTTGGTGTCAGACACTCATATGGCAGAAGCTGAGTACTGTTCTATGGTATTTGATGAGACGGACCCTGAAGCATGGGAAGAAGGGCAAGAGATGGAAGACCTAGCACTACTGACTGCCACAGAAATGAACAGTGCAGAGTACAAGAGATTGAACATTCCAGGTAGCCTATTACATCAGCAGCTTTGAATGTGATGAAGCTTTGTTTGGCTGTCAGCTCTGAGTTTCAATCTGAACATCAATGCGCTGTCATATTGTACCATTTCAGTTGTTGTGGTGCTGCTGCTTCAATGCTGCTATCGCGCTGCTGTGATTTAAGGCTGTGTCCTCCAGGCAGAAGTTTGTCGCCACTGTGCTTGCAGTCTTGGCATGTATCATTAGTCGCATATTTGTACTGTCCTCCCAGCAAGGCAAGGCGCTTCTGTGAGTGAAGGCCAGATGACTAATTGTGCGCATGAAGAAACAGAGCATGGCAGCTTGACAGCTGAGACAGATCAACAGGCTCAAGGGATTGTGAAGAAGAAGAGCAACATCAGAGATGAGCTGTTCCAAGGCTTGATGAAGGTGTGCATTACAGCAACTCTGCTTTGTTGACGCCTTGCCCTTTGCAGTCCCAAGTTTTTAATTCAATACTGCATTGGCTTTGCCTGAATGCCAGAGCTGCAATCAATGCTGCAATCAATGCTGCAACCACTGATGGGCACAGCATGTACCAGCAATGCGTTTGCCTGAATGCCAGAGCTGCAATGAATGCTGGGCATGACACGATTCAGCAGCGCAATTGCCTGAATGACAACACAGGAATCAATCCTGTGCATGACACGTCCAAGCAATGCGTTTGCCTGAATGCCAGAGCTGCAATGAATGCTGCACATGGTGTTTTCCAGCAGCGTGTCTGCTTACATGACAGGACAGCAATCAATCCTGTGCGTGACACGTCCAAGCAACATCTTTGCCTGGGTGACAACGCAGCAAGCAATGCCATGTATAACATGTTTGAGCATCCCATGCACAAAACAACAGAAGTGCTCTACACGTAACAGCAGCCTATACTGTTGGCTGAGACAGCCACTGCGCGCATGAGCACAGTTGCAATTTCATGTCAAGTATTCATGTCTTGCCAACTTTGGTCACTGTGCTGGTGTAAACAGCTGAAGTTCTGATGCTGCAGAAAGCCATGCAGCGAACCGCGGAAACAAGCATGGGTTTGCAGCCTTTGGTTTTGCAGCTCACTGATGCCATCACAGCTGCTCGTCTTCACCAGCCAGACTTGCACGCAGGTAGTGCTGATATGTGACCTACAACGGCTTGCTTCAAAAGTCTGTTATGCTGGCTTATTACATACAGTTCTGGTCTGTGTAGCATCTCACACACAAAGCAAGGTTGCACTTGGCAGCTTGGTTAAAGTGTGCTTGGCTCTAGACACAGTGAGCAGATTACCAAAGACTTGATTGTATGATTACCAAAGGCCTGCGCTCTTGACAACAATGTTCATTTGCGACCCTTGTGCACTTGCCTAAGCTCTTTTGGCCTTTTGCTCAATGTGTGATGCTTCTTGACGTACAGAAGCAAGCCATACAACACTTGGGGTTGAGCAGCGTGCACCTGCTTTGACTGATGCCATTCATGCTGCAGGTGACGTTGGCAATCTGGCTTCCCTCAGGGAAAGCTGTCTTGCTGAACAAACAACTGGCAGCTCTCAAGCCTCGACTCAGGTGTGCTGGGACTGACCTTGCTACTTGCTTGCATGCTCCTTTGGAGATGAGCTAGACTTGGCTCATCAATTTGGCTCTCCTACTGCACGCAGTTGTGTTAGCTGTGTTACAAATGCTGCTCATGCATTGATGGTACTGAAAGGCATGACAGCAATGTGCCCTTGAGGAAACCCATGAGCAGCGCTGGCATGTGAAAGAAGTATGCAACCTTCACACAAAAGCTCTGAGCATCTAGGTGGCCTGTTTGCTGCTCCCCAACAGAGTCGTTGCAATATATGCAACAATGCATGCAACTGCTCAACTTGCAGGCGCATGCTAGCCATCTGTGCTTGCACAAAGAGTAGTGAGACAAATCAGTGCTCTGCCCATTCCTCAGCAGTGCGTCATCTGATTCACAGCCATGTAGCTGCTTGAGGTTTTTAGTAAGTGATTATTGATACTGCAGAAGTATTTTCTGGCGCTTCTCATGCTAGCACAGCAAACTAACACTGGCGCCAGCACCTTTAGCAGGCGTAGTATGACACCTGAAGCGCAGAGCAGCAGCAGAGGTTCAGAGCGAGCAGAAACACTGTGTGTGACATTGCACACTGGCATTGACAGCTCTGATGGACAGTGTTCAGGTTCCAGCACAGTTCATATCAGGTTGTCAGCTGCTTGACGTCATGACACAAGTGCCAGCCTCATTGTTAAGCTGCTGGCAGCTATGTTTGTGAGTCTGTGTCATTGCATTGGTGGCCCCCGTGTGAAAGAGGCAGGTCAACATGTGCTGTGTGCAGTTTGTGCTGCGCGCTGTTTGTGCAAGGAATGCATAGTTGTTGTGCACAGAAGTAGTCTCTGCATGCAAGCCAAGGTGTGCAAGAGGTTAGCTGACTGTAGTGAGTGCATGACCCGCTGAGATAAAAGCTGTGCTGTCGAGCTGTTACAAATACCAGAACATAGCCATGCTGCAAACAAGCTACATTACCGTCTCATTGGAAGCATTGCGCATGCATGCTGAAGGAGGACAACACAGAGTCCTGAATTTTGTACTCTTTTCAGCCCTTGCATTTCAGACCGGCAACATTATGTTTTCTGACAAACAGGTGCAGCGTGTGTCGATTGCAGACCGTCTGAGACAAAGATGGCTTTCATGCAATGCTGTGACACGCTTAGACACATAGGTGAACAAAAAATCGCTTTTTCAAATGCACACATGGTTCTCACAACATGGCAGCTGCCACAACATGATCAGCTGGTCGTTCTAATTTACATTGTACTGGCAAGCAGCTTGACTGCTTAATGAAGCTTGCAACAACTTGGGTTGGCATGACATACGTTCGATTCGGATTCATTTAGCAATCACTCTCAAAAGTCAAGGCAGACTTTGTGGCAATAGATGCGCAAGTGTTTGCAGCAACAGACAGATGTTTTATTGACTAAGCTGGAACTAAAACAAAGATGTCTTCTTCATGATCCTGAAGAACTCCTCCTCATTTACCTCACCATCACCATCCCTGTCTGCCTCATCAATCATTTCCTGCAACAGAGGCCACCACACACATTAGTCAAGCAGCCTTTGCAACAAGAGGCGATGATAGCAAATATGCACCCTGAGGCAGAATTTTTACCTGCAACTCCTCGTCTGTCATGTTCTCGCCAAGCTCCTTGGCCACCCGCTTGAGGTTTTTGAAGCTAATCTTGCCTGTCTCATCATCATCAAACAGTCTGAAAGCTTTCAGAATCTCTTCCTGCAAATAACAAGCATGTCAGTGGCTTGTGTATAGTACCAGGGGTGTTGCACACCATTGCCTGTGCTGCTGAAAGCTTGCATCTGTAATGTATAGACAGGCGCTGGCTACCAACCTTGGAGTCCCTCTCTCCCATCTTTGCAGTCATCATTTGCAAGAACTCCTCAAAGTCAATGGTGCCAGAGCCATCCTTGTCAATGTCTGCAATCATCTTCTTGATTTCCTCCTTCTTTGGCTCAAAGCCCAGGGCCCTGCAGGCAAATTGCTATGAGGCAACTGGCAGCACAGCATGCACAGGACAGCATAGCATACAATTTTGCATACCGCATGGCAACCTTCAGCTCCTTGGCATCAATGGTGCCTGAGCCATCTGTGTCAAACAAGTCAAAGGCTTCCCTGCAGATCCATTGTACATGTCAGTCTGTGCCAGCATCAAAAATCTCTGACAGCTGCAGGACAGTCTAGGTCACTTAGCATACCTGATCTCTTGTTTTTGCTCCTCTGTCAAACCTGCTGCCCGAGCTCCCTTCTTGTCCCGTCGTGCGGTACTGACTGCTTTTCTGTAACTCTGCAGATCAATGACGACGGTCAGATATGCAGCTTCTCCACTTGATTGCCTCGATCCACGAGACCAGTAAAGGGCAAAGAGCGTTACACAGGCGCTTGCAATGTCAACAGTTTGGGCTGACATGACGTGCACAGCAGTCTGTAGGTCGTCATGCGTGACAGAAGGCGTTCGCCCGGCCTGGCTATTTTGAAATCGAGCATGTCAAACGTCACGCTGTGCTCAAAAGCCTGGGAAGGTGGCGTTTTGCTTCGCACGGAATGTATGCTTTTCATCAAACGCTATGCAAATGCTACCTCAACACGGACGATGTTGTTACTAAAGTTGCCGACTTACCATGTAGGCTAGCTGCTTGGCTCACAACACCTATCTGTACTGACAAGAGTGTGCCTCCAAGCCACAGCGAGACCGAGCCCAGTCAATTTGCAGCAGCTGTAAAATAGACAGGCGAAAGGAGAAGTCCGCAGGTGAAGGTCTTTGGCTGTAACAACACCCTTCGCGCCAGGCCAGTTCAGTTCAAAGCTTACGCTGGTAGCTTCTTGGTTACAGAGCGTTACATGTTGTTACGCCATCTCTGAGCGCTCAGTTTCTCGCACGGATGAGCAACAACGCCCGTGCAAACCGTGCGCGAAAACGCAGTTGAGAGACAGACACGACGTGCATGGCGTCCAGCATTGTTTGATGGGAGCATGCGTAGCTTTGCTTTTCTGAGTGACAGTTGCGATCCTCGCCCTACTGTTTTGGCAGGCTCAGCGGCCAGGGGCCAGCCGCAAGTTGGGACGCTTGACATGCTGCACGCCGTAGTTGGACAACATACCACATGCCGCTAGTGAGCGTCATACTGGTTTGCGGGACAGGATAGCTCCATACTTCACTGTGCAACAAACAGGCCTGAGCTGAGCAGCGCTTTTGAGGCTGTGCACTGAGGAGCAGTGCGGGCTGTACATGTAGACTGGCGAGAGACAAAATTGCCCAGGGCAGAATTAAAGACAGTTCCTTCGTCTGAAGTTGGTATCAAAACTTTGCATCTGCATGTTTTTAGCTCAACGATCAGCTTGTGGCAAACTCATACAACCACAAGCTTGTTCATCAACAAATTGTCCCTTAGTCAAATCTTGAGATGGCACAGCTCGGACGTCCATCAATCAGCAAGCCAGTTGAGGTTTGTTGGAATGACGGCAGGGCATGTCCTTGTGCTTGTCGAGGTGATGTGCTTGACCTGGTGCTGCCAGAGATGCTATCTAAGGGAGTCTTTGTGAGCTTTATGCCTTGGCCAGCATTGCCCAGTCACAAGGCGCCTCCTTGCATAGTTCTGGTAGGGCTTGAGCAGAAGGGATGCCTTGCACCTCTGAGCGTGGTTGTGTAACACTGCCTGCAAAGCAGCAGCTGGAGCCCTTCAGAGCATCCACCTGGCGTTAGGGACCTAAGCAACACCTTGTTACATACATGAGCTAGCCAGTTGAGGCTTGTCAGCACTTGCGTGGAATGGTCAGGTTTGACAAAAGGATGGTTGCCCTGGCAATGCATATGTTGGTGCTATGGGGTGCACGCGTGGTTACTTTATAGTTGTGTGGGCGTGCACAGCCATATGCACTCTTGGCAGCGCCTTCTCACGAGTTGCTGTGGTGATTGGGGCACTGATGTCAGTCGGCAGAAATCCTGTCACAGCAGAGGTCTTGAGGGGGTTCTGATTGCTGCAGCAGCTGCAATATTGTTCGGAGCTTATGCTGCATGTAAATGGCAACTGTGCAAATGTATCTGCTTCTTTTGCAAGGCAAATAGCAGCTGTTGCTTGAGTCGCTGAAAATGCACAAGTTTGCAGCCAGACAGGTCAGCGTTACAAGATCTTAAAAAAAGGTGCCTCTGCTGAACGACAAGATGCCATTGGTCTCAACGAAGATTCGTGCAATGCTCTATGCAATGCTTTCCCGCTCCGAAAGTTGAACGTGGCCACTTCTGCTTCAACACACAGTAAAACCTTGCTACTGCAACCATCCAATGCTTACAGACATGGAATGCGGCAGCAAGTATCTCACAGACACAAGTCTAGCTCAGTCCAGCCGACATTGGTCTGAGCAATCATTATGTTACAAAAAATTGTACATTGTAGACGCAGATACATCAGCCACTGCATCTCTGCATGATGCAGGAGACAAAACTGAAAAGGAAACAAATTCAACACGCAGCCTATTCATTCGGAGTCACAAATGGGCCTGGTCTGAGCATAACGCTGATCTTCCTAGACTTGACCCTTTGCGACAGCAATGCAATGCTTTGAGAGCAACTAGTTTGCCTCAAACATGAACAATTTCAAAGAAACCCAGAATCTGAATCTTGACACATGTTCTACAAAGCTTGAGCCAAATCCAGTGCTCGCAGCTCCTATAAAATAGATTTCCTGCAATATTCTGCATCAGCCAGGTGGACCCTCATATTGCTTTGCAATTGTGCCATCTATTCAATACGATTCATTATTCAGCAGCCTGTGTGTGCTGATGGCATGAAGCCCAAGGGTGATCTCACTGCCGGTAAGTACACAAATTCTGTTTCATCTTCTGATCAAGAAATCCTGCGATGCCAATTGCGGCTCCAAAAAATATAAGAAGAGATTGCTGCAATGTTGCTGCCTTTCGCGCTGTACACCACCAAAGCTGCATCGCCAAAAGTAGTGTGTCCCGAAAACTTTGACGTCGCCATAGGTTTCAGGAGCGCTTGGTGCGCAGAATGAAGCACTGGTCTGCGCTGTTGAGGTCGACCTTGTACTCTTTGCGGGCAAAAGTGTAAGATGCAGATTGGAAGAGAGGGTACGCCCTGCCTGGTACATAGTGTGATTTGCGCTCGCCACCAGAAGCAATTCCATGCTTGCTGCAACATGCACACACATGCTTTGAGTTTCTGCTTGTCCTCAAGCAAGCACGCACAGGCACACAGCAGAATTTGCTTGTGCAAGGTGCAGAGCCAGAAGAAGAACAACCGAAACCACAGCATCTGAGATGCGCAGCAGAAGGCACTTGTGCAAGGTGCAGGGTCGTAGAAGAAGACAGGAAACAACACACCCTCCAATTGCACAGCAGAAGCTGTTTGCACAAAAGTGCATCACAAAGAGAAGAAGAAGACCGGCAATGTATGTGTTGATGCCTGTCACATTGTAGCCAGCTGATCATGCACCACAGCTGGCAAAACAATGAAAAGGCAACTGTGCGTATTGTGAAATATGTGCTGTCTGTACTCACAATGAATGCCACTGAAACGCCTAGCAACACAGATCTTTCTTGATCTTTGTGACTGTTATATTTGGCTCACCTAGGGCACATAGCAGCATAGAAGGGCTCGGCCTTGGAGTTGGCGCCTATCTTGATGGCGCCGTCAAAGCCCTGGGGATAGACGGGGCCCCACTCAAAGTCTAGCAGGTTGGTCACCACCTGAAGAATAATGACAATGACACATGCTACAGTTCAGGAAGAAGAAGGAAGTTGGCATGCTCTAGCCTGCCAACAAAGCAAAAATGCAGTACAGACATGATATCATGCCCATCTTTGGGAGTTCAGAGCCCCTTCAGAGCCCTGGGGGTTGACAAGGCCTTACTCAAAACCTGGTATGTTAGGCACCACCTGAAGAATACAAAGACAAGGTTGGCATGCTTTTGCCCGCCTGCAAGGAAATCATGCAGTGCAAGGATCCCAAATTTTGAAGAAGACATGCATACACGCAGAAATGTGGAACCCCTACGGACACGGGGACTTGCGCTCGTTTGAACTTGAAAGCAATTTCTTGAATGCCAAGTCTGTCATTGCAGCAATTTAGCAGCATAGCCAAGCTTGCTCTGACGTTCTGAACCATCATGTAGACAATTGCCATGTCCAACAGCATATGACAATTCAAAGTACACAAGGGACTGACGTAGTGCTCACCGCTGTGGTGCTCTCCCTCTTTTCCCATTGTATGCACAGCTCAGCTGCACAACTCAGCATGCACCAGGAGCCAAAAGCTACACCATCATGCAGGTAATGATCATCCCGCAGGGCAGAAGACACATAGGAGGGCAATAAAACTTACATAGCACTCGGCGCTGTGATGCTCTTCCCCTCCGTAAGCATACCACACACAGTCTAGCTGCACAATTCAGCATGTTCCAAAGGCCAAACGCTGCACCACCATGCAAGCAACGACCATGCCTCAGAGCAGAAGACAGAAAGGAGAGCCATCGAACTTACATAGTACTCAGCGCTGTGGTGCTCTTCCCCTCTGTACCCATAGTGTGCACGCCGTGTGCCATGCTTGGTGCTACCATGATAGAACTTGCCGCCATCCCTGTTGATCCTTGCAAGGCAGTAGAAGTTGCCGTCCTCATCACGGCCAAAGTCAGGGTCAGACTGTAGCTTGATGCAGTGACCCTGCTGAGAGTCTTGATCTGGTGTCCTTTTCAGCCAGTCCAAGCGGAAATCTCCATAGTAGCTGCACAACACATGCCGTGTTCAAATTGCCAAGCAGTAGAAGTGTGCCGTTCTCATCACAGCCAAAGGTGGGATCTGACTGTAGCTTGATGCAGTGACCCTGCTGACAGTCTTGATCTGGAGTTCTCTTGAGCCAGTCCAAGCAAAAGTCCCCATAGTAGCTGCGCGTATGTCAGGTTCAGCTTATGGTGACAGCTGAGCCACACACATGACCTGCAGATGGCTGTCATAGCTGCACACCATGTGTTTGACTCAGAGGCTAGCTTGATGCAATGACCCTGCTGGGAGTCTTGATTTGGCAACTTCTTCAAGCAGTCCAAGCAGACTTCCCCATAGTACCTGCATGACAGATGTCAGGTTCAGATTTCAAGGCAGCAGACATCGCCATCCTCATCACAGCTGAAGCGGAGGTCAGAGTGTAGCTTTATGCAGTGATTCTGCTGGGACTTGTTTGGCCTGCGGTTCTTTTCAGCCCATCAAGGCAAAAATTCCTTGGTAGCTGCACAACATATGTGATTTTGAGATTGCTGTAGTGGCTGTGATTTGCAAACTGCTGTAGTAGCTGCATAAATTATGTTGCATTCAGATCTTCGGATGCTGCATCACACATGACTTTCTCACTTGCAGGCAGTTGTGCAGCAAACATGACTGCAACTTTCACTGTAGCTGCCAGGCGCAAAGGACTTACACAGCAACTGCTTGCACGCCTCAGCAAATACACAATGAAGCTGTCATTCAAACCACACACATTCAGACAGTTGATGTTCTACAGACAGGAATTACGTGCAAGCTGTACTTGCGTACACAAGTCCTATGAGATGTCAACATGCAGGAAAGCAGCCAGGCACAGCTCAACAGGAAAACCCATCAAGCAAATGACAGCAAGCTGACAATTCATTCCCAAAACACATTCGAATGCTGCATCTGCTGGCAGCATGACTCTAATAATAATAATAATAATAATAATAATAATAATAATAATAATACAAGGTCACAGTTTCCAGCACATGTGGTAGGTGTGTTTGGCCGAAGTCCTATCCCGTCAGGCCGGCTTGTTCTGAGAGTCACCATAAGGACGCTCCATGTTCTAGGAAGACATGGCTCGAATAAACGCAAAGATGCATGCGATGACTGAAGCAATGCGCTGAGACAAGCCACGAGGCATCATAGGCAAATCTGCTTGCCTGTTGATGGACACCCTCAAACTCTTGAACGACAATAGCAGGTCTTCATCAGTTCCATGTGCATGCTGGCCCTGCAACAACACATCATGATGTGAGTGAACTCGTGTGGGTTTGGCCGCCTCACTACACTCACTACACACAAGCCAACACCTCACAATGCAAAGTGCAGAGGCAGGATTTGACATTGCAACATGCTCAATTGCACAGTCTGATGATGCAAAAGACAGAGTCAGACACTGCCAGTGTGACCCTGCACAATTAGACTGACCGCAAAACATGCCAATGCAAAGATTGGCAATACAATTTGCACAACAAGGGACTGACCTTACCATGTCCAAAGAGGGGTTGACAATGCCATGTGACTGACCTGAAGTGCAGCAGCCATAGCCTCTTGATCCACCTGCTGCTCCCGTGCATCTTCTTCTTCCACCTCGCTTGACCTGAGCCGTTTGTGCTGGTTGCGGGGTGTGTCACCAAGGTTCTGCTGGGCTGGCGCACTATAGTTAATCTGATCTGCTTCAGCTGCAAAGGCATGACCAGCAGATCAGGCAGGCAATCAGCAACATACAGCTGGCAAGAACGGAGAATTTTGAAAGATGGATGGATGGAAGGATGCATGAATGCATAAATGGAAGTATGGATAGCTTTCTGCTGTTTTGGAAAACCATCAGGGGGTTCAGGCAGAAAGAGTAGAAGTTAAAATCTGATGAGATATCTGAGCCTCCGATGTGTGACAGGATCTGGAGGAAATGCACACTTGGAGCCTGCATGCTTTGTCAGCACATGCAGGCACAGCAAGCTGACCTGCAGCATGCTCTTCCTCAAGCACAGCACTCAGGCTGAACTCCTGCTCGTCATTAGCATCCAGGAAGCAGTCCAGTAGGTCATCGACATAGGACTGATTCAAATCGTTGTAGGAGCTTAGGGGAGGAGAACCGGCTCCACCCAGCAGCTGGGGATCAGAGTGATCTGTGGGCAGATTAGCACCGAACAGATAGGAGGTGTCCCCTGATGATGGAGACTGAAAATCCAGGCGCGGAGAGAAGGCACTGGCAGACTGCGGAGACACGGCTTGAGAAGATCGCGGCGACACGAACTCAGACGAAGGGGCGAAACTGCTAGGTTGTCGTAGGGAGAAGGCATTGGTCGACAGTGGAGATACGACCTGAGAGGACCGCGGCGACACGAATTCGGAGGATGGCGTGAGACTGCCAGCTTGTCGTGGTGAGGTTGAGTAGTGTGAGGAGACACTAGGATACAGTGAAGGGCTGATAGGCACTTGGGCATTGCGGTGGTTGATGGGGCGTGGTTGAGCAAAGGGCCTGGGGTGGCTTGGGGGTAGCCAGTGGGGTGAGAAGGGCGGTGGAGGGGTGCATGGGCCATCCAGGTGTGCCTGTGGAGACATTGCAGGCCAGGGCTTCCCGCTTAGCACATCTGTGAAGACACTGCTAGGCACATGGTACTGATCTCCCACCATCTGCACCAACGCAATATGTGAAAATGAAGTAAGTATGACATGGTGCTGTCTAGTGTAGATTCATAGTGGTACTTGGTGTGAGACTTGGATGAGTCTCCATTTGAGCAACGAGACTTCAATGCTCTAAATGCGCACAACCCATCTCAAGCAAAGGCCTCACATGCAACATGTGAATTATTCATCAACATGACCAGCAAAAACTATTCACCTGATAGTGCTCTGACAGCCCTTGGAAGAATGAGGCATCCGCAGCATAAGCTTTCCATCCAGGATGACCATTCAGCTTCTTGTCACTCAGCGCTACTTCAGTGAGCTGTTTCAGCCAATCCAGCCTGTCTTGAGACAGCTCATTCCAATCCCCCTCAGCCACTAGCACCACTTCTGCTGTCTGATTGGCTTGGTTGTGATCGACCAAGGCTGCATGCACACAAAGCATGATTGCACGTTTGTGATAAGCTATTTTGACCAATGCAGCTTATCTTGACAGAGCTCATTCCAATCCCCCTCGGCCACCAGCACCATCTCTGACATCTGCCTAGCTTGATTGTGCTCAAGCAAGGCTGCAAAGCAGCACACAAAAACATTATTGCGGAACTGCAATAAAGTGTTTTAACCCATCCAGCTTATCTGGAAGAGCTCATCCCAGTCTCCCTCAGCCACAAGCACCAGCTCTGCAATTTGAGTGATTTGGATGTGCTCAATGAAGGCTGCTGCATGCCAGCACAGAAACATGTGACTGTCTATATAGCCAGGTCTAACTGCGTAACTGCTAGGGCCCTGCCAGGCCTAACAGCTCTGATGCCTTGATATCAGTCACACTTCTTTGGAGCCTGCTCTATGCTCATGCAGTCACAGTGCGGAGGCAGCTCCATGCTGAAATGAATCATTACGACTATCATCATCATCACAAAGCTGAAAGTAACATCATCAGATACATTATAGCATGGACACTATTGACAGCAATGAAAAGGCTTGAGGGTGCAAATTACAATGGTGGTGATGATGACAACGATCTGAGGGACAATGCTTACTCAATCCAAACAGCACTTGCCAGGCCAGCTTGTTTTGCACAACAGAATAAGTGATGCAACTCACCCTTGGGAGCAATCACAACAGCCTGATCAGAGATGAACAGCAGCTCAAAGTTTCCTTGTCTCCAGGAGCGTATCTTGGTGTCAGGTTTCAGCGCCTTAGACAGGTGAGTGAGGGCTTGTCCTGGCAGCAGAGAGTTGAATAGCTTTTTGGGCATATCAGGCCAGATATCATCCTTCCATTCCTTCAGCTCCACGCATCTGCCAACTGCATGCCGAAGTCAAAAAGTACAGATTGACCTATTTGATGCGTGAGCAGGTCCAGGTGCTGCTTTGAGGTGTAAAGCGAGCAATGCATTGTTTGTTGAGGAGTGATTTGCCTTGCTTCTGCATGCAAGACCTGCTCATGAGCTGCATGCACTTTTGACAACAGTATAACAATGACAAGCTTGCATACCAGTCAACATAGTCACATAGCCTGCAACATCTGTCACACAAATTAGACGTGAAGGTAGCACTGCTGGCTAACATTACAACGGCGAAAGCAGCACCAGGCATGCTTTTTCACAGCATTGCCAGCTTTTTCCCATTGCCAACAGCCAAGCGCAGTGATGCATTCGAGACAATCAGATCTCTGTCTTGCAACAGCCTGAGGTGCAAACAAGAATGTGCTTCCTGCAAGGTCCTGATACCTGTGTGCACACATGTTGGAAGCCCTTCTGGAAACTCATTGACCTCAGAAAGCGCATGCTTGTGCGTGTCCATCAGATACTGCTCAGTCTTCTGACCCACGCCGCTCACAAGGCTGACCTCATCACTGTAGACAAGCGGAAACACATTGGCTTTTGGGTTGCCCAAAGACCGCTTTGTTGTCACCTGAAGGACAGCAATTGGAATTATGACAGCTACTTGCACCAATGCTGATTGCAAAGGGAGACAGGATACACCCATGCACACAGTAGCTGCTTGAGCATGTCAGCAGACAATGCTGGTACTTGCAAGCTGCTTAACCTCTGCGCGCAGTAATGTTGATATTGAGGTATTTTGGGTACAGATTGGCATCCAGCTTGATGAGAATCAGTTGGCAGCCTGTAGGGCTTTGCATGTCAACTGGGGACATCTGTGACAGAGCGCTTAGACACAATTAAATTTTCTGGCAGCACTGGTGAGTCTTTGCTGTGGCTTACATCAAAGGGCTCTGAAACCAGAACCATCTCGGCAGGGAGACCAGGCGTGAGCTTGTTATGCAGCCTCACAAGCAGCTTGACCTTGCCTCTTGCCCCAAGGTGTAGCGTGGTAGACACAGCTGCAAATGCAATATCATTTGAGTCAGCCACAGGGTATGATAGCTGGCTAGCATGAACTGGAACTAGGTCCTACAAAGCCAGGTGCAATGTTGTAGAAATGGCAAGCAATCCCCAATCCGAGCCAGGTCCCATGTGCACGTACATGACAGCTTGGGACAAGTGCTTGAGATCATCATAATTGATCTTATCTCAATCTCTTGATCCATTGAATGTGGGCATCAGCCAGCCTCAATGAACACACGGCGACGCAGCTGCTGGCAACATGGGTGAGGAGACTCCCACAACACGCTGTGAGCATGCTTAGCAGGCATGTGCATTGTTTACTTCATCAACACAGATTCTCAGAACAATAAGAGCCCTCCAGGAGCAGTTGAAATCAGGTCACCACCTTGCACTGATATCGCCAAGTCAAAGCGGCACTCCTGATCTGGCAAGTCTATGCAGTTGGGCCCAAAGGCAGACTCTGCGTCCATGTGAAGTTTGAGCAGTGGCAACTGCAGGCAAAGCATAGAATTGATCAACGGCGCCTGAAGGCAACCCATGGAAGTGTCAACCGTGAAGCCTGAGCAATGGCAGTTGCAGGCAAAGCGTAGAAGTGTCAATAAAGACAAGGGCAGTGTGTCCTGTCAGACAAAGCAAACACAGTAGCAAGAGATGCTTCACGTTTACAATTCAATGTTGCTCGCAAGCCTCACATGTCATGCAGCACATTGCAGTGGACGATTGAAAAAGTGACACGACCAGTCTTCAAGATTCATTTGCAACAGGAAATCAGGATTGAAACAGCATTTGCAGCTGATTGATCAATCCTGGAGTAGCCATGATCATACCGGTTCTACACACAATGAAAAGCAAGGGTCATAGTGACCACAGACACAGTGGACAGCAACAATGATAATGCCCATATACTGTGGAATGTGCAGAAGGTATGCACTGAATGCCTCACCTCCATGTCAGCTGAAGGGGGGTAGTCAACAATCCAATCTTGCAATGTTTCCTCACTAGGATTTTGATTGCCTGTCTCTTCCATGTATCTGTCATGTGATTCTGCATTGATGATGTGCACCTGTAAGCCAGGCCAAAGGTCAGCAGTCAGCTGTATGGACCAGTCACAATGCACTCCGAAAGGCATTTTGTTGGGCTACTTGGCCAGAGATCAAAGTTGTTGCGCAAACAGGGCTTGCATTGCCTCTGCTTCTACGCGATAGCTCAACAATCAGCACTACTGCAGCTGTGTTGCAGAGGTCCGACCTACCTGAATGTAGTAGTCTGAAGCTTGCGTTGGCAAGTTGCCATGTATGCCTTGCACTCCGGGATGCCAGTAAAGCTGAGTGGCAGCTTCACAGCGTGCACGCAGAGTCCTTTGTTTCACCTGCTCCGCGTGTATGGCAAACTTTGGGTCATCTGTGCACATGTGCTTGAGGCCATAGCACAGCCTGCAACTTTTGTTGTCTGGATGGCAGGTTCGCCAACTGCAGCCAAACAGGGAAGCTGAGCCTTGAAAGCTGTGCGCTCAGGTTTGCACGGGTCAAAGGGCGATAAACGAAAGTGCATGCAGAACTGCAAATGTGGGACACACGAAAACGCTGCTGATGCAATCTTGCGAGGACGCACAAAACCAAGGATTGCGGATCACTGACCGGCACTGGTGGCTGAACTGTAGCCAAGGCAGCATCAGATTGCAGGTGAGTGGGGCTCTGTCAACGAACGTGCTTGCCCTGATCCGGCTTGCAGACGGTGTTGACGCACCTCACCGCTGAGGTGCCTCAGGCACGGGTGCTCGACGGTTGACCCAAACTACAACTCGTCTGCCGATGTGACGTGAAATGCTTTCCGGTTACGCTGTTGACCAAGTGCAACAAGTTGCAAGCGTGTTGCACGCTCAGAGGTTCAACTTTCCGACGGAGATAGAAGGAGGTCCCGTTTAACCTTGCACAGCTGATGGAGCAGTGTTGTCGCTAGCAAATCAAGGCAAATGGTGCGAACAGAGGGATGTATGTCACGATCTGCCGCAAGCGGTGATTTGAAGTGAATTCTGCGTTTATTATCGCCCTTTAGTCCCGCTTAGCGTCAGCAAGCTTATCATTTCCAACGAGTGCCAGTTCTCGCTCACATGCAAGCATGGCTTCCGCACGTGCATGGCTGACTCGGCATCGTGAGGGTAGTAACTACAGAATTTCTGAGGAACGAGGGAAGGACACGCTTTTGCATGCAGCTGCACGGCACAAGCGATCAGACTTCTTGTCTGGCATGTAAAAGTCTCCTCGGCCTCCTTTTGACCATGTCAGGCAGCACCTTGCGTGCGGGTTCAGAGACAGAGCTGGTCGGGGGGCGATCGGCATGCGTCCGCTTGCTGCGGATTGTGCACACAGATTCTGAATGCGCATGCGAATGCCTGCATTTGCTGATGCTGTGCTTGCAAATCAGCGCAGTATCGCTGCCGCTATGGCCCAAAACCTGTTCTGAACCATCTTTCCAAAAGTATGGCAATTTGTTTGGTTGCTCTGCCTGTATTATCACACAATCATGCTGTCACAAATTATTTTGTGCTGTGTGCACATTGTTGATCCTTTGTTGCGGGTCCAAAAGGTTCGTTTCAGTTTACTTGATATGTTTTCGGAGCTACGCAACATGACAAACATGCTAATGATCATTTTGCTCGTCTCAAATTTAGCTAGCAGTGCAAATGATCATTTGGAGCATCTATTTTTCGCCAGGTTTGCTGAAGTTTTCGCTCGCTGCGCTCGCAAGCACCGCGCTTCGCGCGCTGTTAAGCGCGCTGCGAGAGCACGCTTCGCGTGCTCAGAAAGGCGCCACTATGGCTGGTAACCCGGGGGGAGCCAGAGCGTTAAGAGTGAGCCGCACAACTGTACATTGCACCTGGTGGCATCAGAAGCAGCCTTTATGAACATACCATTTACTGCAGCTGACTGGTACTTGCTTGATCTCTTGGGCTGACTTGACACCTCAGCAAGCGTACATTAAGCAAGCTCAATGGCTGGCCAGAGCCGATGCACTGCGGCAACCCAGTGCCAATACAATCTTGACTCTGCCCTCAAAGATGATGTGACATTCAGCCGGAAAGCATCAAGGCACTTCCTTCGAAGAACAGACTCATATATAAGCTTGAGGCAGGAGCATTGGCACAAGTGTCTGTTAGTGAGACATTAGCTGCAACAGTAGCTATAGCAGTAGCAGTAGCAATTGGTCATACTGACATCATAGCTCTGTGTATGTGAAAGTAAAACGCACATTGATTACTGCAGCCAAGCAAGCACTGTACTGTATGTGTCATTGCACACAGTATTGGGCTTGACTGTGCATTAGAAACAACTGTGGAAAGCAGCTGCTGAATATTGGGTCAGCATGTACAGGCTGTTCCTGAGAGCATTGAGCGCTGACAAATCATGTGCAAGGTCACTACACAATGTTTCTGTGACAGGTGCTTCTGCCTGTTGGAGCATGAGAAAATGTCGCTGGCTGGCAGCTTTTGCCAGATGTCTCAAGCAATCACTAGAAGTTGAGAAACACGAGGCATCAGCTGGTTATGACAGCATGCACCTCTGGCCTTCGCATCAGCTTGGACATGACAGTGAGTACAACATGGGTACCAGAGCACAGCTCCATGTTGCTTGAGGAAGGCAGCAGGCCTTCTGTCTGTTAAGATTGTGGTTTGCTAGCACAGTGCAGCACTGAAAAGGGCTGCCAACACGCAGTATACTGGCTTCTGACTGAAACTTGACATTTCTAGTAGTGGCTTCAGAGCTAAAGGCACCATCATTGTCAGGCAGCATCTCGGCATGTTCAAAGTCCGGGAGCTTATGGCGAGGCAATAACAGACTCTGACGCGTGACGACCGATGTCTGAACTTCAAGAGGCCTGATCAGGACTAGCGTGAACTTCACCGGCTTGAAGCGCTGTAAACCTGCCGTGGCTTTTGTACAAGGCATGCAACTGAACGCCGATGAAATCACTGCAGACCAGCAAGCTAAATGGGATAAAAGCGCTGCCTCGTACTCAGACGTGCTAATATCTAAGGGAATTTCAGAGCCCAACGCTCGCCAGGTCATTCAGGTGGTGCAAACATTCTTGAAGGAAAGCAAAGGTTGGTCTTGCTAGCAGTCCCGCATCACCTGTTTCCGGTCCCCGCGTTATGTGCCATCCCGTTGCTGTCTGCAGCTGACGACGTGACGATATTGGATCTTGCAAGCAATGCTGGCAACCCAGCTCTACCCTTGGCAAAAGCTGTTCCGCATGCTAAAATCGTTGCCACTGATCTCGCTCCCTCAACCATCCGCATACTGCAAGAGCGTGTAGCAGCAGAAGGTGTCACAAATGTCACAGCACAACCTGCTGATGCTCAGAACCTCCACCAGTTCAAAGACAGCAGTTTCTTGGTGGTAACCTGCAGCTATGGATTAATGTTTATGCCTGAGCACCAGCAAGCTTTGCGGGAAACGTACAGAGTGCTGCAAAAAGGTGGAATGCTCATAGCAACAGTCTGGGCTCCATTAGAGACCTTTCAATTTGCTCAGGTAACAGCATGCTCTGCTTGGGTCTTCAGGTTGCTCAACATCACGGTTTTACTTCTGTCATGTTGCATACCTTGTCCATGCCTGTCTGGGTGTCAGCGGTTGCTTTGGGTTGTTACAATGTTGTACATAACATAGATTGCATCTATTAGTAAGATTCCCTGTAAGCTGCAAGCCGAATATATAATGGCCTCAAGAGTCTTGCAGTCTCTTCTTCAGATGCTCAAGTTTTTCTGCACATCATCAAACCGTCTGTCATATGCTCTGAGCAATTGCTGCATGCCAAGAACTCTTCAATCACTATGTCTTGGAGTGTTGCATACAAAATTTCTTGCAGTCCTTCACACGACATGCCTTGCAGTGCTTCACACAACATTGTTTGCAGTGTCTCGCATAACCTGTCTTGCCAAGCTTGTGTCAAGTGGTCAGAAAGGTTGCTGTCGGCCCCTTGCTGACTCCCCCCCCTCCTGGGGCAACCCTCCCCCCTGACCCTCTGATCAACCACCTTGAGCTGCTGCACACGGTTGAACTGACTGCACCATACTCTATGTACCAGCTGCATGCTGAATTCTCATGAAATACTGATTCTTGCAGTGCTTTTCACAAGTGGTTCAAAAGGTTGCTGGGGATCAAGCCCCCCCACCCTCCGCCCTGACCCCCTGGCGTTTTGGCAACCCCCTCGAGCTACTCCAAGACCTCAAAGCAGCTGGCTTCAGCAATGTTCAGTGCAGCTCCTACAATCATGCCATGACATGGCCGCTGCCTGATCTTTTTGAATTTCAAATTGGCCCTCATGGACAGTCACGGCCAACTTTGGACAAGCTCAAAGCGGCTGGCCGGCAAAATGTAGATGAAGAAGCTAAACAGGTGTGAGCAATGCGTTGTCCTTACATTGCATGCCTAGCTTGTTGTTCATCCTAGCATGTGTTCTCTGCACCTGCCCATCACAACAAATGCACAAGGTATGTCTGCATGTTGATGACGGGGTTCATGCAATGCTGTGATGTTGCATTCCCATCATGTATGTGACTACTTGGCTTGCTAAGCGTGCATCATTTCATACAGGTTGGGCAAAGGCTGTTCACTATCGCATGCCTTGCGCAGGCTTCACGTCTTGCAGCTACAAGTTCTGATGTCAGACATGCATGCCGAACACACTGGTAGAGCAGGTGCTGCAGCATTCAGAAAAGAGAAGCAATACGAAAAGTCTATGCCGTCAGGCATCATTGCGAAGCCTCTGTCTAAAGAGGCAGCCTGGGATTGCTGTAGCATTCATTGCACATGCTCAAGCAGCTGTTGGCTTTTTGCAGGTGATGATTGACACACTTAAGGAGCAGGGTCGGTTGCAGGGCGATGTTGCAAAATTTGATAGCAACATTGCACTTTTGTTCACAGCAATCAAGTACTGAATATAATTTCCACCGTCAGGCATGCGTGGGCTCAGCGACGGTGGTGCACAATTTTGAAAAGTGTTGGTGACACATTTCTGTGACAGCGATGCAACATGAAGAGGTCCAGCCATATTCTCATTGGGAGCACAGATTGAAAGCAAGCTAGGAGTCTCTGATGCTGCTGACGAAGACCTTTTGCACATTTGTGAAAATAAGCTCATGCTAGGACTGGCAGTGTGGACCGTCATTGCCCTTATGCGTGTGTAACAATTCATCTGTCACAGTGCACGATATACATGAGTTGCAAAGCTTACAGTGACGGTCAAAATGAGAGCCGAGACAAGTGGCCGTAGGAAACGTGGATGAGTGAATGTTCATCTGAGCCAAATCACTAAATGTAATGAAATGCTGTGTATTCTACAGTACTCTGAAGGACCGCAGAGCTTGGATCGTCTAGCCGGTCAAGCTTGCACGTATCCTGACAGTTTGACTATTTGACATAGACCATAGCATTGCAGCAAAATGTAAATCAGGACTGAAGATGCGTATACATACAGATATACATGCACTACACATACGCTTGCAACGCTATTGCAGAGCTTTCTCAACGAAAATAACAAAATTCTGCCAATTCAAACCATCTACTGGTCAGCAAAAAGATAGCAATGTGTCTGCCTCCTTGAAATCAAACTACATCATACAAGCCTCCCTGTCCCAAATCCCCAACATGATACACGTATATACAATACATTGCCCAAGCCAATGCAAAGAACCCAACAAGCCTCCGCCAATGTTCCCTTATTTTAATGACTTGCTGTCTTGAACAGACATTCTGGTCCAGGGTAATGTAGGGTCATTCAGCAACACAGGTCACTCTTGGTCACTTTGAAGGAACAATATGATTGCTGTCATCTTTGACTGCCTCAGCCTCTTCTCTCAATGAAAGGTTGTGCTTTTCTGCCTCGTGACGCTGCTTTGCATCCAGCACAGGGTCATATTGCGTGTGCAGCTTCAAAATATAGCGCTCCCAGCGTGACAGGTGGCGCCAATGCACGGCCGGCCCATGATACCCAGAAGCATTGCCATTGCGAATGAAGAACCATCGCCGCTCCTGCAAAAGAACAGAATGGTCAGCTGAGCTACTTGTGCATTGCCACATGGCATGCTGGTCTGACGACTGGAGTTGCAGCACTCAGCTGCAGCTTGAGAGCAGAGCGCTCCCAGTGTGACAGGTGGCACCAATGCACGGCAAGCCCATGATACCCAGCAGCATTGCCATTGCGAATGAAAAAACCATCGTCGCTCCTGCATGACAAAAGTTTGGTCAGCTGAGCTGTTGAGATCTCACTCCTTAAAGCTGCCACTCTAATTTGGCTACTCTGGTTGCATTGCTCAGTTCTTGTTTGAAAGCATAGCGCTCCCAGCGTGACAGGTGGCGCCAATGCACAGCTGGCCCATGATATCCTGAGGAGTTGCCATTGCAAATGAAGAACCATCGCCGCTCCTGCAAAAGAAAAGAATGGTCAGCTGAGCTACTGGTATATTGCTACATGGCATGCTGGTCTGACGACTCGAGTTGCAGCACTCAGGTGCGGCTTGAGAGCACAGCGCTCCCAGCGTGACAGGTGGCACCAATGTACGGCAGGCCCATGATACCCAGAAGCATTGCTGTTGCGTATGAAGAACCACCGCCGCTCCTGTGCAAGCTTTTGTTGCAAATTCCTTACCGCTGAGTAGTCATTGGCAGATGTAGCAATGCAACGCAATTAAATCCTGCTAAACGCCTTCATCAGGGCAAATGTCACGCTGCAACTCCAAGACATTGAGGCAGGACTCCCTCAGAAAGAATCCAATAGACTGAGCAGGGTCATCACAACACATTCAAGCAAGCTACAAAGCTGTTGGTACGTACCTGTTCAGCCAAATCCAACCCAGTGTTGTCTGCAATGAAGATGTAGCACACCACTGCACCAAACACAGCCAGAGGCCATGTGATCCAGAACTTGTTGCGGCTCCTGCACCACAAAGGAAAATTGAGTATCAGGTGTCACAACAGGAGCTTTTGTAGAAAGCAATGGCCAGAGGCGGCAGCTGTGTCCTTTTGAATCTGTGTGCCACATTGTAGTACACACACTCTGTCAAAGTCCATGTTGGGCTGCAACAGCGACCTATGCCTTGCCTCTGGTGCTCAAGCAACAGTGCCTCATATCGACATGGTTCAAAGCAAATGCTGCTGAGACACACTCAAGAAGGTGCATCACCTCAGGTTGTTGCGCCAAATAACTGCTAGAATGGAGCCAAGCTTGCCAGAAGCGGCAGACTGGTTCTTGAAAAACAAACAGAAGGTACTCAGCAACAGGTGACATGGATCAGTCAGCGTCGTTCAAGCATATGAGTGAGAAACAGTAAGCCACCTGAGGTAGTTGAGCCAGACAACAGCCAGAATGGAGCCAAGCTTGCCAGAAGCAGCAGAGATGCCGTGAGCAGTGCTGCGGATGGGAGCCGGGTACAGCTGCAGCCACAATCAAACGAGCGTGAAGACTTGCATTGATGTCAAGAGTGAAGTCAAATCTTGATCAACTGCACCATGAGTGAAGTGCAGGACCCAAGCTTGCCCAAACCGGCAGAGATGCTGTGAGCAGTGCTGCGGATAGGTGCTGGGTACAACTGCAACATACCCACACAAGACATGGAAGTTTAGCAAGTCATGTGTCTTGTGTTGAGTGAAACGTATAGCATAGCGTTGAACAGCTGTGTCGACAAGCCTAGGAGGCTGTGAAACATGCTAGAGTTTGACTGATGCACAGCACAGCACAGCACAGCACAGCACAGCACAGCACAGCACAGCACAGCACAGCACAGCACAGCACAGCACAGCACAGCACTTCACTTCAACTCCCACCTCAGCTGACAGCAAGAAGCTGGTGGTGTGAGAGCCTGCCAGGGCAAAGAAGCTGCTGATGTAGAACAGGAATTGAAAGACGTGCAAATTCTTCTTGTGCTCAGGGTCTGTCAGACGGTCATAGGCTCCAGCAACAGAAGCATAACAGAGGGCCACCTGCACTCAGCGTGTTTGTAAAGTTAGCCTGCTGCTCCAACAACCATACTGCATGCCTACTGAATCAGCCCAAACTGCTTGAAGCTAGGGCAGTAGTCACAAACATAAAGACCAGCGCCAGCAACAGATTCACAACAGAGGGTAAGCTGCACTCAGCAAATTTGTCAAGATGAAAAATTCTGCCTGCAGACAGTAACCTTGTGAGGTGTGCGACTGTGGTCTGTCAAGCGGTCATAGGCACCAGCAACAGATGCGTAACAGAGGCCCACCTGCACTCAGCAAACCTGTCAAGATGTCAATCCCCACCTGCGTTCAGTATTCTTGTAATGTCTGCCATTGTGGTCTGTCAGGCAGTCATAAGCACCAGCAACAGATGCGTAACAGAAACCCACCTGCAATCAGCAACCTTACAATATGTGTGGCTGTGGTCTAGTGTCACAGACATTGTGCTGGACACCTGTTCTACATAGATCAGAACATACGTGACATGCTTGGTGGCCTGGCTTGGCCCTCCAGCCTACTGGCTTATGCCATACGCTTACACAAATGCCACGTTGCAGACAATGCTGCACCTGCATGCTTCACATACAGCTACCTTTATGCAGCGACTGGCCATACACAAAGCCTACTTTCACGTAGAACAGCACTGGTTGCTTTGAGTGATCTGATGTTTGCGCAGCTTCCTGCAGACGCTGCCTTTGCTGAAACAAGAGTATACTGTGCCGTTTGATCAACTCATTGTTCAGTACAGACAGTATGGCAGCGATGTCACAGCTGTCCAGCTTTCTGCAAATGCTGCCTTCAATGAAATGCGCTTTCAAGTCGAGGCCATTGCGCAATTTGCTGGGCATAACCTGCATTCAACAGGAAGCTGTTGCAGCTGCTGCATGACAGCTTAGCTTTCTGCAAGCCTACAAGCAGGCTGCCACCACCCAAACCCAGTCTGCTCTGACTCACAGGGTAACAAACAGGTAGAAGGTGCGGCATGAGTGTGTGCGTGACCTGCTACCCGTTTGTTACCCTGCCAGCCATTCAGCTGTGTTGAAGTTGTGGCAGCTGCTTGCAAGAATTGCCGACTGCACCCATGCAATTATCTGTCGACCAGGCTACTAGATTGCTGCATAGCTGTATGGTGATGAAGTGATGTATGAGACCACAGGCATGTTGCCCTGTGCCCTGTCTTCTTATTGCTTTGGCCCCTCTTTCCAGGGTTGGTGGTATGACATGTGAAGCCTCTTGCACAATGCTAGCAAAGCGCGAAACAATGGCTGTATGCAAGCAGCAAAGGATAACCTTTGTGGTGGAGGCGCAGCAAAACAGTATTGGACTCATAAGAATGACGGCTCACAGGAGGGCAAGAAAGGGCAAAGTTCACATGCCTGATTTGCCAGCTGTGTTCAGAGGCGCTGGAGCATACAAAGCAGATGGACAGGTAGTTGTTGTTTTCGGCTTTCCTAAAATGAGGGCCGGTAGATGCTGAGACCAGATAACATCAGTTGCTTTATTGGAGAAGGAGGACTGTGACCACATTTACAGCCTCATGTTGCAGCACGTGACTTAGCTGAAACTGCAGCAGCCATTGTTTGCACTTGCTGTTGCAGCAACTTTCATTGCAAGTGAATGCAGCAAACAGAAGTGCTAAGGGGACTGACCATTGTGAAGGAGAAGACAGTGAGCTTGCGACGGCCGATGTATCTGTAGTCCACAGCCAGGGCTCCTGTATAATACCCCACCAACTGCAACCAGACACTTTGCTCAAGGCCATTAGTCTGACACAGATTGACAAAGGCATCACACACCATGACAAAGAGGCTTGCTCTTTAGAAGAGAAAGACTAACCTGACAGCCAGCTATGATGGCTTGATACAGCCAGTTGGTCTGGACACTGGCGTCACTGCTTATCAGGCAGGTCCCAAACTTCTTTGCCAGAGTTTGACCAGATCAGCGCCATTCTAAAGCAGCTGTTCAAGCTGTGTAAAATGTCTGCTTACCTGACAGCCAGCTTTGATGAACTGGTAAGCCGATTGATCTTGGCGCTGGCATTGCTGCCCACTGCGAGATCCACAACGGCAGGATGCTGCAACATTGAATCATCACATCAAAGACAGTCTCGTTGCAAGCGCAGATACAAGACACGAATGTGAACAGCTGCAAGTGTATGACTTCTGACCTGACAGCCAGCGTTGAACTGGTAGAGCCAGTTGATCTGCACACTTGCATGACTGCCCGCCAGCAAGTTCACAATGGTGCTCATGAAGACTAGGTTGACGCCAAAATACCAGTCATTGCAAAATTGGATGCCAATTCACAAATCAAGCTGCTGGGATTGAAGCCTGCCTAGCAAACATTTGTGATGAGTGGTAGCATGCATGAGGTCCAAAGTGATTGACTGACCTGACAGCCGGCATTGATGAACTGATACAACCAATTGATCTGGACACTGGCATTACTGCCCACCAGCAGCTCCACAATGGTGCTCCTGAAGACTCCGTTACCATAGAAGTACCAGTTATTGCAGAACCAGATACCGCTTGTGCCCAGCAGCCGATGCCAGAAGTGTGTCAACAGCAGGCGGAAGGACTTCCAGTCATAGCCTGCACCACAACATCATTGAACGAATACTGTATCAGACTTGCGCATGCACACCAGTCTGTTTACAAGGCTATTGCCATTGCCATAGAAGTACCAGTCATTACAGAACCAGATGCCGCTTCTGCCCAAAAGCCGATGCCAGAAATGCGAGAATAGCAGGCGGAAGGATTTCAAGTCACAGCCTGCACCATGACATCATTGAACGAATGCAGTATAAGACGCGTGCATACACAACAGTATGTACACAATCTCACTGCCACAGCATAGCACAGCACAGCACAGCACAGCACAGCACAGCACAGCACAGCACAGCACAGCACAGCACAGCGGACCTGTGACGCCGCTCTTCTTCTTCACCTGGTCCAGCAGCTTGAGCTCCTTCAGGACGTATACACGGTAGTACAGCAGGTACATGGCAATGGGAATCAAAACGGCGAAGCTGACTCGCCAAGTTGCACCTGCTGAGCCCCGCCATAGGGACCATTGCCATGACTGCAGGAAGAAGAGGAAAGGGGTGTTAGGTCCAGGACTCAAGTTCAGCCAGACAGACCCACATAAACTGTTCCCTTGACTGCAGGAAGAAGAGGGGCGGTGTCAGGGTTTCAGGTGAGGGGGAGCAGTCACGGTTGCCCACAGGAGTATGATGACTGCATGAAGAAGAGGAAAGCTGACTCGCCATGTTGCGCCTGCTGAGCCCCCGCCATAAGGCCCTTTTTGTGGCGACAGGAAAGATGCTTAGGGTCTAGGGTTTGAGCTTCGGCCATGTAGGCCCATAGGTGCAGTTGCATGACTGTAGGATGAAGAGGCAAGGGTTTCAGGATGGAGGGTTCAAGTTGCAGCCAAATGGGTTTGTTGAATGTGTTGGCATAGGCTGACCCCTCAACAGGATAACTTTCTGCTGATTGCTGCTCTACAGCAGCAGTCCCAGGCTGCTTCTTTAGACAGACGCTCCTGAGATGACGCCTAACGGCGTAGATTTAGATAGTTTTTCCTCCCTTGTTTCTGCTGGCATGTAGAGTATTATGAGCAAACTGGAAATGATCAGGCAGGACCGTAACACCAAGATTCAGGGCAGAAGAGTGCATCAGGCCAGAAGTGTAGAGGTGGAAAAGTGGCTTTAGCTTTGTTTGTTTGAGGGCTTATATATTGGGTCTGGTCCTTCATACTGGTGGACGGCTGTTCACATTGACATCAACAGTGCGTCGTTGTATGTAGACAGTCAGTGTATGTATATCAGCTGAGATGAGGGGGCTTACTGATTGAAGATATTCAGGAAGAGCAGAAGCAGCCCCAGGTTCACAAACTGCCCCCAGCCCTGTAACCATGCACTGCTGTCATCTTTGTGCTCCAGAGCAGCATGTGTCAACCATCAGTCACAATTGCGCAACTACGAGTATGGCATGGTGCAATCATGAGTACGTCGCCTCACGGACATGGAGCAGATGGAGTGCTCCAAGACTTTTGTCAGTGGCATAAAGACAACCTTGAGTCCCTACGCTGTTTCTCATGTGTCAGTCATGTTGCTGGCGTTGCTATGTCATCACACTGTTTGATTTGTCTGCTGCCGCAATGACAGCACTTGATATGCTCATGAGCTCTCAAAACGTCAGATCTGTGCTATCGAGGTGACAAAGGTACCAGATCTGCATTGTACATGACAGCATGAAATGACTTACAAAGCGCACTATGAGTGGGAATGAGCTGCTCTCATTGCAACTCAAAATAAGCTCTCAATGCGTCGAGAAAATGCTCTCCAAGAAGCAGACCTGCATTGTGTATGACAGCATGACTTTGCGCCCTCTGTGCCTCTGCCCACACTGACAACGGTTAGTGTGCTGAAGACAAGCTCTCAATGAACCAAAGATTGCAGACCTATATTTTGAATGACAGGGTCAAACATATGCCCTCAACTATCACAAGTTACCAAACCTGCATCGTTTATGACGATCTGAGAACTTTCATTGTGTTGATGACTATCAATGATTAAGAAGTATCAAACCTGCATTGTGTATGACAGCATGACTTTGCGCCCTCTGTGCCTCTGCCCATACTGGCGGTCTTCTTCAGATGCTTCAGTGGCACATGTTGATGTCATGGGGTACTCACCACCAATGCCAAACCCAAAGATGAGCTGAGCAAAGGCGTACATGATCACCCATCCCTGCATACACAGCGTTTACTGAAGGCAGCAGAAGAAAAGGATACGGAATAAGAAGAGATGTGCTATGTTGCTGCAGCCTCAGTGGACTTTGCAACTTCAGCAACTAAATGGTCTTTGAGTTTTGACTAGCAGCACGCACAAGCGCAGCAGATTTACAGCAATGTCTGAGTCATTCAAGTTTGAATAGCAACGCAGCAGGGTTGCAGCATCAACACAGTGTGTGTGAGGCCTCACATTGATAGTGATCCCATCTGACACCGTGAGCATGATTATACCAATTATGATGACAGACATCTCTACTAGGTGGTAGCTTGGCGCCCTGCCCAGTCGCCCAAAATGACGTCAAGACATAATCCTGTCATGACTATTTGATACTTCAAAGCACAATGGCATTGTCACAATGTGTGTGGGGCCTCACATTGATTGTGGTGCCATTTGACACGGTGAGCATAATGATACCAATGATGATGACAGACATGTCCACTAGCATGGTAGCTTTGCGCCCTATCCAGTCTCCCAGAATGCCAAAGGTTAATTGCCCCAAAAGCACGCCAATGAGCTGCAGGTACTGGGTGGCCTCTGTCCACACCTGAATAAGCAGAAAGCCTCAAAATTGGGTAAGTTTTGCAAAATCTTTTTCCCTTTGTGTTCACTCTTGACTGAATCTCTTAGGACACATAGATGAGTACATTCCAGCTAACCCACTATTGATGCAAAAGTCAATTGTGCATGCCCTTGCTCAAAGTTGGTGGTGGAGACCCTAACAGTTCATCAGTTTACTGTCAACACCAAAGTCAATTGTGCACGCCATTGCTCAAAATTGGTGGAGAAGATCACAATAGATGTTACATTCAGCATTGTCAATACAAAACACAATTATGCATGCCCTTGCTCAAGAGGTGGTGGTGAGCGTCACAGTAGTGCGCCGTGAGTGTTCCTCATAATAGCCTATCATGGCAAGAAGTCAAAGTGAGCTTGATGCCATGCCAGGCTGGTGCTGTGCGCATGCTGTTAACGTTCTGATGCATTGTTGATAGCCCAAGAGCGCTAGCTAGCTGGCAAGCACTATGCTGCTGCATAACAAGCTAACAGTGGAGCAGTGCATATGGTGATTGAGGTCCTGTGCGCATGCTGTAAGGTGCCTTAATGCCTTGCTGACCGTCCAACCGCAACAGTCTGCAGCATTGACTGGTCAATGCAGCAGCGCATGACTCATCCTGAGCCATGCGGGAAAGGGGAACGCTGCCGGCGGCGGCTGTACTGACAAGAGAACAACCTTACAATGTGGCTTACACTCTAGCCAATTTGTCACAACAACAGCGCCAGCTAGCTGGCAAGCACTATGTTGTCGCATGACAAGCTAACAGTGGAACAGTGCTGCTGGTGAGATGATGATGAATTGCTCATATAATGCATTGGGCTTGGTATGCATGCACATTGTGCAATGCATTTGCAATGCACTTGAGAGGCATTTGCAGATGCATATAAAAACAAACTGGGGTTAATTTTGTTATTGTTTTGTGAGCATCATCTGCTGTTGTCAACACTTTCAAGTGAAGATGATACAGACCTTGTTACACTCTGTGAACTTGCTCCAGCACTTTGGATAAGCCTGTTTGAACAGCACCTCATTGTTTGTGATGGGAAAAATCTGCAAATCACAGATCACATCCTCAACTAAAGTGACAGCCTGACACGCATTGCACAAGGTCAATCTTGTGTCCACTTGCTCTGTCTTGTGTGTGCAAGTAACCATATGTGTCATACAAGCTGAGCTTTTGCCTTCAAATTTGCAGTGATGGCGCTGAAAATGACATACTCAACTGACATGTGCAGGCATCACACTAGTCATGTACTTGGATCCAGCTGTTGAGCTTCGGAGTCGAGAAGTCGAACGACCATGCCTTTAGTAGTGAGCATCAAAGGTATGCAATGAAGCATTAAGACAAGGGCAAGCAAAAATTTTGTCTTGTTGGCTTCAAGCTCATGCTGTTGAGTCAAACAAATTTGACATGCACAAATTGTAAGCTGATGTAAGCTGGTCATGCGTCGCCAATCTAGCCATAGAGAGTGCTTTACCACATGTCCCTCCAGAAACAGTCCCATGCCCGGCATGCCATACTGTCTCCAGTACGTAGCTGCAGGAGCCAGGGGTCCACTCTTGAATAGCGACCAGACCTTCCCAGCTTCGCGCTTGTTCTCCTGCAGTGCGACAAGTTTCGAGTTCGTCGTTTCATGCGTCACTCGCAAGCTTTGCTTGGCGGGAGCAGCTCAAATGGCCCTTGACAGCTGACAAAGTGCTTGCAGATTGCAGTGAGTAACAACTCGCCTTGAACTCCTCCCGCCAAGCCATTCGAGCTGCGTCAGGTCTATCCGGCCAGTATTGAGGGTTGCCTTCTGAGTCGTAGCTGTATGGGTCCGCAGGCTGCTCGGCATGCAACTTTTCATCTTGTGCTCCATCAGCGCTCGGACTGAAGCGGATGCCGACAACGCTAGAGGGCTTCCCATCAACTTCGATCACACGAAAGTCATCTCTGAGGTGTGCTTGTTCGGCTGACGCAGCAGGGGTCCCCCCGTCGAACGTGCGATAGATGTACATTGTGCTGTGCAGGACCGCGCTGCAGTGTCAAGACATCATGCGCTGCCGCTCCGCAGCATGTCACGCGCAACATGTCATGCCAGTTCCGGAATTCTGCTAATTTGTCATGCTGCACATGCAGGCACGAGGTTCGAACGAATTTAGTAATGGAATTGATAGGCTGTGAGGTCAGGAGCATGCACAGCCCGAATTTGAGCAGCCCATGCTGCGAGGTCACTTGGGCATGAGAGTATCTGTGACACCACTCACAACTAAGCTGATGCATATGCGCACAATACCGCCATGTTGCGCAGCATGCATTGAACTGCTCGAGCATGGGGTTGGCGAGCTTCCGCAACTGAATGGATGTTGCACCCTCAGTCAAGCTTGATGACAGTCATCAAGCCAAGGCACTGACTCATTGAGACCCTGATTTGCACGCTGTGCAGATCTGGATCAATTTCGCAAGCGCCCATCAAGTGATGATGGATGTGGCTCAATGGCTATCGCTGAAAAATACAATGTCAAATGCATCAGATGACTTTTGCGTTGTTACAATTACAGCAACACATGCACAAACATGCCTAGTTGTTGAAAAGTTTTGCAGTTTTGATGCTGAGGCGCAGATCCACCAAATCGAGGTTGGTATGCTCATTTGCCGGTAGTGTTTCAGCCAAATTTGACACCAGGCTAGAACCACATCATCAAGCAGGCGTGCGGCAGTCCACACACACAAAGGTGTGAACAGATGTGCCCTAAAAGGACAACTGTTGTTGAGTCAGCTTGGCTTGCATTGGGGGTTGAGCTTTTTCATCTAGAAGAGTAACGATCTTGATGCACTCTGTTTGCAAGGCTGCAATCTTGCACTCAGGTTGCATCTAGCGCGCTGCACACAACGTCCACTCAGACAGCATGGGTTGTCGGACCATAGCTCAACTTTCTGCTGGTTGCTGCTCTAAAGCAGCAGTTTTGGGCTGCCTCTTTAGACAGAGGCTCCGACTACGATGCCTAACAGCAAACACCTCTGATTTCAAACAGCGACCTCAGGCAAGAGAGGCTGAACCAAGGCACCAGGACGGCCATGAGCATCTGCAGACTGAAGCGATGCAAGGTTGCTGCTTCCTGATATGAATTGACTGCTGTTTGTGTCAGCTCTTGTGTTCTGAAGGTGCCGCCTTTGCCTGCTGCTAAAGCACAAAGCAGCGCCAACTGTGATGAGCACTCCACAGCCATATACTTGCAACGCTGCTGAAGCTGGAACATAGGAGAACTGGGTTTCCTCCATTGGCTGACCTGTGGAAATCAGCTTGCATATCAGTCATCTAGCATGAAACTGTACACGAGCTTGCATGTGAGTTCTCAACAATGAAACTGTACATGACCACGCATACCAATTGTCAAGCATGCCATGTTGCTATTGCAAGTATGTGACAGTTAATTATGCGTATGATGTGACATAGATTGAGCAGCTTCTGCTTGCCATAGGGGTACATCTACAACGACAGTCCGTTTCCATACGTGCCATGAATTGTGACCGCGTTGGCAGTACACTGACGGCTTTTTCCTGCTGCAGAGTAAAGGCGGTTTGCAACTGGAAAGCAAGTATATAGCAGGGTGCTTCATGGCTGCAGCTCCTAGCATATGCCAAAACGCAAAC
>BDIU01000097.1:0-124995 GCA_002118135.1 Trebouxia sp. TZW2008 | reverse complement strand
GCAAACCGTTACACAAACACAAGCTTGTGTAAGCTTGCAGCATAGCACTTGCCCAAATGGGCATGTGCCAAACATCTGCGCAATGCAGGCCCAGTTGAGGGAGTGCAACAGACCCAGCAACTACATTGCTGTTGACTGGACACCGTCTTTGCTTGTATGAGCCCCTGCTGGGTTACCATGATAGAAAGTCAAAATACGCTGCCATGGACAGAAAGACTGGTGAAAAAGGCATCACACAATCAAGTGGCTGATCTGCTGAGCATGATGGAAAGATTGGATCATCGCTAGCTGCTTTTGTTGTTAAGATCCGCTCAGTGTGTTTTTGTCATACTTGACGAGCCTTGCACGCATTGGACAATTTGCAAGGACCGGGAAGTTCCAGCAGTTTGATTGATTGGACTGGAATCGTGACTTAACCATCATGCAAGGCGCAGGGGCAACAGCTGTGGATGCAAGCACAAGCTCGCTACTGAACCAGTATTGACTAGACGCTGACATTGTCTGTACAATCCCTAACTGGGTCCTGACATTGTCTGTATGATCCCGCACTGGGTCCTGATGACAACAAGTAAATTACTGATTGATTGGTGAACTGGGACGCTCCCTTACCCCTGGTGCGAGGCGCAAGGGCCACAGCTGTGAATGCAAGCACAAGCTCCCTGCTGAATTGACTAGATGCTGACATTGTCTGTATGGGAATATTGATGAGTCAAATCTGGCTCCCTACCACGGACTGCAAGTTCTATCGACTGTATAATCCCCTACTGGGTCCTGATGACAGCAAATGCGCTACTGATTGATTGACTGAACTGGGACGCTGGTTTACCCATGATGTAAGGCGCAAGGGCGACAGCTGTGGATGCAAGCACAAGCTTGCTGCTAAATCGGTACTGAGTAGAAACTGCCAGTGTCTGTGTGATCCCCTACTAGGCCCTGATGGCAGAGTATCAATTACTGGTGATTGGTGCAATTGGCTTACCCATGATGCGAGGCGCAAGGGCCACAGCTGTAGAAGCAAGCACAAGCTCGCTGCTGAACCAAGCCAGCTGCATGTAGATTGCGGCATGTACCAAGGCATGGCGCCGAACACCCCAGGGGTAGTCCCGCTTTGTGCTAAGTGCCTGTGTCACAGCAGCTTGCAGTCAGTGCTGTGGGTGAACACAACATTTCTTGCAAACCAATGTGTACGCCACAGGCAGAACGTCCGGCGTCTTAGGCCCTGTTAATGAGCAATGCATCAAAGCGAGGCATTGGGCGGGCTTCCATGTGCAGTTCTCACAGTAGCTGCTGTGAGCATAGATATGCATTCTAAGCCCTTGTCTGGCAGAGTCATCCTGAATCTTGCTATTGGGCTGGTAAGCTATAGGGGTGTCAGGCATGTGCATGCAATTTCGCAACAGCTAGCTGTGTGAGTGTTGCCATCACCACTGCTCAGCAAACGGCAGCGTGGTGCAAGCACACAGAATGGCAAATGCAAAGACAGCAAGTGGCTGGACAAGATGTCAAGCAGACTACGGCTGGGTTTACCTTGTGACTGACAAGCCCAACAAGGCTTAGGAAGGCAAACCTCAGCAGGTTCCACGGCATGCCATGATGTACTGCTGCACAAGCAGGAGCGAATGTCAGACGCCTGCGTTTGTTTTGCAGAGGCACTGCTTACAAAGTGTCTCGATTTCAACGATCAGTGCCACACGTCAGTTTGGTCGCCAATCAAGTACGGCTGACATGCTTGGTACTGCAGCAATCTGTACGTTTCGGATCGTGTAACCCTCACCCGCAAAATTGCCTTGCTTGTACAGGCATCCGGCGAGAGTGACTAGAGAAGCTATGGCACCATTTAGGACTTGCACCAAGCTGAAGCAGTTCAAAGCGTCGTGGACAAGGTACTGGGTCTCTTCAGGCAAAGGCGAGCTAACATCCCTTCTGCTTGCTAGTTGGTCCGCTACGCCAGCCTGGCCCATGCTCAAAGCCCCCTCACACTGCTAACACTTGCCAGCTGTACCACACCTGTCTACTTGGCGCAGGTCAGAAAGGGTCCATCGCTGAGCATAAGCCGCACGCTGTCTAATGAACTGACTGGGTGCCACAGATGACTATGTCCTCGCTGATGGATCCCACTATGCTTTCGACGCTAGAAAGTGGTCAAATGCTTTGCGCGAATGCTTTGCTCACGAGCACGTGGGCCTAGATCGTAGTACTTTACGACAAGGATCTCGTGCATAAGAAGCCAAACTTCTCTCGTAAACCCTTTTCCGGGGATGTAGACGGTTTGGTAATGGACATATACAGTCAGACAATGCTCAAGTTGTGTGCAGCTAAGTGCAAGCACCATTGCATCCTGCAAGCAACATAATTGTTGATTGCAACCCTTCAGCTAGCCCTAGTGCACCATGAACTGGTGTAGTTACAACCGCTTTTACACCGCACTTGAACAATGTCTGATGGCATTTACAGCAAGCATGAAAGCTCAGCTGGTTCCAAAAGAGGAACAAATCTCAAGCGCCAGAAGATGATGGCTGTATGTTGCCATGTGCATGCCACCAGATGATAGATCAATCCTGCACAAAGCCTCAGAAGAATTTGGGTTATTTGTCAAACAGCCTTATTCAATGTTGGCGCACTCCTACTAGTCTACGAACGATCAATTAGCACACAGATGCTGACTACCATACTGCCACTCTTTGCTACGGTGTGATGCTTGACAATTCAGCAGACTTTGCCAGCACACACTATTCATTGTTTCAAATCAGGTCGAATGTACACATTGCTTTTGCGCTGTTGTGAGGTTCTGCCACCTCTGGCATTGGAATTGCCACTTCTGCTGCTCCAGCTTCTGCCCCGTCCTCTTCCTCGCAGCGCCCAACTGCCTGGCTCAGCATATTGAGTCCTTGCAAATTGCGCTGCTGGGTGCTGAAACCCGAATGGCAAATATGGGTCATGCATAACTCTAGGGTTTGCGCGTGGGAAGGTGGCCGCATGTGACAACACAGGCTTGAGCGGTTTCAGACTGACAGTGATTGATCGCTGCAGCAATGCTGAGCCTGACAGGGCTAATGCTGCTGTTGCTTGTGCTGCTGTGACAAACTGTACATACGCTGTGCCTGTTGGGTGACTTGTGACCTTGTCCTTCACAATGGTCACTCTGACTGCAGGCCCACACCTGCATGATAGCATCAATTGCGTCAAGTGCTGTAGCACGTGCCCATGTTTGAAAACAGACAGATTGCAAAGCAATATCTGCTGTGTTTTGGTTCAACACACTACTCTCTAATCAGATGCATGCTGATTTCGTCAAGAATGGCAAATTGTACTGTACTGGGCTTGTTGAATGCTGACCTCTGTCACTAATCACAGCATGGTGGTAATGACCCTGGCTATGCATTACGTGCAGTGACTTGAAAGCTGTCGTTGACACACATCAAATGGAAAGACAACGCTGACACAGCATGTGATGCTGTGATACACAAGAGAATGGGGAACTGCAGCTTCTCACCCGCTAAAATGGGCAGAGAGAATCTGAGGAGTGACTGAAAAGTGGACGTTCTGGACCACAATAGATGTAGTTTCTTGAAGGCTGACAGCGGCGGTGGCCACAGCTGAGGCCGCTGGCATGGTGTTGACACGCGTGAGGACTGCTTGCTGCTCCTTGCGCAGCTTAGTCACTTCCTGCTCCATCAGCTTCAGCTGCTGCTTCATGGCTGCAATGCCACTACTCTCTCGCCCTGCGTACATCATTGTCTAAACGTCAGTCCAACCTGCTTGTGAATCTCAGGTATTGTTTGTCTGTGCAAATCTGGTCTGTTGACTGTCGTGTCTGATGAGTATCACATCATTGCAAAACACTAGGGTGTTGAGCTGTTGATGTGACAGCAAGCACAGGCTGGTGTGCTCTACAAACCACACGCTATCAGGGCATGTGACAGAGCAGCAAGTACCACCATGCTTTGGATGCATCACATGCTGATGGCTTTTGTTGCCTGACCACTGCAGAAGCTGTGACAGCATGGGAGGCAAGAGCTTTGCTCAATGGCTCACAGGTCCTGATCTGAGTCAGCTGACGCAGCAGCTGCAAATTTGCGCAACTGTTTGACCGCCGCAGAATCTGTAAAGGTAGCTGCAAGCATGAACACCTCTGCAAGGCGAAAGCTTAAGGTGAGCGCCTGTGACAGACAGGCTTACCGTCTGAGTCAGCTGATGCAGCAGCTGCTGATTTGCGTAACCGCTTGACCACTGCGGAAGCTGTGACAGCAGCTGCGCTGTTGCCCTGTGCTGCCTGGGTGGTGAGTCTGTCAAAGACAGAGGGGCGATTGGGCTGACTGGGAGCCGCCACCTGTCGCATTGCTGTTTCAAACAGTCTGACTGGCTGCCGATCGCGTGTTCTGCGATCAGGCATGGGTGTCAGCATCTCTGACATGCAAACGTGCAGTGAAGATATATGGGAGATGCGTGGCAATGTAGGCCTGTGTATCATGGTGCAGGCCATGAGATGCAGAACCTTGGCACATTGGTGTTTGACGACGGCCTAACTGACTGGAGGTCGCTTTCTGCAGCCAGGCAAACATGTGTGTTGTTGTGAGCTGTAGACAGAAGGGCGGTTGAGCTAAATTGGGGCGGACCCCTGTCGCATTGCTGTTTCAAGTAGCCTGCCTGGCTGTCGTGTTTCGCAGTCAGGCATGCATGCATAGGTACTCAATATGTACTTCCACATCCGTGTCAACTTTTCTGATGTGTGAACATACACAGAAGGCAAGGACAAATTACATAGGTCCTTCTCATTGTGGTGCAGAACAACATAATGCAGCATCATGCAGAGGTATGCAAACACAAGCCAGCAAGACATGCAGTAGCCAGCATGCAAGACTTGCAGTAGCCAGCCTGGAAAAAAGCTGCCGTCAGCAAGGAATTGTCTTTGAACATGCATTGAGAACAACAGCAAAGACATGTGCTGCCAGCCTGGGGCATAAGCTGCCATCAGCAAATTCAAGTCTTGGGACATGCATTGACTACAATAGCAGAGACATGCACTGCCTGCAGAAGCCAGCCTGGGGCATAAGCTGCCATCAGCAAATTCAAGTCTTGGCACATGCATTGACAACAATAGCAGAGACATGCACTGCCTGCAGTAGCCAGCCTGGGGCAAAAGTTGCCGTCAGCAGAGCTCTGTCTTTGAATTTGGAGTGAGAACAGCAGCAGAGACATGTGCTGCCTGCAGTAGCAAGCCTGGGGCATAAGTTGCCATCAGCAAAGAAATGTCTTTGGACATGAGCTGAGAACAACAGCAAAGGCACGTGCTGCCACGTCCTGTTTTGTGATGCAGGCAGCCTAGCTAGCCGTCCGACAGTTGGTCAGTTTCATCTGTTGGTGTGTTTGCAAAGCTGCCGGCGTCACAGGACAGGACACGGCAGCAGACATAGGTTCTTCTCAGAACAATATGATGCAGCATCATGCAGAGTCATGCAAACACGAGCCAGCCCGCAAGACCTGCAGTAGCCAGCCTGAGGCAACAGCTGCCGTCAGCAAAGACTTGCCTTTGAATGGACTTAGACTTGTAATGTTCTGTCATAGGGAGCGAGCAGGGGGTCATACTGACAGTGCCACTTCTCAATCACAATCGTCCGCATGTGACAGCCAAGCTTGCTGTGCTTATGTCCTGAGTAATGTGTGATGTGTGGACATGGACTGAACAGCAACAACAGCGCAGACATGTGCTGCTACAACCTGTTCTGTGACGCAGGCGGCGTTAGTAGCTCACCGACAGTTGATCAGTTGCATCTGTTGGTGAGTTAGCAAAGCTGCCTGCGTCACAGAACAGGACACAGCAGCAGACATATTTGCAGTTGTTCCCAGTGAATGAAGTGGTCGATCAATAAGGTGACCAATCAACTAAGTAATCAGTCAAGCAAGGAAGCGTGCCAGCGAGCGAGCGAGCAAGCAAGCAATTGACACCTCATGGATACATTGCTACTGTACTGATGCTGCAGAAAAGGCTTCACCTGACTGCTGTTGAGTGATGCCGTTCCTCTTCGGCTTCATCATTGCCAGAATCTACACGCTGTACAATGCTGCGTACAGCTGGTATTTTTGGCTTGGGTGGCTCTGAAATCAACTCATCCTCATCAGCAGGCTCTCTGGCTGCTAATATGGCATCTGATCTCATGCGACCTCCTGATCGCCTGAAAAGCATTTGTCAAGCTGGCAACGTTGCTTGAAATTGTTCACCAAAATGCATCAGGCTAGCAATCTTGTGGTGTGCAGTGCTTTTGGCTTGAGTGGCTCTGAAACCATCTCATCTTCATGAGCAGGCTCTCTGGCCGTCAATATGGCATCTGACCTCATGTTACCTTCTGAGCGCCTGCGAACCACTCCCTGGCTGGCCACATTGCTTGTGACTTGTTCAGAACCATGCAGCATACTGTCAATTTCAGGGTCTGCAGTGCTACAAAGTTTTCTGGATTGCCAGGCGTTTGCTGCAGCAAAGGTGCTGCTGTCATGCTGATGCAGGACCAGAACCACAAAAGGTACCAGTTGCTACAATCAACAGTCTCACAGCATTGCCGTGTCACAATATGCTCACTAGTGCCTGTACAAGCAGCAAAACTGCTGAAGATCAGGCATTCAGTCATGATGACCGTAAGCTATGTGACTGTGGCACTGGTTACCTCTGTGTTGGAGACACAGCGGTGACCAGTGTCACAGTCAGGATGTCTCAAAGAACATGTCTACTGCAGCTGGACAGCTGGCACGGTGTTCTGCCACAGGCTCTATAGGCAAGCACCTACTGATGCTGTGGCCAGGTCTTGGTGTTTTCTGCACTGCTCAGTGACTGCAGCAGCTTCACTGCTAACACCAGCGCTGCCGTATTGCGCTGGTACAACTTCAAGACACAAAATTTCGCGGACCTCAACAGCTCAAAGGTCCTCTACGACAAGTTCAAGTTTCATCTGCATACAAAAAAGCAGCAATCACAAGCGTTGTGTGCATGGGCAGTCAACAACCAGTACCTGTGATTCCTGACATCCCTGGCCTCATAGGCATCACGCAGATAGGTGTCTCCAATGGGGTCAGATCTGCGCCGTTTTGGCTCTCTGTGATCCTGTGCGTAATGATCCCTGTGACTGTCATCTCTGCTGCGCAAAATGCCTCTAGCAACATCCTTTTGCCTTTCATGCCTGTCACCGTAAGGTCCAGGCTGCCTGTAGTCTCCTTCTGGGCTTCTGTACCTTCTGCCAGTGTACGCATGACTGCTGTAGTGCTGCCGCTCATGGCGCCAGTCGCTGCAGCTATCCCTGTGCAGATGTACTGGGGAATGAAGAGATACTTTCTGATGTAACAGGGTTTGACGCAACGTTTTCTTAATGCACGGCAAGATGTTGATGAGTCCAGATGCGGTATGATCAACACGGCTTTACAGGCACATCCGCTGGAGGTGTGACTGGCATATGTACGAAGAGAATCTTGTTGAAGCAGAATATGCAGCATGTGCGTGTGCATGAGGATGAGATATGCAAATCAACTTCAACAAACAGCAGAAGCTTGTAGTGGCAAAGCATGACATGTGATGGCCGGTTGTGCACTGTAATTAAATTTGTGATGCGTGTCTGACAATGCAGTCCTAACAACAGGTCAGCAGTCCAACAGGATCATGCACATAGCACTGTGTCTGAATTGCATGCAAATGAATTCCGTGAAAGCAGCGTACCTGTAGCCTCTATCATGGCTGTCCTGCCCTCTGTGTGTGCTGTGTATGTGCCCATGACTCCGTTCCGGCCTATGATAGTGACGGTCCTGCTCTGATTGGTGGCGCCTGTTATCGTGTCTGCTCTGATCTGGACTTTTGACTAAGTGCCTGCAGAGTTGTCAGCTGTCACGACAGTGGGAACTTTCACAAGATGGTTGCAGGCGCATGCTGGGTATCGTGGCAAAGAGGAAGGGTCACAGATTTTGATGCAAAGTTATAAGCTTGCATAAACGGAAACGAATGACAACTGACTGGGGAAGCAGCTGACTGCATGGGTAGAGCTGTTATTGTGCATATACAATGGCATAGTTGCAATGTCATGGACCAGCACTTTTCATTCATTTGCTTTTCTTCAAAGGCATGGGGCATGTCTTGCCTTTGAGATGCTTTGCTTGAGTCAGGGGGGGCTGCATTGGCTCCACTTGTAAGCTGTTCTGCACTGGGAGCCTGTGGAGCTTCCTCAGGACTGCAAGATAATGATCAAACTGCAATGACGCTTAATTGGTCTCATGTTGTGTCGCTTTAGTGTTGCTAAACTCTAGAATCAGCTAACCTAGGTTGCGGTGGCTCATCCTGTTGCATTGCGCTAGCTTCACCATCCTCGGAACCAACCTCCTCCGCAGATGTGCCGTCAGGCGAAGACGATGCGGACCTATGATCGATCTCGTCGGGAGCTGAGTACTTGTCCCCGGCGTCCTCGAGATGTTGAAAGAGCCTGTGACCGCAAATTGGACTCAATCACAGTAGGAAGTTGTATGTGATGACAGGCAACACCCTTTGTTTGCATGCTTTATTGATACTCACCACTGCACAAACACTTGAGCCTTGTCCTCTCCCAAAAAAGCCTCCAGGTTGTCCGCGACCAGCTCAGATCCATTGCCATGGGCCAGCATGACAACAATGTACAGAGGCAAGACATCATCTGCATAGTCTGGACCTAAAAAGTCTTTTAGTTTGGTTTGAATCACTTTTTGCAGCGCTTTCCCTGGCTCGGAATTCTGATCAATGCGCTTGATCGGTAGCGTAGCACCCTGCGAAGGAGACATCGCAAGTTCACCAAGGTGCAAGTATCCCTGGTCCACTTCTCGGGCGCAAGCTCGCAATAAACAAGTAGACCAGTTCACTGGCAAGTTTTGCCCTTCTTCTTTGTCTGAAAATACTAAAATCAGGTTTTTTGAGAGAACTGCATGCAGGAGCGAATTTTCGGCACAACATATATATGCGCTGTTTAAGTCGATGCCTGCAGACAGCACTGTGACAACATTAACACAGTGTCGTCAGCAGCGGCCAAGATGTTGCTGCTCTGCAATGCTTTCAAGTTTGAGTTCGCTTGCATTGATACATGGGCATATGCCATGATGCATCATGTCGTTCACATCAAAGCGCCAAGTGGCGCTCAAATACTACTCTGGCAAAGCAGCCACAGAATCTGTCTCAAAAAAAAGAAGATCATGCCGAGGTTGTACCTGTCCTGGCAGGGTCACCCAGCATTGACTCATCATCATGATGATTGTATGTGCGTCTGCGTGCAAGTGAAACTTTGATGCCATGAGGTGGTTGTGAAGCCAGTCACTCACGCAGCTTGCAAATCCTTCTTGCCTTTGTCCGGGTCTTGCTGCGTTTGCTTTGCCAGGCTCAGATCAAAAACTTGTTTCATCCTGACAATTTGACATTACAGTGCATTCAGTTCTGAAAAGATTTTGCTCATGATCAGGAAACTTCAATTCAAAACTTCAATTCACACTGAAGTGTGCTCTCACTTGCTTCTGCTGCAGCATTCCTGCTCGCTGTTGCTGACCTACACATAAACATAAGGCAAACGACCCTCACTCTCTTTCAGATTCAGACAGTACGTGTGAAAATGCTGCAAGGCATTTGGCACTACAAAAGCATCTGGCATTAGTCCCAGCAATAGGCGCGCTGCAATGGAAGTTGATTTGCACCATAATGTATGGTGTCGTCTCTCAAACCCAAAACCTAGATGGAAAGGTAAACCCCAGTGAGACTCAGTGTCTGCCATTCATGTGGCCATCAGGGCTGTCAGCCATGATTTCAGCAGCTGCGGGTTGAGCATCTGTGACTGATGCACAGGTGCCCATAAAGAGTGGATGTGACATTGGAAACCTGTGACATTGCACAGTCCTGCTCCCCGCAAAAAGGTGTGACGCACGGCTTTGCTAAGTGGTGATACAGCATGCAGCCACAGCTGATTGCATGCAATCATCCAGAGTATTGTCATAGCTTGGGGTCATAGGAACAGCTGGCCGTTCTCTTCTGATGGGTTGTCCGGACGCATCTGAAGTGCACAGCCAGTTGCCCATGTAGTCACAAAGGGCATTTGCCCTATGTTGTGACACAAGGGCCCCAGCTTGCTGTGAGGACCAGACAGGTCATACTGCATGAGAAAGCGCCCAGATGACTCATTCAGGGCGCCAGAATATGCCTGCATGATGAAACAATGTCAAGCCCAGCTCAGGCATCATATGCACATCAATGTGAAGCTATTGTTGCACTTCTCAGCACATTTGATGTTTGAAATGCATGAGCAAAACTGCCTTTGCCTGGATACAAATTGAGAGCTGTGTGTTTCAAACAAGACTGTCTTATCATATATGCATCATAGTTGCACTCGTGCGGGTGCGGCGCACCCGCACCCTAAATTTTTGGGCAGTTGCGGTTGCGGGTGCGGCAGTATCGTATTAAAGCCGTTATATTGTCAAATCAAGCCTAAATGTTGCATCGGACGGGTGACAAACCTTCATGCGAGCTGTTTAATACTCATGTAGGTCTCAAAAGTCGCCATTTGCGCAGCAAATTGCAGCAAACATTGGTGCTCAAGTCAAATGAATTTGAATTTACTGACTTTTCCGCTGGTTTACGGTTTAGTATCACCACATACCGCACCTAACCCCTGGTGCGCGCACCGCCGCACCCACTTTCAAAAAGTGCCGCACCGGTGCAACTATGATATGCATCATGGATGTTGCATGAAAAAATACATGCATAAGCTGCTGCATAATCCTGCACAATCTCAATCCAGCATTTCTGCTGAGTTCGTGCAAAACATGGCAAGCTGACGGCTGCACCATGGTGCGGCATGCAATACTCTGCCAATCACAACCAACCCAGAAGTTTTGACACAGTGCATAGACCAAACTGTATGCTGACACTAGTTTAGCTACATGCGCATCATTACATTGGGGATGGGATTGAAATGATACACAAGCCTACCTTGATATTCTGCTCATGCTGTGCAATGGCACGTGCAATGTCAGCCAAATTGCCCGGTTTGTCCAGACACTCAACAGTCAGCCAGTGGACTTTGGTCTTGACAGCAACAGGCTCGGCCTTGCTCTTCCTCTCCTGGTCCAAAGGCTGCCTTAGGGTGTTGTCAAGGATCTCCAGGGTCTCAAGGGCTGGGCCTTTGACAGGAGCAGCACCTGACCGCCCTGGGGGACCCTTGGGAATCACAGGGGGGTAGGCCATGGAAGCATGGTCACGTAGAAACTTCAGCAACTTGTGGCGAGCGCTGCGCGTTCTGGCCAGATTTTCATCGCTCCATTGCTGCAAAAGGAACGCAATGGCGAGTCGAACTCATGATTTGTTAAACGGATCACAGTGGCGTAGGCTTCAAGGTGGGCCAGGTGAGGTAGGGTCACTGTCATGAGATCAAGGTAGCGTCAGTACTGTGTCTTTGTGACCGCTTATGCCAGCGTCTAGTTATGCCATTGCAGCATGAGAGTTGCAGTGGCATGTCACAGGAACTTGCTCTCTAATTTTTTGCAACACGTCAGGAGCATGTGCCTATTTCTGAGGGCTCCAAAGTAGGTCACATGTGATGCCATCAACTGTGTCATGTGATTACTTGAGAACAAGCAAGCATGTTTCCAACGCTCCAGTGCTGCAAGGGAAATTGAGTACAGACTGGTGGCATGCGCCACATGCTGCCAGCGATGGCACAAGTCACTGTTTAGCTGACGGCAAATAGCAAAGTTCTGGTCAAATGCCTATTATGACTCAAAATCTGATGGTAGCACAGCAGGGCAAAGTCATACGGTGATGACTGGCCCACAATAGCAGGGCGATAAGGGAGCACCCGGGTCTCAAGTCACTTGTTACCTGATGGCGAGCAACCAAATTTCTGGTCAAGGGTCCATCATAGGTCAGGATGTCCACAATCTCAGCATTTGCAAGCTGGTGACCTGCCATCACGTATTTGCCGTTGACTTTGGCACCAATCATCTGGTTTCCAATGTCTGTGTGCACATGGTAGGCAAAGTCCAAGACTGTAGCACCCTGCAATCAAAAGGCATGCTTTTTTACAAAATGTGTATGTTGAGCAGAAACAAGTGTGTGACTGCAAGCTTCTAATTGTGAATGTCTGTGTGCACATGGTAGGCAAAGTCCAAGACTGTGGCACCCTGCAATTAACAAGACATGCATTTTTCAAGATGTGTATGTTGAGCAGGAAATAATTATGTGCTGTGTGACAGCGACTGTCTGCTTTTGCTGCCTCTATAGGCACTTGGTTGGCAACGTCCAAAACTGTATCACCCTGCAGGAAACAAGACATGCATGGTGACTGCAACGAAGTGAATGATCAGTACAAACCGCACATGCGCTATGCAGCTGTCAAGAACAAGGTGTACATGGTGACAGCAAGATGCTGGCAGCTTGACTTGATTTGGTGATAAGCCAGCTGCTTTGCACCTGTCTCAACGCTGCAGTGATACTTTTGGTGACACCAATTGCACAGCTGTGATGTTGACTGTTCCTGTCAAGACAGCAACATACAAAAACACCTCTTATTGGAAGCGGTTATGCTGTGAGATGGGCATGCACTGAGAATGCTGCTGCGTACAAGCTGCAGCACAGGAGAGTGGCGCACAACAGAAATGATGTGCTCAGAAAAGATTTGCAAGCCAGTCAAGATCCAAGAACCTGTGGATGTATGGTGATGCAGTTGCCAAAGCAGCTTACCTTTGGGAGTCTCATGACCTCTCCAAAAGGAGTGAAGACAAAGACGCCCTTGCCAAACAGCTCATCTGTCACGCAGTCCACAAACTCACGAGCATCGAGGCTGCCCAGAAAGTCCTGCTGCCACTCACGGATTGAGTTGAGCCAGTTCACTCGGCGAGTCATGACTTGTGAGTCCAGCTTCCTGCCACCATACTTTGTGCTCTGCAACAGCCAATGCAAACTGTATAAGAACAAGAATCAAACGTGCATGTTGTGTTCAAATATCATCACAGCTGTATGCTTTCTGACGCTTGCTAATGCTAACTATACTAAGGGCTACTGCAGGCGGTATTTGAAGCTGGTGACATCATGCTGTGTTGTTCCAGCCATAGACATCATGGTGTTTGGTCCCAGCCATAGTAAATTCTACCGCAACTTGTACTTGAAGCTGTTGACCAGTGCGTCAAGGCTCCTGCAGACAGCCGGCCAAGGCGTTCAACTAGCATGCAAGACAGACAGCGTGCCTGCTGTCAACACCATCCATACATGTGGTATGCAAATGAATCTGCTGGAAAGGCAGTGGCTTCTTCATGTCAGCAATAACGAAGCGACTGTCAGAGAAAGGACATGACGTCATCGTCAGCGACATCCGTCCTTGCCTGACAGGACAGGACTTGAGCCACATGAACCTAGCCCTTGCGCTTGGGCATGTAAACCTCGAAGATACAGTGAAATCTCGAGATTAACAATGGTTTGGTTCCCAAAAAAGCTGTCCTTACATCGACTTTCCTTACTTTTCCTTACTGAGAGGTGCCAATGCAGTCAGATTGCAGTGACTGATCACCAGTTGACAGTTGCACTGTCCTTATATTGAGAATGTCCTTACATCAAACGAAATTTACAAAGACAACTTAATGTAGCATTGAATTTGGCAGGTGCACTGACCTGCTGATGAGGCAATGGGTTCTTGACACCACGCACTGACTTGCCATTGGCTTTGCCGTGCCACCTGATGGGGCCCAGCTGCAGCCCTCCAATGCCACTCATTCTCAGCATGTGCTCAGACAAACCCATCAAGCCCCTACAGCATGCCAGAAGACAACTCGTCAGCAGGCCAAATAGTCAGGCAGTCTTTGTTAACCAAATATTGCTGTTGGCCTTGATGTGCCACCTGATATGGCCCAGCTGCAGGGCCCCGACGCCGCTCGTCCTCAGCATGTGCTCAGATAAACCCATCAAGCCCCTGCAGCATGCCACAACAAAGATCATCAGCAGGCCAAATGCTCAAACAAGCTTTGCATTCTATGTGTTGCCATTGACTTTGCTGTGCCAGCGAATGGGCCCAGCTGCAAACCCCCAATGCAACTCATCCTCAGCATGTGCTCAGACAAACCCATCAAGCCCCTACAGCATGCCACAACAAGGATCATCAGCAGGCCAAATGCTCAAACAAACTTTGCATTCTATGTGCTGCCATTGGCTTTGCCGTGCCAGCAGATGGGGCCCAGCTGCAAGCCTGCAGCGCCACTTATTCTCAGCATTTGCTCAGACAAACTCATCAAGCCCTTGCAGCATATCAGACAGCAGTAGATCTTCAGCACGCCAAGTTCCTGATTGACGCCATCATAGCAGGAGGGCTCTGTGAGTCAAAACAGCCCAGAACTGAAATTTTGTTACATAATGCAAAGGGATGCTGAGGACGCTGAAATGCAGATATGTTGACTTATTGCCATCAGCACTGCCTACATAGAGCGTTTTTGGAATCAGTGAGGGCTCAAACCACAGAGGTTAAGAACACAGACGCAGACACAGACACAAACACCAAGGTCGACAAAGGGTATTCTGGTGCTTGTCAGCCGTCCTGACATTATTGCTCACGGCTGGCATGTGGCTATCAGCCCTGGTCAGTGACATTCACACAATATAGAAACGTCCAAGGCAAAGAGATGCAGGAAGGCATGCGTTTTGCCACACAATGTAAACTTTTCAAGAACAAAAAGACACAAATGGCATACCTGGTGCCATCAGTAGTCCTGACATTGGTGCCAATGGCCGGCGTGCCGTTGCCATCAGCCCCATTGCCCTGCACACTAGCCCCTAGCTCACTGAACTGCCCTGTGCCATTTCCTGTGAAGCTAGGCGCTTGCATAACAGGAGACACCAGTCTCGGGTCCATATTCGCATCGCAACCCACTTTGTTGGCTGCAACCCAGTTCTCACCTGTACACATAGATACATGTTGTGATCAACCACTTGGAAAGTACACATTGACAGCGCTGGTTGAAAAGAATAATGCACACTAGCCCCTGACTCACTAATTGCACTGTGCCATTTGCGAACCTGGGTTGTTGCACAAAAAGGGACCCCAGAGGCGGGTCCACACTTTGCATCACACCCCAGTTTGTTGGCTGCTGCCCAAACTTCATTCGCACAGGCAGAATTGATGGTTCCCGCAGGAGACTGTAAGGTTACGACGCCAGAGAGAGCTTACATATATGCTGTCAACGTAACTTTCAAGGAAATATGTTATCTGTGCAGACTGCTAATGCAGACACCTGCATGATAAGGGCAACAAGCTTGGGTGCTTTGCGTTGCAGCCTAATTTGTTGGCCAACAAATTAGGCTGCCAACAAAGTGCTTTGCCTCCCACTTTCATCTGTACAGAACTGATCTCTCGATTCTGCATCTAGCTTGAGCGTTTCATGAGTACACTGAGGCCAACATCATCATTATGCATTTAGCATATGAAAATGTCCCCTTCACAAGACCTCAGTAGCCAGCATGCAAATGATCGCAAGGTCAGCAGTTTGTGCACTCATGTACATCGTGAGGTCACTTGCAAACTAGAAGAATGAATGAGAACACCACACACATGGGAACATAAGGCAGTGAGCATGGCTGGTGTGTTGCAGTGCAGACACCTCATGTACGGCAGACATGTTGCATGGATGTAACTGGCATTGCATTGCAGCTCATCTTGACGGCATCCTTACAGCTTGTCAATGCCCACACTGACAGCATACCAGAAACGAGCATAAGACAATGGCAGTGATCCAGAAGATGACGGATGGTCCACAGGGCTGTAAGGCTGTACCAATCTGTTTGCTGTGTTTTGTCAGAGCGCTGGTAGCTGACAGTATGTGTAGGTGACTGCACAGCATACTAGTGGGCCCAAAAGCAAGCTGAGCAATGCAAATGCGCCATGCATGGGTCTTTTGTCAAGATGCAACAGAATGGGCTTGGGGTAAGGCATGAGGTGGGGTTTATAAGAGTAAAGGCAAACGACACGTGCAATGTCAGATGCTGCTGTTGTGTCCTGCAAGCTGCTGTTGTCAAACTACAGGGCCAGCATGTGTAATCTTCTTGCTTCTGTCTGCCTCAGTAGCAGCCCTCTTCTGTGCATGCTTGCCAAAGGATTGCTTGACGACAAGTGAGGGGGCACTTGTCCAAGCTTCAGGCCTAAGGCATGCTTTGCCCTGGGCATGACATAGTTATTTATTGATTTGCGGAAAAAGAGCATTGGCTAACCTGCAATGCCATATTCTGCCAGGCGGTGCATCTCCCCTGTGCGGATGTGCAGCTCCAGGGGAAACAAGGGATTCCTCTTGGAAGTGGTATTCAGCGGCAGCACGGTGGTGTGAAGACTCTGCATCAGCAACAGGTTGTAAGTCCACCTTGATCTATAAAGCAAACTCAGGTAAACATGCAGAAGTGCAGAAACTCTGCAGTTGCAACAAGCTGTATTCCAGAGCAAAAGAATGACACAGAGTACTGTGAATTGGGGCCAGGCATTGCTAAAAAGCCAAAGGTTGGGGTGACAGAGTGCATGCAAAGGATCTGATCAGAGCCGCACTCTCTGTGTGTTTTAACCCCATCATGTGGTTGATGAATGCACAGACAGATGGCTGGACATACAGGCAAACAGACAGACAGGCAGGCGAGCAGGCAGACAGACAACCTGCCTCATAGCCAATGGTCTAGAGAGTAACAGGAGCCCACTTAGTCTGTATCAACCCCATGATGTGCTTCATGAATGCACAAATGGATTGACTGACAGACAGGCAGTCAGACAGACAAACAACTTGCCTGATAGCCATTGGTTTTCGGCGTGGCTATGTAGTCTTTGATGGAGCCAGGGATAGGTGCCCACTTGGTATGTACCAGACCCATGATGTGATAGCACAGCTGGGAACCCGTGCCGTACAGCGTGGTGTCCTGCTCTTTATGCAGATGCACGATGACTTGCAGCTGCGCCACATCATGCACCTCCTCAATGTCCTTCTTGGCCACAACTCCCAGCTTATCTGACAGTTTCCTGCAGGTGGCAGAAGCAATTCAGCAGTGTCAGCCAGCATAACTACCTTCAAAGATCAATGCAGGGGGGATGACTAGTCCATATGGGTTGGCAGGGGGGTTGAGATGAAAGGATGGTCCCTCAATTCAATGCACTCATGCCAGCACAGACGCTTGCGCGAACGCGTGCGGCTTCATGCAGCAGGTAAGTTGAAATGCAGAGCACCCAAGGGCATCAAGACAAAATGCATACGCTTTGGGGACCCAATAGCAACAAGCCCAGATAAGCAGGCAGGAGGGTGCTCTGACCTGTAGACAGAGTACGCAGCTTTCTGGTGGCTGTCAATTGTGATCTTCTGGACCCTGGTGCGCAGATACTGATCATCTGTCAATATCTCTTTCAGAGTTTCCCGCGCCTGCACAGCAAAGAGGCCTGACCCTGGAAACCTCATCAATCACTGCGCAGCACAGCAGTAGTATAGCATGAAGCAAGCAAAGAGCAGCCAGACATGAAGTCAGGAGACATCAAAATTGTTGTACATGTTGAATGCATGACTGCTTGAGCTTCAGCATGCTGGATTTGAGGTTAACAGCAAATTTGCATATTCAGGCAGCGCTGCAAAGAGAAGCGGAGAAGAAGACATCAACGAAAGAATTTCACAGCATGCACGACATTGCTCTGTGTTCTGGACAGCACTTCCATGCGCTTGACCATTTGAGAGTAAGCCTCAGACTTGCTGTACTTTCAAAAAGCGAAAGGGAGCAGTTTGAGACAGGGCAACAAAGATCACATATCAGTGAAGAATACGCACCGCATCCACAACATCGCTCTGTGTTCTGGACAGTACTTCCATGCGCTTAACCATCTGTGAGTAAGCCTCAGGGTTGCTGTACTTGAAGGACAGCTCTTCCAGCTCTTCCTTGATTGAGTACAGCCCAAGCAACCGAGCCAAAGGAGCAAAGATCTGCAAACACAACGGCAGTTCAAATCACTCACGGCTTGTGATCTAGGTCACTCACAGCTTGTGATCTAGGCTGATAATTGCTGTACCTCAGAACTAATCCTTCCGACTCTCCCTGATGAAGTATAGGCCCAACAGCCAACCCAAAGGAGCAAAGATTTGCAGGTACCAGTGGGTCACCCAGAGTCAGGTGTTGATATCAAGATCCCATGGCAGCAACTTGAGTCATGTACCTCTGTGAAGATGCGCAAATTAGCATGCTTGGGCATGGACATCTGGCTGCTGCTGTGCAGGCCTGCTGTCACCCTTGAAATGTATCATTGAGCTGACACATGCATAAGCAAAGAAACAATGCCCAACTATGCGCACTTGACTGATTCTTTGCATGTCTGACCTGCTCTTGAGCCCACACAGCATGCAATGCTGACACTCTGCAACACAAATCCAAAAATGCCTGTGTAAGTGAACTTTGCACAGATCCACAGTGCCATTGAGCAGCTGAGCAAGCAGCGTTTTGAGTCTACTAGTGCACACAGGAAGACAGCTTGTCTCACCTGCAGTGTTTCAGCAGCAATCTTCTTCTGCTTCTCAGGCTTCATGCTGCCCAGGGTGCGCATATTATGTAACCTGTCCGCAAGCTTGACCACAATGATCCGTACTTCTTCAGTCATGGCCAGAAAAAGCTGCCTCAGGTCTTCAGCCTTCACATCTGCTCCAGGCGTCATGCCAGAAATTTTGCCAATCTTGCTGAAGCGTGTTTCACCCTCCACTATGCGCCGTACTGCTGAGCCAAACCAGTTGCCTATTTCCTCAAATGAGACGTCATTCGTGTCCTCGACCGTATCGTGCAATAGCCCTGTAGCACAACAATGACGGCGTCACATACATGCATGCAATGATCATGTCTTGCCCCTGGCTATGCGCCGCAGTGCTGAGCCAAACTGGTTGCCCATCTACTTTAGTGAGACGCTGTTGATGTCCTCGAGCGCGTCATGAAACCACCAGGGAGCACAGCAATGATGGCATCACACACATGCATGCAATGGCTGTGCTTTGCTTGAGACCATGCGTCTATAGCACTCCTGACATGCGCATACAACAGTGTATTTATTCTGTGACAGGAGGAATGTCAACCCCCGCATGGCAAGAAGCCAATCAAATCGAAGGATAGGCCTGGCATGTGCATAAACAATGGCCTGGTGGTGGAGCGTCTAAGCAATCAGTCCAATGCACATAACTTTGGCTGAATGGGGTTGCTCAAGTCAAAAGCTGACCTGCAATCAGGGACTCATAGTCCATCTGCAGCTCTGCAAGGATACGTGTGACTTCCACAGGGTGAGTAATGAATGGCTCCCCGCTCTTCCTCTTCTGCTTGATGTGCGCATCATAGCCCAAAGATAGGGCTTCTTGCACTTTGATGAAATGATCCTCAGGCAGGTATGTAAGCAGTGGAGCAAGCCGCTGCTGCCAGAGATACTGCTCATTGATCTCCTGATATGGCAACTGCTGATAGAACTGCAAACAAGACAATGATCACGGTCGCCACATGTGACGTCAAAGATGCTACCTTTGATCTCCTGATATGGCAATTGCTGGTAGAACTGCAGAAAAGCCCATGATCAGCATCACCGCACACAAACAAAGCCAAAGGTACTGCTCAGTTTGCTGTGTTACGGCAGCTGATGGTAGTACTGTGGAGAATGCAATGGCCCAGGTCGGCATGCATGACAAGGCGCTCCTACATGACTCAGGTCCCAAACAGTCAAGACACAAACGCTGGTTGAGCGTCAATGGGCACTGTTGCAGGAGCTGCAGCACTGTGTGGTGATGCAAGGCAAAATGTTGCACGGTGAGAGATGTTGCCCAAGGAAGGCCATATGCAGGCAAATGCAGGTTGCTGCATGTGCAAGCAATGCATGCATGTAGCGACTCAGCATGACTTCTTGGGACAAAGGCCTTACTGTGTAGTCAATGGCTTCCAGCGAGCTGGCATTAAGTGCGCTAGCATGCCTCCTGCGCTTGCCCTGCAATACAAAACCAGGTGTGGAGTTTGCCGCTGCACTCCTATTCTGCCAGTGAACTTTGCTTGTCAAGCAAGTCCCCAAAACTCACTTTTCTGCTTTTGGGCTGAGCACAAGGGAGCAGATGACTGTATGATCCAGCTTCAAGCGAGGCGAAAGCGGCCTCGAAAGCGGCCTGCGATCTCTGTGCAGCTGCTGTAACCTTCGCCCCTTGATGACGAACCCTTGAGCACCGTAGCTGTCGAAACGTCGAGCACCGGACTGGATGAGTGTCTGCAGGGTACAGTGCTCAGGGAAGACATGCAGGGTGTCGGACGGGCTTTCAGCACGCACAGTAGCATATCTAGCTCTTTACGAGCAGATTTTACCTGCAAGGCCGCGCTGAAGACTTCCAGCGGAAGAGTGACTCGACAGTCGGTCTGCCAAGTAGGTTGACAGCCCGTTTGCCATGACGCACCGCGCTATCGGACAGCCATGCTGTAAACAGCAAGCTGGCTCTCAAGAATGACCTTTAACACTGCTGCTGTCTCTCAAGAGCTGCTGACGTCTCAGAATCTGGCCACAAGCGGCCGCAGAAAATTTCTGCTGGTGCTGTATAGTCCAACAAAGCTTTGTACAGGTTGACTCCCGTTGCGGAAACAGACACAAGCCGACCCGAACAGGACCACGAGATGAATCACACTGCATCTATTCGACGATTTTCGAGGACCGGAAACAGAAATCAAATTGTGAACCTGCTGGGAATTCGCACCCTCAATTCGGCTGTCACCCTTGCATTTAGTTTGTCGAACCCAACACCCGTGCCACCCGTCTTGAATGAACTCCTGATTCGTCCACGCCTTCAGTGAGCACATCGCACCTGTACCTCTTATTTGTGTCTTTCAGTATCAGGTCGAAACCCGCCAGAGGCATGGCAAAATGTTAGTTTTGATGACACGAAAAGACCTGATCATGAAGTCAGCTGCTCAGGCCTATAAATCATCTCGGATCAGCCTCGAACTGCCATTTATGCTCTCAGGCGACAATGCTCTCTGATTGCTTGCTGGTAACAACTTGCTGATATTTAGATCATACCCCTTCTTGTTATGTACACACTGACCTATTATACAATGCTGTCCACGTTTGTGCAGCATGTGATGGCATGCAAGCCTGTGTCAACAAAATCTTTCTGCTCAGTTGTTCTGTAAAACCCTGGTGTCTGATCCTGATAGAAAATAAAAGGAACAAAAACAACAAAGCTTAGGAACAGAAACATGAAAACTTAAAGTTTTCACTTTTAGGCGTCATTGCAGCCCCAACTATCGAGGCAGCCCAGAAGGTGTCTGAGACAGCACCAACTGACTGATTGTTTGTCAGCTGGCAGGCGATTGTCCTGAAGCATTCTGCACTCTCATCTCTACAAGCTGTGCCATCAAGGGATCAAGCCCGATAGGGTCTGCAACTACGCACTCAACACCTGGGTGCTGCTCTTGAGCAGCTGCTACCAGAGCTGGAATATCTTCCTGAATGTGCCGGCCCCTCGAGAGAAAATATGGAGCAATGACAATCTTTTTGGCGCCTGCTGATGCACACTTGCCCACGGCATCAGCTATGCTTGGTTCTGCAATCTCCATGTGTGCACCTTCGACGATTTGCCTTCCGGAGGTTTGTCTGCATGCCACCATTTGCATGATGCGCCAGGATGATGTGAGGATGTTTGATCTGACAGTAGGTCTGGAAATTTTGGGGTTCAGTCTTACCTGTACAGCTCAACAAACTCGTGTAGCATCTGATTTGAGGCCTCTCGTCTTGATCCATGATCCACGACAACGACCGCCGGCTGGTGGCTAGAGCTGCTCATAGCTTCGTCTTGATATGCAGAAAGGGTTGCCACTGAAGCCTTATATCTGCAAGCAGCGACCCATTCGATAGGTCGGTGATCCGGCAGGTAGCACGGGCTGCACCATGCGTGGCAAATCGGCGGCAGACGATTAGTCTTACCGTATCCGCTTGGTCTCACTCAAGCTGTGCGCAAAGCTAGTAGCGGCAGGCAGCCTTGCGGAACTCTGCAAAGCTGTTCGCTGTGGACAAAAAGGGCTTGACGCACTGCTGCAAGTCGCCAATCGCATGCCACAAGCAGCTGCGTCCTTGAAAGAGCTCTTGACAAAGTTGGTCTCCTGGAATGCGCTTGCGCTTGAGTCAATGGGGCCGAGCCGATGTAACGCTTGCACCTGGACAGACAGGTGCGCAGCAGGATCACAACGGCAGCACGACAATACCTGCGCACCTGCGGGGTCAGTGCCTGTTAGTCTCAGTTGACTTGCGTCTCCGCGCTGGCTGCAGGCTGCGAGCTTGATCCGCAATCTGCTATTGAGCGAGCCCACTGATCTGCGTCAAAACGCATTGTGCTGGGATCAACACTCGCTGAGGAGTGTGTGTCGCTACCTAGAGGCGTGCGCTAAGTCGACTTTCAACGGGCTTGCGTGTAGCTATTCCGGTGACTATCCGTATCTCGCTCAACGGCTAACTCGAGAGGCCTCCCCTTGATGTGCCAGAGCTGACATTTAGGCCAGCCCCAGGAACCTGCTCCAGCATGCCATCTTCAAAGGACAGCAGAGTCAGAGCGTTCCTGAAATGGTTGTCAGACAGAATCAGAAGGGCGCGAGCACCATCGAGTGAGTCGTCCTGCTATTTTGGAACTTCACAAAAGTGACTGCAGGCTGTGCAGCATATTGACGACAGTTGGTGACAGAATGTATGATTGCTGGTACATGGCATGCAAGAAGCAATGTCTAGCTGACTTTGCTGGGTTCTGTCACCTCAACAACATCATAACGTTCCTAAGTGCACCTCTCTTCAGAAACAAGCATATTGGATGGAAACTGTGATACCACTCATGTGACCATGCACTCTGCGAGCTCAAATCAGTGAACATGTCAGCACATGTGTGGCATGTTGTTCAAGTCGCATGAGTAAGCGTGTGGCATGCCATGTGGTCATGCGGCAAGTCTCCAGAACCTGTAAGTGCCGGAGCTCATACTGGCATTTCATGTTGCATGCTAGAGATCACTTGTATTCAACAGCGCGTAGTGATGTCAAAGTGCATATTGAGCTTTGCAGCTGTGCTGCTAGTGCGGCCACATAGTAAGCTCGGCGCTGTTACGTGTTGTTCGTGAAGCTAAGCACCAAAAGAACACCCACAGACCTGGAAGTATCAGTGCTCAGCAACTCACATTGCAAACATACTCTGCAGAGGGCAAAAAGGGCGGCACTTCAAGTCTAAGGCTTTGTGGCATTCTGGCGCTCATGCTTTTGGCAGCAGTGCTGATAATCAAGATTCTGGAAGTAGTGACACAGGGCCCAGCTAGTAGCATCCCTGAACATTGGCAAACCTACAATGATGGGTGAGCTGCATCTGCCATCAAGCAAGAAGCAACATGTATGTGCAAATACATGTGCAATGTGTTGTGTGTGAGTTGCGCACACAACAGTGTGTAAGCTGCATTTGCCATTGAGCTGCATGCGCAAATACGCAGATATTAAGACCCAGTAACAGTTCTGATCAGGCAGCATCACCATCTGGTTGCAGTGTCTAGGCAGCAGCATCCCTGAGCCTTGGCAAACATATAGCGATGGGTGAGCTGCATCTTACAACAAGCAGCAGTGCTGATCAGGCAGCATTTGGCATCAGACAGCAGTTTGCGTCTGGCTGTGTTACCAGTATAACAAAGTGTAACATTACTTGCAGTACTTCTTGAGCATTCCGTCTATGGCCGTGCGTAGATCACACTGTGTTACCATCTGCATGATGGCATGCGCTGTATGTACTTGTGCATGCTGCAATGAGTCAGCTGCATTTGGCGTCAGGCAAATGACGAACGTGCTTGCCTACAAACATGCGCTGTACTGTAAACTGTTTGCGCAGCTATGGTTGAGCCTGCAGAAGTGAGGTCTGCAGAAGTGAGGTCTGCAGAAGTGAGGTCTGCAGAAGTGAGGTCTGCAGAAGTGAGACAGCACGCACAACTATACTTGTTACATGCAGGAACGCCACAGCCAAAACTTACAAACCTGGAGCTGGGCAGGGCTTGAGTAGGCAGAGCTTAAGAGCCCGTTGTGCAACCAGTGTTATGGAAGATGTTACAGTAGAAAGATGACACCGCCTTATCACATTGCAAGACATGCAGAAATGCAACAGCGTGCACATCTGCAATCGTTCCATGCAGGAATGCCACAGCCCAACCTTGAAAAGCTGAAGATGGGCAGAGCCTGAGTGGGCAGAGCTCAAGAGCCCGTTTTTTGACCAGTGTCATACAAGATGTAGAAAGATGACATGGCCCTCGACACTTTTCAAGGCATGCAGAATTGAGACAGCGCGCACAATCACAATCGTTCCATGCAGGAATGCCACTGTACAAACATACAAAGCTGCAGCTGGGCACGGCTTGAGTGGGCAGAGCTTGAGGGCCAACAAAATGCTGCTGAATGGGGATGCAAGTCTGGACAATACATCTGCTCCAGGGTTGGAACTTGTGCTTTCTGGTCACGGTAAGAATTCACAACTGCTTTTTGGTGATTTTGCAGTATTGATCTAATAACAAGATGCAGCTTGATGGGGATAAGAGTCTGGACAATAAATCCACTCCAGGGTTTGAATTTTTGCGCTCTGGTCACGGTAAGACTATACAACTGCTTGTTTTGCAGTGTCAATCTCACAAGATGCTGCTTGATGGGGTTGCAAGCCTGGACAATAAATCCACTCCAGGGTTTGAGCTTTTGCACTCAGGTCATGGTCAGAACACACAATGCTCATAGGTCTTCATCACAGCACACAAATGCAAAGAAATGCTCAGTGGGATACAATAAACTCTCTTTGTAACAGATCATGCTTGTGCTGTCAGGTCGTGACAGCAGCTCCAATTGCCCAGAAATAAAAAACAATGCATGCATAATGACCACGCATGTGTGCTTGATGTGCCTGCAACTGCACATCAGGAGCTGCTATGAATCAGAAGCAGCCCAACAGATCAAAGTGTAGATCCAGACTTTACTGACGGATACTTGGTGTGTCTGCAATTGCAGGGGAGCTTCAGCAGGCACAGCACGCAAAGCAGGCGCAGCAGCTTCAAACTTCCGATCGCCAGAGGGACGCAAATACTTTGGAGGTGGCTGTTGCTGACGCACTGACTGACAGACAGACACCGCCCACAATTCTCCAGCAAACAAGCACCAGCATCAATGGCTTTGACTCGTCCACTTTAGTCAACCCTAGTGATTCATCCACCTTAGTCAACCCCAGTGAAGCCAGCGCATCATTTGATGGTCAGCTGAGCAACACAAAGGCAAATGACCTGGACATCTCAACCTCAGACCATGTCAGCACCAAAGAAACAGATGACAGCTCAGCGACTGTGACTACTTTTACTCAGAATGCAGCATCAGAGCGACAAGCTGTCAATGAGCTGATTGATGAAGTGGTTGGAGCTCAGAAACAAGATGCAGCAACTCTGAGTGAGTCAGAGACGAAATCACCCAAATCAGGATTCTGGAATCAGCCTCAGATTCAGCGCGCTGACTTGGACAGTAGCAGTCAGGGATCATATTCAAGTCGTAAATCAGGTATGTGCGAATCTTTGCAAATCTTGTTGCTTATGACTCAAGCTTTGCAACTGTCGAGTTTTATGCTTGTGTTTTCTGCGCATCTCAACGCTGCACTGCAACTGTCAAAGTGCCGCAGCACATTTTGTTATTGGTTTTTGCCTGTACAGTGACTTTTCCATGTGACAACTGCTTTGGTTGCCAAGGAAATTGTGCTTAAAACAAATTGTCCTTACTCAGAGAGGACACTGCAGTCAGAATGCAACGATTGGTTTCCAATTGCATGGTCCTTGCATCAAGAATGTCCCTTCATCAAGTGTCCTTAGGCAAAGAAGTTGCTGTAAAAGCAACGGGCAGACGACAAGTTATCAGTGAATTGGGACAATTTTGGGTGCAAGAACATCTGCAGGAATGCTGAAGTCAGGTATATGACCTATCATCATAATAATCATAACTGTCAACCAATGCTAAAGCGGTGTTTCAAAGGTCAAGATAGCACCTGTAGCTGTCACTGTGACTAAAGCAAGCTGTCGCGTTTGTGCTGACGTGGGACTGTTACACATTCCTGGCTCTGAGTACAGATTCACCCTTTGCTTGAGAATTCCTGAGTTCAGACTCCCTTTGCAGGGTCTGATGGACAGAGATACAACAGAATGGGTTGTCAACCAGTTGGCACAGGCATCAACACTGAATCTTGCTGTCCAACACTAAGGTTCCTGCCATCGCTTCTGAACCTTGCTCTTCTTTGCAGGCTCAAACTCTATTCAGCAAGTGTCACAGGATGGTTTACCAGCAGACTGGGACTGGCAGACCCGCCTGGCTCTGAATCCAGATGTGAACAATGCTGAAGGTCACAGTGCCGCAGCGGCCATCCTGCATTGGCTCAAACATTGTTCAGCAGGTGCTGGAGGATGGATCGCCAGTGAGTTGAGACTGCTGTCTTCTATCATTTGCTTGTTTCTTATGTTCAGGTCAACAGCAAGTAGCACAAGATGGATTGCCAGTGGATTGGGACTGGCAGACATACCTGGCTTTGAACCCAGATGTGGACATTGGCGAAGGTCACAGTGAGGCAGCAGCCATCCTGCATTGGCGAGTTTGGGGACAAGCTGAGAAGCGGCCTTACAAGGTGAAGTCACAACTGATACAACACTCGCTTCAGCTTTGATAGTTGCCTGTTTGATGATCGACCAGCTGATTCCCCACGAATGCTGCTGCATGCAGCACTGCATACAAGGCATCAAAACCATCAAGTTGAGTGTGTTACAAGACATATACAAAGCCCAGCTGGAAGACACACAAGACCTATTATGATGCCTGCAGGCTTCCATGCTCACGAGCAACTAGGCACATATCAGGGTCCAGCAACTTGCCATGTCTCAAACGCCCATAGTGGATTGAAGTTCAAGAATTGTCTGCAAGACGCTTCTCAGAAATCAGTATGCAGTCAGTAGCAGAAGACTTCATCCACAGCAAACACAGTATCTCCCATCAAGAATCTGTAATGACAGTTCAGCAGAAACATCTGCCTGGCAGCTCCCTGGTACAGGTGCTGTACCAGAATCGTTGCAAGAAAATCCTACATTCTGGAGCGCATGCAGCCGCATGTAGACTCAAAATTTACAGTCAGACGCCAGTCGAGTGTGTCATGGAACTTCAAGTTGTTTAGATTTGTAGATCCCTATATTGTCCGTGATCAGGCAGGGTATGCATTGAGATCCTATACATCAACTTGCTCTACAACCCAACCCAATAGCAGGTGCTTTTAAAAGCGTAATGCAACGTTTTAGACTTTGTGTGTCCAGGCTCTGTTGTGTTGTTGGTGATGTCAGCTTGTATCAGGTTGTGCCTGTCCATGTCATGCAGGTGAGAGTTGAGACAATTTGAGCATTGGCTAGGTAGAAAGTTTGCATGACTCACAGCTTGACATTGTATGAGGTCAGATCAAGGACGATTAATTGTGCTTCAAGGCTTTGCAATACGTTCCAGCTTAACAAGTACGCAGTGTTCTTGGTGACAACAATTTAGATGCCTGATCCTGAGGTGCTTTGAAGTTCGATATAGGCACGTGTGACTCATCACACGGTGTGAGCACGCTGGGAGTCAAACAGGCTCGACATCATACAAAACGACGTGTGATGCACTCTGTTAGTATTGTCTCCACTTTCAGACATTGCTCAACGCTTTGGGCGTGTGCCTGCAGCCAGAATCTTTCCGACAAGCTCCTGATTGAGGAAGGGTACAGACCTGCTGATCACACTTTGACTTGCTTGCTTGGAGCCCCAAGTGCCTGCCATAAATGTGACATGTACAAAATAAACGTGGGTGATGCATCGCAGCCCAAATATGGTGTGGCACATTCAGTCCGGGACTGACTGTATGGACAGACTCTGAGGCTTCCACTTGACGCCTGACGGCGTAGACATGTCTAGTCTGTGGCACATTACAAGGGGGGAAAGTTTGCTGGACTGCTGATGTGTTCTTACTGAGTGTTTGCACGGTCACCACTTGAGGAAATTACAAAAGTTGCATCCCCGTGGAGACATTCTGCACGAGGGCACAGCTTCTGTGACCTCCTGAGGTGATAAGAGTGCATACGTGTCAGCAACTGAAGGACTGTTCACCAATGTGCCCGCAATTGCTGACATGGCTATACTGGTCAATTGTCCAGTCAGAACTGGAACTCACCCTGATGCTTTGGCATAACAACTCTACCTGACCTTAGCATATGTCACATGATGCCTTTGATCAGCACGACACCATTCTGCAAGCGCGACCTATTGGACTGCAACAGGAGTCACCAAGATTGCAATAAACTAGTCTCTGAGGCAGTTTGGAGCAGATGTCGCGAGTTCCCAACATAAAATACTAAGTCGTAGGTGTAAGGGGGCATATGGGCAAATTTGAATTCAAGTTTTTCGTAGCTGTTGAGCACTGGCTCAGCCTGCCGTCCTGCATTTGCTGCAGAAGATTACGCATCAGCTTTCCCTGATGGCTCCATAACATGACTCTGCTGCAGAATGATGCACACCAGGATCTGCTGTTGATTTTACATTGGGCGTGTGCTGAGCTCCACACAACGCAGTCACCAACAATCCTGGATTTGGTCATGCTGCGCCAGGTTACTCATCAGGATCTCCTGTTGGCTCTGTGATGTGACTCTGATGATTGCCAGCTGCTGTTGCACCTTCAGCAGGAAAGAAAGAAAATGTCTACGCCATCAGGCATCATAATGGAAATTTGTGTGAAGAGAAGCAGCATAGACTCATCAGGCTTTGCTTCTTTTGTGTGAGGTGTCAGACCAGAACATTTGACGAGATGCATCTGTAATAAGCAATCAGCTGCTGTGCATATCTTTTAATCTTAGCAGATTTGCCTTCTGCATGTTTATCAGGTTCGAAGATATACTCTCCTCCATGGCAAGTCATACTAGGCGTGATAAACAAAATACCATGAGTAACTACAGCTTGCTATTACCTTCAGCATGATTGTCAGTTTCAGCTGGAAAGTACACTCTCCTCCATGCTAAGTCAGCAGGCTTATCCCAAGTGGAAATGTGATTTTGCTGGTCGTAGTAAAAGGGCCGTTTGTGCTCCTCACTATACATCTCTACCCAGGCATATTTGCCTGCCTGCAAAGGACCAGCTAATATTTGGGTTTTGGATTTGTTAATGTCTCTTGACGCAAAATTGCAAACGATCTACGCCTCTGCAACTGTGTCAAATTGATTTGAGATCTGAAGCTGTCCGCAGTTGAGGATATTTGTGGTCGTATTCAAAGCGCATGCTAGACAGGCTAAGCAGGCCCAGCCAGGTATGGAGATACTTGGAATTTATTTTGAGTAAGCACACAGCAGCCTTTGACAGGATTGTTTGTAGGCAGTTCATTGCTTGTTTGAACGCCTTGGGAACTCACTGAACATCATGCAAATGATGTTGAATGGTGATGACACGACCTAACAAGCTTGAGGTCTTAAGACCAGAATGCCCAAGTCATCAACAGAGCCTGATTGGGCTGGAGCCCATTTAGCAAGAAGTGCATCATGCTGCACACTTTTCTGTTGAAGTTATTTTGACATGTGCAGTTGCTGGAAGGCAGAGCAGAGGTCTGCTGATGGTCAACGCGCTTTGTCAGTCTGTACTAGAGACTTCTGCATGATGCTCAGCAGGTATGCAACGGCACTGAGCATAGCATGGCATGGTTCAAATGTGTCAGTCTGTTCAAGAGACTTCTGCACGATGCTTAAGCATGACATGCACCGGCACTGAGCACAGCATGGCATGGTTCATACGTGTCACTCGTTTCAGAGACTTCTGTGTGATGCTGAAAGCATGACATGCAAGGGCACCAAGCACAGCGTGGCTTGATTCAAAGCGCACATTGGGATCTTGATCTAGTCTTTGCCCCCCATCATCAAGCCAATAGCAGTTGCCTGCCTCGTCATGAAGGGGAACATCTGCACAACACTTTACAGTGAGTTGAGATCAACACAGTGCTGACAGTGTATTGGGCTGTCAGCAAAGCCACTCTCGACCGTATTGCGGTGACTACCTCCGGGGTCTTCCAATTGCGTATCGCCCGTGACTTCGTTCCAGAAGTAGTGGCTGCAGTCATACAACACGCAAACGTCAGGCGCGTTCCATACAAACGAACAGACACAGGAAAATCGTTGTTGCAAGTCGACGTAAGGGAAGCGAACTTGCTTTGGAAGCTCGTTGTTTGCACCGAGCTGCTGGCTTGAGACCGAGACGCTCCAAAGCAAGCCACAAACGACTGCGAGGAGCAAGTTGCGTATCATGAGCGCTTCAAGGCCAGCACTGACATGCTGCGCAAGCACGGACGCAGAAGAGGAGGTCTCCCTCAGATGAAGGTGCAATGCAGGCGGGGAATGCAAGCGAAGGAGCAGATGCTGTTGCCTCGGGCTGGGCTAAAGTCAACACTTGCGCAACTTCGCAGCGAGTGATGATCTTGCCGCAAAAGGCACGGGAAGCACGTGCACCAACACCTGACTCTGATTGCGCTGCATACAAAACTTCTGCCGCTGACAGCCGGGACTTTCAGGACGACCTGCTAGCATCTCTGCATCTGACGCGAGCGCACCGACTCCAAACGTTGAGAACCTTGCGTGCCTGTTGGTTTTGTCGCGGTCGCGAGATGACATGCCGAGACAGCGACATCCGAAGTTGTGAAGGTTGGGAGACGTGGGACTACTGTGGCATTGATGTCGATCGACTTGGCGTGAGAGCTGTACATTATGCGCGCAAGGCAGGAGCCACTGCGAAGACGACAGGTGCGGGCGCTGCAGTGGTCGGTATGCGTGCTTCGTGTTGATGGGTCGCGCAGAGGCCGCAACGATGATCCCTGCGTTGCCTGCTGTTGTCCACGAGAGTCAAAAAGTGCTTCAGATGCTCATCTGGCGACAATCATCTCTGTGCGAGTCCGTGCGTTCATTTGCTGCAGAGGCTCTCAAAGTCATGCTTAACAGCAAGGTTGGCAGGAGGATAGCATCACTGAGCCAAAAGCAGCTGTTTGCTGAACTGATAAATGATGCCTACAAGCCAAAGATGCACAAGATATACTCGCAATTCATGAGGGGTGCAAAAGTGGACTTTGCTCTGAACATTCGCAAAAGCCCCTTTGAGCTGAAGAAAATCGAAAAGGAGGTATGCAAAGCACCTTGCATGCACAGCAAGCTTGGGCATAACAAGTGAAGCATCACGTGTCATGCTTGTATGCACTGCATAACGTTCAACAGGCAAGCATTCAATAGTCTGAATCACTGAGGTGCAGTGCACTTGTGCAATGTACAATACATGCTGACCTCGTGCAAATTTTGCAACTTGCGCCTTGTCGACACATCTGCAGCTCAGCATGCCTCATTCAGCTGTAGTCTGGCCTGTGCAGACACATGCTCACCTAAAATCTGAATCTACATTAATCATGTGCATGCATAAGCAGCCCTGGCTGCAGAATTGTGCCGGTAATGCCCTGAATGGGGTGTGCTTGCATGTAGGATGCAGATCTCTACATTCAACTGAACTGTTTGTAGAGATCAATTGAGCGTTGAATGATTTGCTGATTTTAAACACATATGTATAGGCATGTGCCATGCCGTGTCTTCTATGCCTCAACTGGGTTGTGTTTGAATGTAGGATGCAGATCTCTACAAGCAGCTCAATCAGTCAATGGCTGAAGTGGCCAGAATCTCACCCCTAATTGACAACATTGAGGAAGTGCTCAAGACCTTTTACAGCTTTGAGACTCCCAAGGTAAAGCTTATTGCAACAACGGTAGTCACTAATAGTCAGTGACTGTTATTCAGTGACTGGTAGTCACTCTGTACAACAGTAGTATGACGTTTCTCCTACAGTGGTACCTTGCATCCTATAATGTGCAGCACTGACTTTGTTTTGTTTTCATTCATGCACAAGCTGCTTTGCCAGCAGACCCAATGTCCCAGCAGTTAGCCAGCAGAAAGCTGATGTACAAGTCACAATCACTAAGAATTTCTTGCTGGGTGATGTCCATTTGATGGGCGACAGTTGTAGTCAAGATATTCTGATGTGCATGCAGATCTGCGGCAGCAAGCCAAGGAGCATGGCGCTGCAGCGGCCACATGGCTGGTGCTAAAATACAACATCACTGTTCTAAGCATGTATTGGGTGTGGCCAAAAATCTTAGGCTGCTATCATTGAACTCGTACTCTAATTGGCTTTTGCAGATTATGAGGCAGAGAGCAAAGGAGCATGGCGTGGCAGAGGTCACATGGTTGGAACTTACTGATGAGCATGGCAGCCACATAGGCATTGCATCAGGTGGACTGCTGCTGCTGCCGCTGCTGCTGCTGCTGCTGCTGCTGCTGCTGCTGCTGCCGCTGCTGCTGCTGCTGCTGCTGCTGCTGCTGCTGCTGCTGCTGCTGCCCTGCTGCTGCTGCCGCTCATCCTGAAAGCATTTGACAGGCACTGCATCATGCAAAGCGCTACTGCTGCTGCTGATCCTGAGATTACATCATAAGCCTTGCATAAGGTAAAGCAATGTTGCTGCTGCCGATGCTGCTGCTGCTGCCGCTGCTGCTGCTGCTGCTGCTGCTGCTGCTGCCGCTCATCCTGAAAGCATTTGACAGGCACTGCATCATGCAAAGCGCTACTGCTGCTGCTGATCCTGAGATCACATCATAAGCCTTGCATAAGGTAAAGCAATGTTGCTGCTGCCGCTGCTGCTGCTGGTGCTGCCGCTGGTGCTGCTACTGCTGCCGCTGCTGCTGCTGCTGCTGCTGCTGCTGCCGCCGCTGATCGTGAAAGCATTTGACAGGCAGTGCATCATGCAAAGCGCTACTGCTGCTGCTGAACCTGAGATAACACAATGAACATTGCATCAGGTAAAGCACTGTTGCTGCTGCTGTTGCTGCTGCTGTGAGGTCTGCTATAATGCTGCAGGAACAGCAGAAGCAGCGAGCAATGCTGAAACAACCATGACACAGCTAGTGCAAGAGTACACCATCAGGGCGCAAGTCAGAGCTCTGTGCAAACAGAAAGGGTTCAGAATTGATCGCACAGAGCATGTGGCCAACAGCTTGGGTCACCTGGCAGCTGTCGTGGATCAGCTGAATGGCTTGGATCATCCTCTCAAGGTGACTAGGTGCTGACAGGGTTCATTTAGGGTTGATCCCACAGTCTGTAAGCAACAAATGATATCATCCACCAATCGGTATGTGGCCAACAACATGGGTCACCTGGCAGCTGTAGTGAATCAATTGAATGTGCTGCATCATCCTCTCAGGGCAAATGAATGTAAGGTTGCTTTGTGATGGTAAAATTGATGTTTGGCAGGTACAGACTGGGCCTTATTATTCTGACAGGCATTATGCCTGACGACAGCCACAGTGGATTGCCACCATATGCATCGCTTTGCAAAGCGTGGCCATGCACATTTCATGACTTTATTCTCCCATTGCACAGCTTGATGACCCGTCCTCTTCTAAAGCCTTATGTCCTGCGCGTTGCTTACAAATGACCGACCTGCTTGCTTGCTGCTGCTGCTGCTGCTGCTGCTGCTGCTGCATTCGTCTTAAAACACCGCACATCCTCGGCGTGATGCCAAACGCAAGCCAGCTTGATAAGTCAGGACTCAAGCAACATAGACTAAGCACCTCTGCTAGAGTGTGGACCCTATTATTGTCTGCATTACTAACATGATCTTTATAACACTACCTTGCAATAATATATAACATTTTGTATAATATATAATATCTTTTTTCACAGTTGTCTGTGGCTGCAGATTGCGCTTTTTGCTGGGAGGCGGTCATCAGACCGGGCCTATCTTCTTCTTCAAACCTGGTTTTGTGCCCATAACCTGAAGAATTACATTGGATCATCCTCCATCTTTGCTTTCAGCTACCTTAGCAAGATCCTGAAAGAAGAAGAGGGCATGCACAAGCCTGAAGAGCGCATTGCACAAATGGGTACGCCGCTGCCGCTGCTGCTGCTGCTGCTGCTGCTCATGCTGGTGCTGGTGCTGCTGCTGCTGCTGCTGCTGCTGCTGCTGCTGGGCTGGGGCTGGTGCTGATGCTGATCCTGCTGCTGCTGCTGCTGCTGCTGCTGCTGCTGCTGCTGCTGCTGCTGCTGCTGCTGCTGGTGCTGGTGCTGGTGCTGGGGCTGGTGCTGTTGCTGTTGCTGTTGCTGCTGCTGCTGCTGCTGCTGCTGCCTTATGCTGTGCCCAGTGCCCTCTGCCTTGTGCCCTGTGCCCCGCCCTGCCTGGCCCTGCTCCGCTCCCGAGCAAAATTTCTCCTTACCACAGCTGAAGCACCTTTGCTGCAATTCATAATAAAAAACCCCTAAAGGGTTGCGTGTGCAGGCAGGCTGATTGGCACACACGCACATGAGGTGATGAGCATTGTGCAGCACCTGATGAGTCATCATGATGAAGAAGCTGGGGAGCCTGGCAAACCTGTGCAGGTACACCCTCATACTTCTATCAGACACAATAACCCACACACATCGTTTTCAGACACGGACATGTCCAGGGCTTGCTCTTCCTGGAAGACGGTTGTTTGCTTGTTAGGGCTGGCATAAAGTCATTCTGCATCATGTGTGGATTGCTGTTGTCATCAACCTGCCGGAAGATGTCATACATCAGCGAAGTATGCCTAGTTTGCTCAGGTGTCAAGACTGTGTGCTAATCACAATGATCTTTACACCTTCCAGCATATCTGCTAGGCGTGTATGGCCAAGTCAGGCAGGCTTGTTTTGAGCGTCTTTGTAAGGACGTCTGACATTCACCGCTTGAAAGTCAGCCGAAGCAATGTCATTCTACATCTTCCTAGGTCAACCTGGAGGGGTTTGAAACTTCGACCTGACCAAACAACATGACCTTGGGCAGTCTGTTGTCCAACATCCAGCATACATGACCAGACCGTGTGCTGATCAGCAGTAACTTCCCTCTTCTCCAGTTCTGCTCAGCTGGTATTGCTTTCCAGGTGTGCACTCTGTTGGCACGTCCACTGTTCTTGAGAGCTAATGGGGCCACTGAACAGCAACAGCTTTGTCCATCAACACCTTTCTTCTTCCCTTGTACTGATGCTGATGCTGATCCTTTTCCTCTTCTTCACCCTTTTTCCTGTTCTTGAAGCATTGATCAGCCGTTGCTTGTTTTCAGGTGTGCAGTCTGTTGGCGCACCTGTTGTTCTTGAGGGCCAATGGCGGCACTGAGTACGCGACAGCCCTGGCTGACACCTTTGGGACTAGGGCTTTTGTGGAAGCGGCCCTTGTGACTCAAGTACCCGATGAATTCATCCAAGATATCAGAGAGCTTTATCCTGATGACAGGCAGATAGAACCAGGTACACCATCATCACACCATTGTTTTGGCACAAAACAGGATGTGATGTCGTTTGGACTCAACTGCCATATGATATCATCTAACGCATAAGATGAGCCGTATCCTGATGACATGCGGATAACATCAGGAAGATCAGACCATGATCACTAACTATTTGCATGCAGCCGCTATCAGTGTGATGTTCCTGATGCATTCAGGACATCAGAGGACAGTATCCTGAGGACAGGCAGATAGAATCAGGTAGATCATCAAACCCTTGATTGCAATGGACCAGCGGCATGCAGTTCAGTTCATCACTGCATAAGGCATTTGTGAAGGCAGTCCTGGTGTCTCAAGAGCCAGATGAAATTGTTCACGGCATGACAGAGCCGTATTTTGATGACAGCCAGATGGGATCAAGTAGATCAGACCATCGTAGCGCAAAGTTTGCATGCAGCCACTATCAGATTGCTGTTTGCATGGGTTCAATCTGGACATTGGGGATCTTTATCCTGATGCCAACCAGGTAACACGTTCCGTGATTGCAACAGAACAGCAACATCAAATGCAACTCATGATGATAATCATTGCATAAGGCATTTGTGGAAGGAGTCCTGGTCACTCAAGTATCTGATCAGTTTGTTCAGGGCATCAGAGACCGATGCTCATGGTAGGCAGACAGGATCAGGTAGGCATTGTGATACATCATTGCATGCGGATTGTCACATCGTCTTATTGAGTTTCATCTGTACAGCTTTGTATGAGTCAGTCAGACAATCGCCCCAAGCTGTCTTGCCAAGAACGTCATGTTGTCCTGGTGCAACACTCAGGAAGCTAATGTTTAATGTGACGTGTGTTCAGGTGCAGTGATGTTTGATGTGTTCAAGGCGTGGAGGCTTGACAACAGTGACTGCATTACAGTGGCTGAACTAGTGGTCTCAGATGGAATGGTTCCAGAGCCAAGTCTTGTCTTGTTTGTGTTCAGGTGCAGTCATGTTTGATGTTTTCAAGACGTGGCGGCTGGACAGCGGCGACTACAGCACAGTTGCTGAGCTAGTGGTTTCAGCTTGGGAGCAGAGATGTCACCAGGTCTGTGCTGAACTTGTTGCAGCACATGTTGGCTCAGAGGTGCCATTGCAGTCAGAGTCCGACAATTGCTGCCAAAAATAGCATTGTCCTCGCATCAAGAATGTCCTTACATCAAGCGTCCTTACAGGGGGACTTACTGTACCATTCAATTTGCTGGTTGACTTTGGCATGAGGACGCCTTTTCTCCTTCTTTGCCAAAAACAGTGAGAAGGTGTTTCTCTTGTGTTTTGACAGCTGAATCAAGGCAAAAGACTTGTTTGATTTGTGATTTGACTAATTCAATTGTGAATTATGTATTATTTGCTACATTGATGGTGTACTGGCTGGCTTTGGCCTGAGCAGAGCAGAGATTTTTTTTCGGTTTCTGCCAAAGTGGCTGAGAGCGTGTTCATTCTGTGACTATGCAGCTGGAGCAACGGCAAGATTTAAGGCCGCAGGACATCCCCCAGCAGCGCCCTGCCCTCATGCACTCCAACCTGAAAGATGTGGAGCACGTCAAGGAGGTTGCAAAGTGAGTCTCCTTGCATTGCATTGAAAGCAACAACAATTTTATTGACAATGAAATCAACAACAGCAAAACCTCGCACATGCGCTGGGTGTGTGCGGCTGCCATATCATTGTAAAAACTTTCTGACAAGCGTTCTATTCTCAAGTAATCTGTCTGCTGCGCAAGGGTGCTGCTCTGAGGTTCTGAAAGTGGCAAAGTAAGGTGAGAGATTGCCTAAGATTTGTCAGCTCTTCAATTGTCAAGAAAAGCTGTAATTCAATCACTTCTGATCTGCTTCCAAAGAGGAGCTGACCAGCAGGTCAGCAGAGCTCTTGCCATGTGTTCACTGACAAAGTCATGTTGCATACAGTTTGCCTGAGAGGATACTGCCATCATTGCTAGCCGTTGTGGATGAACTCTGCTTCCAGGATTAAAGTTGAAGCGAAGCACTGCTGATCCAATGTGGTATCATATCATGTTCTCTTATACAAATTTAGTTTGCTGAAGCAGTAGATTCCCTGAGAGGATACGGCCAACAGTGCTAGCCTTTGCACAACTTTTTGCTGCTTCAGCTTTAAGGAATAACTTCAGGACTACCAATCCAGTATACTTGCGTGTCATGTTCTCTGCCACAGAACACTTGCTGGAGCATGTAAAAGACTTCGTGTCTTTCTTACACGCAGTTTGCCTGAGAGGACGTGCTTAACAGTGCTAGCCTTCGGAGGATTGGCTGATGGTTTCGTGCCTTCTGATGTTCAACAGATGGCAAGCCATCATACAAACTCATTCTGGACGCAGTATCATCACCCAGCAAATCATGTCCACTGACAAAGTGTCCCATGCATGCAGTTTGCCTGAGAGGATACGACCAACAGTGCTAGCCTTTGGCGGTGTTGCTGATGGTTTCGTGCCCTTTGATGTCCAAAATTCAGACGGCAAGCCCTCAGAAGACATCATTACAGACGGAGCGCCGTCACACAGCGAATCAGTACAGACCAACGGCAAGGGTTCTCAATCTGCAGACACGCAGTCATCAGATGACAGATTGTTACCTGATGGTAATGAGGCTGCAAGTCAGGAGGTGGAGTTGCATTTGGCGTCCATTGTCATGAAGGCAGTTCAGGTGTGGATTTCTTTTGTTGCGTGCTGGCAAACATTGATCTGAGAGTGCTCATGATCTGTGAATGGCCACATGCATCATTGCCATCATAATTGTCTTTATTTGCACCTGTAGATTGTGACCATGTGTTCGCGACTCCAAGGCTTGCAAAGCTTGCAAGGCTTTTTTTGCAACCTGCTTTCTTATTGCCTGCTGACTCAAGTTCTGCATCCTGAACAGCTGAAGAAGCGATCATTTCAAAATCTGCCACATCCTTGCGTACTCATATGCATCTGCACAAGATATGCAAGTGCACTTGGCGTCAATTGTCATGAAGGCAGTTCAGGTGGGCCACATTCTCATTTATGCAAGCACAGATTCAATCGATCATGCCGTAAGTCTGTAAAGCGCTCCATGGAGTCCTGTGCTGCAAACTGCAAGCAGTGTTCGCCTCAGCTGGTGGACTGAGCGTATCTGAAGCTGACGCTGTACTTGGCTTTCCAGACTGAGGATCAAGTGTCTTCATGCTCCCAAGGCTTGCAACATGTTGTCACCTGCGTTCTCGTTGCTTGACAACTCAAGCTCAGCAAACTTGACACCTGAATGAGGGAAAATCGTCCATTTTGAGTTCTGCTCAAGACCCTGAACCCAACCTCGTCCGAACCCTCTGTTCAACTTGAAACGAGCTGTCTTTTGATTTGATCATCTTTAGTCTCAACAACCATAGCAATCAGCTGTGGTACCTGACTGAACCGTCAGCAAGACAAAATGTGTCTTGAATGGTGCAGGCAAGACACCCACAGCATTCGTCCCAACAGGAGTGCGCTGGTAAGCACGGGGATGATCACAACTTGGTCAAGGCACAGGTGAGATCTGCATTGCTCCTGCCTTGTGACATTTGTGGTGCCTGTTTGCTGACTTACTGGAGTGCTCTTGTGCAGCTGTATTGCACCTGTGTTGACTGCATTATCAATAACCATGACACTACAGCAAACTCTTTTTGTAATGACTGCTCTGGTTACCAAGAAACAGAGGGGTCACTGCAGTCAGAATGCAGGCATTGGGTACCAGTGGCATTGTCCTTACATCAAGATTGTCCTTATATTGATTGTCATTACAGAAAGAGTTCACTATATTGGATTTGTTGTTTTATATTGACGTATTGGTGCTGTGTCATGTTCTGAGCCGGATATGCATGCCATGATGTCAATGATGGCAACATGAGGCAGATCCAGCATGGCTTTCGATTGAGACAAGAAACTGCTGCTGACAGGTGGACCCAAGGTTACCTCAGGAAGCTCAAGACCGATTCAAAAAGCGGCTTGCAGACTTGTTCAGCACAAACAAGGTTGATGGGGAACGAGCCAGCTCAGTTCTAGCTCGGGCATATCATGATGTCACACGAAGGCAGATACTCAACTGAGCTACAGCGCACATGGAAAAGGCATTCATGACGCACAAGAAGAAGAAGAAGATATGTCAAATCAGGGGTCAGCCCTTGAAAGCTGACCACCCATAGGTCACCTTTCTGCTGCTTGCTGCTCTAAAGCAGCAGTCCCGGGCTGTCTCTAAATCTGTGAACCAGAGACTCTTGTATGATTTGACTTTGCTTTTTGCATTCTCTTGTTTTTGCACATGCAAAGCTGTGACAACATTGGTGTCACTTGTGAGCCCTGATGGGGTTTGGCTCAGCTTTAGTTTGAGCCAGACACGTGCAGCCAGCTAAGTGTTGTTGCTGTCACAATCTCATGAGCATGTCCGGTTGCAAATCACGCACATTGTGCACTCATCAAATGTTTCCTTCACAAGCAACTGTTCATTATTGTAACAGTTGCTTGCACCGACGACAACCGCATCAGCTGCTCGCTTCACAGGATGCGTCCAGAGCTCTGCATGTTTACACCAGCACATTGAGTTTCAAAAGATGCAGCTGAGTGGCCACTGAGCCCATGTTTCTGTTCAGCAGCTGAAATTTCCTCCTTGCACTGCTCTAGTCTGAAAGCACTACAACACTGCAAAACGCAAAGCAAAACTGAATATACAAGCAGTGTTGAAAGTCGTCGAGCTGAGACTCTATTGGTACACACGTGCTGCAGATGCATGCTACAAAAACATATTGTTTCAATGAGGTGACATTGCTTTGCTGCCAATGTATAGCAGCCACCCAAAGGGATTCAGAATTACGCTTCCAGTGCAAGACCTGTGAGCATGCGCCTTGGCATGCAACACGACAAAAGACCGCCATTGTAGATGCTCACAAGATCTTCAGATTGAAAGCAGTTCACGACTCATCACAACAAAGTCGCCATCTTGGAGGACTGTATTTTCTGGGACCAAGTGGTTGTTGACATTGACCAAGCGCGTAGACTCATCACCGCTGCGACTCATCCATCCCTACAGTAAGCAAGTCACAAGCTTTCTTTGAGTCAAGGGTAATGAGCTTTCTAAGCTGTTCATGGTCAAGATTGGACGCTAGACTTGCATAAGATGACAGTCAGAAACACCACTCAATGTGCAGATGCGATGGAGTCAAATCATGTTTAGCGCTGCTCTGTTGTAATTGCAGCTAAGCTTGCATAGCATGTGTCATGAAGCATGACAAGAGCAACCTGTGCAGCAGTCTTGACACGCGAAGGGGTCCTGGCAAGGGGGCTTTGGCAAAAGAACGATAGCAAGAGTGCTAATACCAGGAATGCAAGATTTGGCAGGACCATACAGTAGCAAGTGTGCTGACCTGAGCACTCATGATGTCAGCAGCAGTAGTGCCTGATGGCAGGCGCTTGAAGTCTCCAGCAGGCCACAACAGGATCATCACTTCTGAAGGGCTTGATGATGCCGGCTGATCCATGCTGCTAGTCACTTCATTGCGCCACTCTAGGATGCCGCGCAGCCGGAGAGTCTGCAGACAATGCAACCCTGCTGCTGAACACGGATGCCATGCAAGCATAGTGTCTGCAGATCATATGCCACTGTTTCGTCTCACATGCAAGCGCAGACAACGCAGTGTTCAACGTGTGCTGAACAGCGACATGTGATGTGTCGCCTGAAGACTAGGGCTTGCATGACGTGTTGGAGTTGTTACTAGCACAGCTCCAGGATTAGAAACAATTCGTTCGACCTGTCACCTGTGGCAGAGGTGACCTCATACTATGAACACACGATCTACTGTGTGCATGCAATGTACCTGAGTGTATGCAATATACCTGAGCGCATGCAGTATATAGCTAGGAGGCTTTCAAGCCAGGTCATGCACTAAGGTCTGTAATTGCAAGTTGAGGAGACAAGCAGTCCTGCAAGCGTTGACTTGAAGCATCTGGACAAATCGTCGCAAAGCGCACATCAAGTCAACTGGACAGATAAGGAAAATATACCTTGGCATTGAGATCTCTCTGGTTCTTGAAGCGCTCAGTCTGTTCAGAGGTGGCTGGCAATTGCTGCTGGTCAGCATCTGAGGAGTCTTCTTCCTCAGACCACCTCTGCAAAACACACTCTGAAATCGCTCAAGACTTCAGACCTGTAGCAACTCGCTGTGGCCACAGCCAGGCTTTGCAGCTCTTTTTGGGGGCAGGGTGCTGTTGACACTCACAGGCACTTGTTGGAGAATTGTCAGAAACTTTGACCTGCCGCAAGCAACAAAAAGATAGCACCCACACATCTGAATGCAGGTAGCACTAGCATGGCACAATGCATAAATGTACCTCAAGGGGTAGGGAGAAGACTGACAACTCAAAGCTGGTGCAGTCAAGTCTGTGATTACACAGATACGTGACTACTTCAAGAGATATTTTTCTACCAGTGTTGTGATGACACAGAGGAACTGGGAAGTTGAGGGATGCTTCTGTCAGTGTGCTGATTGTACCTGTTCCTCAAGAGGTACACAGAAGCCTGGCAGTTTGTAGCCAGTGTGGGCATTGTCTTTTGGCGTCATAATGGCACTGATGCGCGCTTCAAGGGGCGCTCAGGGGCCAGATGACCTAGATACGCGGGTGCAATACAGGGTGTATTGCCCGTCAGTTCGTCTTCCTCAAATGTAGTGTACTCTTCCCTAAAACCCTAAACCCTACAACCGCGCCTCTAAACCCTAAAGGGTGGGCCAAATATAAAAGTACTAAACAAATTAGTAAAACCAACTTTCAAACCCTATGCGTACCCTAAGCGTCAAGTGTGCACTACAATTAAGGAAGATGCATCAGTTGCTGTGATTGGGTACAAAGTGCGTTTACCTCAAGGGGTGTGCAGAAGACTGGCAGCTTGTAGCCAGTGTGGTCGGTGCGGCGGAATCTGCCGTCAGCACACTTGGAGTACAGCTCCAGGCAGGCAGTCAGGTCTCCATGACCAGGAGCAAACCACTGCTTGTCTGTTGCGCGCCTGTACAGCTTCCTGTGGCAATACAATCTGGAATGAGACGGCGTCACATGCTTCAGTGAACAGGAGCAAACTATTGCTTGTCTTGAGCTTGCCTATGCAGCTTTTTGAAACAACACAATCTGAGGGTCAAACGTCATTGACAACACTGGCAGTACTGACCAACAGCAACAGTAACATATACTGATGTAAGTTCAGGCAGGGGCTGATGACCTACAGCGCTGACAGACGCAACATGGATGACAGCACAATGGTGCTTACTGGTGAGAGGCAAGACTGCTGCCATGCTGGTGCCCCACAATACTGGCTGTGCCGAATACACAATCTCACCTTGCGGTTGAAGTGCAATCATGCAGCATTTTCATGAACAATGAGGGCGTAATGGGCTTGTTGGTAAAAGCCAGGCTGCTAGCGCAAGATTCCCACAATGCTGGCTGACCAACAAATGACCAACAACACTGGCTGTGCTGACAACAGCTACTCACTGCAGGCCCTCCTTGAGCATCTCAGGAAGAGTTCATGCGACCCAATTGCTGGCAGCCATGTCAAAGTGGCATGGTGTGACTTACTGATAGGAAGCGAGACTGCTGCCGCGCAGATGCCCCACAACACTGGCTGTGCTGACAACAGCTATGAACTGCAGGCCCTCCTTGAGCACCTCAAACACCACGCCCTTGCGCAGCGTGCCGTCCTTGTGGCAGATTACTGGCTGCCGTTCCTGCAGACCAGACACACAGTGGACATGCTGCTACTCCACAATGACGATTTACGTAGTCTACATCACAGAAGCATGTGGTCAGGCTCAACAGTACTTGTACGCCTACTCATGAGGGCAACACAATATATGCTATCAGAGTAGGCAGCAGCAGCTCTACTGATTTTTCCTCAGTGCAAGGCAATGCCATGACCTGCCCAGTACTGCAAAATCCAGGCACACCTGTACACATTTGTTTGCTCACTCATGACATGCCAACATGACATGACAGAAGCCATCGCTGTTCCAGCAGGGCAATCAACTGGTACGGCAATGATGGATACCTGTATTGTGTCCGAGCTGGCCTGCTGCTTTGGCGTGTTCTCTTTGTATGTCCAGTGAGCCGCTGCGCCATACTCAGCCACTTGATGCATGTGGGCAGTCCTGATTTGGACTTCCATGGGCACCCCTCCTGGGCCCCTCACAGCCGTGTGCAGGGACTGATACCCTGACCGCTTAGGGTTGACTATGTAGTCATCATTCTCACCGCCTACCTCACGCCACAGCTGATGCACTGCAGGCTGAATCCTGCAGGACATGTCGGGAGTAAGAGTGCTGGCAACATGGTGAGTGGACTGACAGCCCAACGCTTTGTGCCTGACTTTGTAACTGGCGCACTGGCGTCACAGTAACACCACAGATTTTACTGGGCTGTCAAGCATGTTGATCAACGCAGCAACCATCATGCAGCTCATCTGCAGCACACGCACATGTATCGATTGTAATTGTGCTTGCAGTCTTTGCAACTGCATTGCAACAGGCCTTGCCACACGTTGCACTAGCTAATCCTTCCCCTCTCAAAATCGGTTTGGCTGAGTGTATGATTGAAAGGCATACCACTAACAGCGACAGCCAAAGTCAACAAGCAATCTGCACATGGTATGCAAAGCAAGGAACAGCCGTTTGATCAAGCGAAAAGCATCTGGCATGTGCGATGAGCCAGGGATGAGAGTCTGAATGCAAAAAATCTACAGGACCCGTGAGCGCTGTGAGCTGTATCACAAACTGATCACAAGTTTATCACAAGTTTAACGCTTGACAGGCAGGCAGTCAGGCAGATACACAGTCATGAACATGCCTGTAGGCAGCAGACCATGCATCTGCAATCTTGGTCCCTCCCTCGTCATCTACAATGATTCTCAGTGCCCTTGCATCATACACCTGTCCTACAGGAATCTGCTTGCGCAGCATCTTCTTGTATACGCTGTACATGCTCTTCAAACGACCCTGCAACTCAAACGCTAACAGTTTGCGAATGTTGCTTCTGGGGAAGCCGTGGGTGCATGAAGGTGTGCAAGCAGAGCTTCATATCCATAACGGGTCACTACAGTGTGTGCCAGTGTAGCCTTGAATTTGCAAGTAGGTTGTTGAAGCAGGACACGCTGGTTGCTTTGGGCGAGGGTTAAAAACATGTAAGAAAGCAATGGAGTGAGGGACTCAGTCAGTGAGGGCGCATCAGGATTGTTGCATCACTCAGGTGAGCAAGTGGGCAAACAAGCGGGCAAGCAGGTGAGTAAGTGGGTGGTGAGTGAGCGAGTGCATGCGTGCATGAGCAAAGGAGCAGTTGAGTGAGCTAGCGGAGCTCAGTAAATGAATGAGTGAGCAATTGAGTGAGTGAGTGAGTGCATGAGTGAATGATTAGTGCGTGACTGCGTGAGGTACTAACTGACTGATTGCTTCATCATGTGGTCAATTGATCGAGGGACAAGGGAGGAATTGAGTGACACAGTCAAGTGATTGAGTGTGTATGTGGGGCCTAAGTGAATGACAGCTTACTTCCATGCGTATGTCCAAGCCTGCCAAGTAGCTGTCCAGCAGTATGTTCTGCATCAGCACTTGAGCACATCCTTGCAGCACTGACAGCCCCGGGGCAGCCCCTGATGGAAGTGCCCTGTAGTCCTTGAACACCACGGTGTTGAAGGGCAGCACCGTTTGCACTATGTGCCGCACCTGTAGCAATACATGCGCACATTATTAAGTGAGTTGTTTCAGCACATTTTAGATGAAGTCAGCCAAGTGCAAGTCAGCTTGACTACAGGTGACAACTTGAGCTGCACAGCATCAGATAGCAGAACTGGCCAAAGGCCACTGGGTTGAGGTGCTTGTTTATTGCTTGTACTGACGTGCTTGATGCAAGGATAGTCACTTGTAGATTGCAACAGCCCAGATGATCATGACCAGGTCTATGCCAGCACTTGCAGCAACTGCCTTGTGATTCCTGAAACCTGAAGAGAACAGTAGGGTTGGCTGTTACCTTTTGCTGGTCAGCAGACAGAAAGGAGAAGGGCACTTGGTGACTAGGGCCAGCTTCACTGTTTGACTTCTGCCTGGCAGCAAGGGCTGCATGCTGCGCCGCCAGGGCTTGTCTAGGCTTTCTGCCCCTGATAACCCTCAAACGTCCCTGAGGCTGAGGCACACTTCCTGAGGGCTGTTCTCTAACAGCCCTCGATGTCAAGGCCTGTTCAGCTTCTGTTGATGCTGTTTTCAGTTTGGTGTTCTGACTGGGGCTGTTCGAGGCGCCATCTTGGGATGTGCCAGAAGTGGATGAGTCAGCACCTGACTGGTCACCAGAGTGGGCCCATGAAGCTGATGAAGAAGAAGATGATGGAGAAGCACGTGAAGTAGAACTTCGGCCCGAGTGAAACAGCGTCCTGACAGATGTTCTTGCCAAGACTTCTGGTCCAGCATAAGCAGGAGCATACTCTGACAAGTCCTCAACTTCAGGAGCATCTAGCACGGCAGCTGAACTGCGCCTCTTCTTCAGCTGGGCGGGGGCTCGTAGCCGCAGCAGCCCTGACTGCAAATGCTTCTGCTGCCTTGTGCTCAGAATGGCCTTGCCAGCCGTCCTCACCATGCCATGCTCAGCATGAGCGTACAAGTCCCCAATCGTGGTCGGCACGCTGGGCATGCTTTGCGTGCTGGGCTGATTTAAAGCCTGCTGTGATGTGGCGGCTGTCGGAAGCTGCTGTGGGGGGTCTGACCCCCCCCCTGACTGCTGACCTGAAGAATTGGAGAGGGCGGGGCGGGGTATGGGTCTAGGGGCGGGTAGGTACGACCGAGGCGCAGAGCCTGACGTTGATGCTATGTCTGTTGCTGTCTTGATGCCTGCTGCTGCTGTGCTAAAGAGGGTTTCAGCCTGTGCGGGTGCAAGCTCAGCTGTCTGTTCAAATCCAGCAAGCCTGTCTAGCTCGTTGCGCAGGGCTGTGTACTCAACTGGCTGCAATACGGCAAAGCAGAGGTCCTCTAGTTCAGCCTGCATTCACACATCACATGTCAGGCCATGCACTGCAATTTCCCACAGCCTGTCTACAGCGTTTTGGCAGGGCCATGTGGTTGACTGGCTGCAGTACGGCAAAGCAGAGGTCCTCTAATTCAGCCTGCATTTACACTTCATATGTCAGGACAAGCACTGCAATTCACCACAGCCTGTCTACAGCGTTTTGGCAGGGCCATGTGGTTGACTGGCTGCAGTACGGCAAAGCAAAGGTCCTCTAATTCAGCCTGCATTTACACTTCATATGTCAGGACAAGCACTGCAATTCACCACAGCCTGTCTACAGCGTTTTGGCAGGGCCATGTGGTTGACTGGCTGCAGTACAGTGAAGCAGAGGTCCTCTATTTCAGCCTGCATTTACACACCATATGTCAGGCCGTGCCCTGAGATTCCCCACAGCCTGTCTAGCTCTTGTTTGCAGGGCCGTATGGTCCGTCACATGCCAAAAGTATGTCAGGCCGTACATCATACGTGGACTCTGGCAACAATGTCAGGTAGGGCTTGAAGCACAGTATTGGGTGCATTTTTGATATGCTGCAGCCAACCTTGCGTCTATGGCCTGACATAGAGTGAGTGTGTGGGACTTGAGCAAAACATGGGGTCCACGGACAGTTCCAACAGCATGCTTGACAAGCTGTGGCCTGCATGATTGGGCACCAAGAGATGCATGTCACGCCTCCAGAGTATCTGAATCAGATGTGCATGCAGGCTGCAGCTGAACAAAGCAATGTGGCAATGAAATGCTTGACAGTTTCCATCAGGCCAAATCTTTACCTTGAGCGCCAGCATGCCGAGTCTCTCAGCTAGACTGCACCACACTTGCTGGGTCTTAGTGACCATAGCCTTTTGCTTGTGCTGCATCAGCGCAAACATTGTCCACATGTTGTGCAGACTGTTCCCGGCCCTGATACAAAAGCTACAAAGACTTTCCAGCTTGAAGCTTCCAGTCAGGGGAAGGCGTGTACCTTGAGCGCCATCATGCCCAGCCGCTCAGCTAGACTGCACCACACTTGCTGGGTCTCAGTGGCCACAGCCTTCTGCTTGTCCTTCTTCAGCGCAAACACAGTGCGCATGTTGTGCAGGCGGTCTGCCAGCTTGATCACCAGAACCAGCGGCTCTGAAACCATGCTGACGATGAAGGCCCTCAACTGCTCTTCTTCCTCTTTGCCCAGGCCAATGCCCCTGCTGGTACCAGACTGCACCAGGCAAAAGGCACATACATTGTTTGTATGCGACATAATGTATGTGCACATGCAAAATAACCAAGCTCAACAGGCATTTCTCATCTGGCTGCTAGACGCTTTGGGATGCTGACAAGAACCATGCCAGTTGATCATCCTGGGTGACTGTTAAGCAGACGCTATGTGCTTTGAGAGCCACTATTAACAGGAATGTGTCTGGGCAGACCTACCAGTTGTCGCCGGCGGCGTCTGAGCAGCTGGTTCATGCTGCTGAGCTGGCTGACCTTGCTAACCATGGACGCCACCTGACTGCCAAACTGCTCCTGTACCTCTTGCACCTTGACTGGAGTGTCGTCAAGCACATCATGCAGCAAGGCTGCTACGATAGCTGACTCTGCCCTGCAAGATAACACCAGCAACATTGTTTCAGCCACTTCAGCTATTGGACAGAAGCCGATCAATTGCCATGCTGTCCCTGCACTTGTTGCACCTTGACTTGAGTGTCGTCAAGCACATCATGCAGCAAGACTGCAACAATTGCTGACTCTGCCCTGCAGGATGCCAACAGCGGATCTCAATCCCTTACATCATAAGGAGAACTTCTACATTTCTTGCACCTTGACTTGAGTGTTGTCAAGCATGTCATGCAGCAACGCTGCTACAATAGCTGACTCTGCCCTGCAATCAATGTTATGTGCTTTGCGCAGACTTTAATGTTCAAACTGCAATTCTGCATTCCCTGGCTGATGCAGCGTGAGCGCTCTTGCTCTGTGCCATCCTTATCATTTGACATGCTGTCGCCAAGAACAAGAGCAAGTGTTGTATCCAGCACATTGACATTGATGCGATTACAGTTGAGGCTGCAACTGTAATCATGATCATGACAAGTCTTGCAGTAGTTTGTGCTTATGAGTGTTGTGAGCAACAGCAGCAGGCCATCTTAAACTGTACTCTGTATCCTCAGCCAGGTCTGGCAGAGACTCCACAATGCAAACTGTCTGGATGCTCTGTGCCCTCTTCATCAATTGAGCTGATAATGCTCAGAACAATTGTCATACCTTGCATAAACATTGATGTTGTTGCAAACAAGACTTTGATGACTTGTGATAACAGCACCTCCTGCTGTCATCTGTGGCCTTGAATGTCGAGGGCAATAGCATCAGAATACCTTGAGTTGTACTCTGTATCTTCAGCCAGGTCCAACAGAGACTCCACAATGCAAGCTGTCTGAATGCAGTGGGCCACATAAGGCTCCTTGGTTTTGCGCGCTTGCCCTTTGTGAGCATCTGCTGCAAAGGCCACAGCCTCCTTGACCCTGGCTCGATTGAAGAAGTTGCTTTGAGTGACGTCCACCCCGTGCATGATGTTTTCCTCCTGTAGAGCAAGACTGCCTTGCTTATTGATGGAGTGGTAAGTATATGACATTCGCGTTCTCGCCATGCAGCATTGCTGAGCCCATGCATGATACTTCCCTCCTGTAGAGCATCATGGCCTATGTATCTGGGGAGTTTGACATGTGCAACATTTATTTCTGGATTAGTGTAAATAACCCCATGCATGATGTTTTGATTGGGCAGGGCATTACTGCGCTATATACTCAAGCACTGTGACATGTGATGATTCCTGGAATTGAATGAGGGACCCCATGAATCATTTGGCAGGGCCTTGTTGCCCTATGTACTGGGGGAGTGCAACATGTGTGATGTTCAGCTGCTGGAGGAGATCATGCTGTACAGACTGCAGAGGACTTGGTGGTGCAGTGATGAGTTGTAAAGTTTACACAGTGTGAGAAACAGTCCTAAGCTTTATCATGTACAAGGCCAGTGTTGTAATGTGCACTGATGTGCAGTGTGTCACAACATCTGCACTACAACCAGCTGTCTCCGCACATGTGCGTCCTGCATGCTTTGAGGGAGCTGCATGCAATATAGATGATATGCATGCATGCCCTTGTGCACTTAGCATGCCATAAGTGGCCACAAACTCAAACGGGAAAATAGCTTGCAGTTGTACCTTTACTTGTGTTGCCCTTTCCTGGAATACATAGGCTTCAAAAAAGGTGTCCCATAGGTAACTGACAAGGTGCACCACCCACAGTGTGACAGAAGCCGCGAGTGCAGTGAAGATGCTGTATGCTACAAGGAAATTTGGCCCAGTGGAACGAGAGACTGCAGAGTCAGAGAAAGCAAAATGTCAGTGTCCAGCAACGCTGTCCCTACACAACGAGTCCGACACACAAGCAGCAGCTTACCAGCAGCAACGTTGTTCATGGCTGTGACGCTGCTTGGACTGAGTGTTAGCTTCACCAACTCGGTCAACACTGGCTGGGTGATCAAGCTGCGACACTTCATCTGCCTTGCGGCTCGAGTCCTGTGGCATGGGACATGTACCGGCAGGCGTTGTTGCACCCGGCTGACACAGGACCCCGGCAAAAGCGTCGCAGGCAGAGGCTTCGAAACGTGAGGCATGCTGCACCAACGCCTCGGCCGGGGACTACGCGATCATGTTGGACTCAACTGTCAGCACGTTGTGTCGTGCGGGCGTCTCCTTTGCATGTCCCGGAACACGTTTTGTCGCGAACAAGCCTTGACCTGATCGGTAATATGCTTCCGACAAAGCCTGTGAAGCTTATTCGGAAATTGGGAAGAAGAGGATCGACAGTTTGGATCAAGCTGCTCAAAAACGATGGAGCATCAGGTCAAACTTGTGAAGACTCAAGCTGATTCAGCAATTCTGTGCAAAGCATCGCGACCTGGCGCAATACCCGGTCTTGTTATGCAAGTACAGCTACCAGTCGAGCGCTTGCCATGCCGTATCGAAATGGCGGGTGACACAATGAGCAGCACGTTATATTGTGTTGACGGGCGCCATCCTTGTGGGCTGAGAGCTGCTGCGCTAACGTATATCGCATAGCTATAAGATATTTGGCAGCAAATCTCATTGAGCGCTTTGCAGCCTTCAGCGCGTCTAGACGATGCCAACTGTATCTTCTGGCTCAGGAGCCTCCGCGGCGGACGTTTTTTACGAAGTCCGCAGCAACGCCGCCTCGATCAGTGGCAGGTACGCAATGATACGCAGATCCTACAGTCTTCTGTGGTCCAGCGTATGCTGCTATTGTCGACTGATTGCAGAGATGCTGATCTTGCCCCTGGCATAGACATCCTGATGATCATGGGTAAGCCAGTAGACATATAGAGTAGGCTCTGCTTGCACCCGCACTGTTGCTGTTACAGCTTTGCTTGTTGGCAATGCCAATACAGCAAAACTGGTGCGAGCTGGAGTCAAAATTGTCGATGCCCACAGGTTTTGGTGCAACTATGGACTGCTGGGAACCTCAGCTAGACGGCCTACTGCGACATCCGGTAAACTTGTTGCCTGGGCTTTCTTAAACACTGCTCATGCCACATGTCATGACTTGCTTTGAAGCAGATCATCATTGTCTGCGTTGTTCTGCTGCCTTCATGCAGCATTCATTGTCATGGCAATCAGCAGGCTGTGTCACAGGGAGATGAGGTGCCTGTGAGAGTGTGCCTGCTGGACAACCGGGGTGTGGGACGCAGCAGCTCACCCAAGCCACGCACAGCTTACACCACTTCCCGGATGGCAGATGACTGCATCACCATCCTGGTAAGCTGAAATCGAGCCCCACTGCAGCTGCTTCATATGCATGCAGGCCTGACATGCCTCAAAGCTAGCTTATGGCTTGCATGCATCTTGATGCATGGCTAATGCTTGCGCCATGGACTAGCTGCATATAGATTGCTGCGAACGCAGCTGATGTATTTGACTGGTTTGCGGGAAGAAGGTCAACGGCCTGCAGTCAAGGCCATGCATGAGTCCTTGCTAGTTCCACTTTCTTGTCTTGCATGCGCAGGACGCTTTGAAGCGGGGACAGGTGCATGTTATTGGTCATTCTGTTGAGGGCTATGCTAACAAGTCAGCTTTTCAGTCTATTCCCTTGATGTGCAGGATGCTCTGAAGTGGGGCCAAGTACATGTGATTGGTCATTCTATGGGGGCCATGATAGCGACACAGCTAGCATCAATGCACCCAGAGAGGCTGTTGTCACTAACGCTCATCAGTGTCACAGCAGGCAGATGGCAGTCAGTGCCAACCAACTGGGCAGCTATCAAGTACGCCTGGCAGGTCCCTTGCTCTTCCCCTCTGCTGTGCCCTGGTGCTGTGCGCTGCGCTTCTTTGCTTTCTTTGTTGATGATTTGTTTCCCACATCAGCTGCGTAACCGCACTTGTTGTTTATATCAGTACAAGAACAGCAAGACAGTCGGCCGTCTCATTCCATTGAAGAGCTGTTCAGCATGCTAGGCAGATCCTAGCACTGCTTCGTCTTGCCCCCGCCTCTTTCATGTACAGGGCCTGCACACAGTAAAAGCTGTGAAGATTGACAGTGATCCCAAGTGCTGCAGGCGTTTTGGGCCAAGTCTGTAGAGGACAGAGCTAAGGTGGACTTGAAGCTACACTTCATGAAAAAAACACTGAATGAAGTGGTGAGTTGTGCTTCCACCCTTGAGTGCAGAAGGTTGTGTGTACTCCTTCCTGTTTCCATAACAACAAACAGCATTCTTGCTCTTCTGGCATTGCAATTTCATTGTGTTTTGTCTGCAGAGATCAGCTCTCCTTCTTCTTGTTCTTCTCCTGCTTTGCCATTCACATCTTGATTTTCTGGAGTGCTGAGTGCAATGGGTTTTGATGCAGGACAGCAAGTACAAAAGGACCCGCAGGTCACTGTTGCATGAGGAATACGTGGAAGGGCAAAAGGGCGGTGGCGTAGGCCAGCCTGACTATGGTTTCAAGGTAAACTGTTCCATGCAACCCCTAGCTTCATGAAACATTCAAAATGAACGCTGGCTTGAAGTTTCTCAAACATGGCAAGCCTGAGCTTGTTGAGGGTTGATTGATTGCTTGTAAGCATATGAATTGATGTGTCAAAAAGGGAGAAACTGCGCAGCCCTATCATCATGATGTTTCAGAGCATGACTCTCGCAAGCTTCTACTTTACAGTGTGTCGTACGCAACAGCTATAGGTGCTGTTGTGGTGGCAAAAAGTATAGCTGCCCCATGTGCCTTGCCTCATGCCTATCTAACCTGCCTCAGGTTTGCCCCCCACATGTGAAAAGAGTCCTATATACAAAGCTGCATGATACAGTTCAGGTGTGGTCACCTCAGGTGTGAGTGGTGTCACACATGCTCTCATGCCCAAGTGACCTCTGAGTCTCAAAGCTGCATGATACATGTCAATACTGCTACTCTAGCAATATGACAGGTGTGTCACCTTGCAGTCAAAGGTGGCAGCTGTGGCTACGCCCGGTGACTGACTGACAGCCCTTCTTTGTATGTGCTGATTTCTGCCATGCAGGGTCAGTTGAATGCAGTATGGACGCACAGAGTGACAGACCAAAAGATCAAAGCAATCAAGTCTGGTCGCTTCCCTATGATGGTCATACATGGCCGCTATGACATCCTGGCAAAGGCCAAATACGGCGAGCAATTAGCCACACGACTGGAATGTCCGTGCATGCTTTTGGAAGGAGCGCACTTTGTGACTCGTGAATGTGGCCCTGAGATCAACTTGCTGCTGAATCACATGGTGTATCATGGGCAGCGCATTCATGACAATCCCAGGAAGTACCTGAAACCTGATAGGCCTAGTCCTCTTGTTGTGCAAGATCAAGGCGTGCCCGTTGAGGCTGTAATGCTGCTTCAGTAATAGAGTGACAAGGTCAGGAGTATGGCTGCTGGTACAAAATTGCCTTTTGCTGTGCTTAGCATGTGCTGCACTGCATCGTAACATCTTGATGAAACATCATGATCATGCGCCAGAAGAAGAAGTCGTGCAGGATGACCGTGGCCTCGGGACCTAACGTCGGCATGGCTTGTCCCTGTCCTGCCAGATTCGACGGCCTCTGTGGACGTCACGCGCCCAAAAGTCAATGCAGTGTGTGTCTCGTATCAGGCGCATACAGTCAAGACTGGATCACACTCCCTTGCACACACCGTTTTCATACGAAGTGTTTGGAGAACTGGCTGCGGGTGCGGTGGACCTGTCCATATTGCAGGACGCCTCCCTTCTGTGGACCACCGCATCAGAAATCTCTCTGAAGCCGCATCTAGCACACGCTGCACCCTTCCTACAAAACCTGGTATAGACTTGAACTCGATGACGTCATTGGGTTTAGGGTTTAGATATTTAGATATTTCGATAAGAAGGAGGGAACCTCGCCATCTGACACAGCTTTGCGCGACCCAAAAGAACCTTATAGTGGTGACTGCTTTTCGGATGGCCAGCGGCAATTGTCTAGTACTGTTTGTCTTTCTATTATGGGGCGCATTTGGTCCGGAAGCTGTGACATCTTACCGCGGCATCTTACGAGCTCAGGCGAGTACGCCGTGGAAATTGCCTAACGCACCTAGGTTAATACTAAGTGCTTTTCACGCGTGCTCCAGGTTCCCCCTTCAATTGCTCCGGCTCCTGCTCCGGGACGACAGCACACCGCTTCATACCTACCTCTCGCTCCTGCCGGCTCCTGCCAATTCAACGATCCCCGCCCTTTCTACCTCATCCCTTCATCAACCACGGTCTCGGTGACACTGCAAAGCACGGTCGATGGGGCCGAGGTCCAGTTTCTGTTCAACTCCAATGGCGGAGACGGACAAGCTGCTGCCACCCTGAACGGCGCTGCTGGCTACGTCGACGCCTTGCAGAGTGTGTGCCAGATGCGATGTGTCGTTGATCGAGGGGATGCGATTTTCCCCTCACCAACAGACACCTTTTCCAGCCCTGGGTCCGGCAGCTTCGAACCTTTCAGCATGCGCTTTTTTGGAGACGTGTCTGGGAGCACATATCAGTGTATCCGACACCGTATTCCGGGTCTCGTGTCTTTGCGAAAGCTCTTGTGAATACTGAGAAGGAACTGGCACACCATAAGCTCCACCATCTGCGAGAAGTGCGCCAGAAAATGTCATTGATGCAAAATATGGGGAAGCTATGGGCGTTGGTTGGAAGAGCATCAAGCCAATGCAGTCAGGTGCAGGAAACACAGTGATGACCCTGTTGATTCGAGATCTTCAGATTAGGGTGTTGCGTAATGCGTGTAACAGGGACTTGAGATTGCGGCTCGGCATCCGTCCCGGCAGACTATGTGTTCCTGTTGCTTTCAGAACATTGCTCGAGTCTCAGACTTACTCTCAGACAGCATTGTAATCTGTATACCATATAGGCTATGGCAAATAGCTTGAGGTTCAGTGCGTCTCATGAGACTCACAGCAACACAGCCCTAGCAGGAGAACTGTAGGGAGCAGGAAATCTCGCTGCCAGGAACGCAAGCTCGCTTTAGTTGGCTGATTATTTCAAAACCAAATTGGCTTCTCGATCAACTTCTATGATGAGTGTTGGCGAGGAAGAAGAGTGACCTGAAGGGCAATGAGGCAGCGGCAGCGTAAATCGCTTTCATGTACGGTGTCACACTTCCAGTACAACCAGCTGCGCAAACAGTTGTGACGCAAGCGTCGCTCCGCCAGCGAGCTCGCATGAAATAGCTAAGACAAGCTGCTGCCGATCTTGTCGAAAGTGCTAGCACCATGGCTTCCCAGCCACCGGGGATGCCGTACATCGGCAGTCTTATCAGCCTGATATCAAAGACGGGCGTCAGATATGAGGGCACACTGTATACCATTGACATGCAAGAGAGCACCATTGCCCTGCAGAATGGTACTCGCGCTCAACCTTTGTCCTTCAACTTGCACGGTTAAGGTTGCAGTCTAACCTTCACTTCCCCGCAGTCCGCTCATTTGGCACCGAAGGACGCAAACAAGATGGACCGCAGATCCCAGCAAGCGAACGACCTTTCGAGTTCATCATCTTTCGAGGTAAGGCTCGGGGCAGCCCGGGGCTGCTTCAGTGGCCAACACAGATCGCTACCTGATTCTTGTAGATCACTGCTTGGCTGGCTGAGCTCAACCGAGGTTGCATGCACATGCAGGCAGCGACATCGCAGACTTGACCGTCATCACCAACGGTCCACCTGAAGGCCAAGGGGTAATGTCACTGATCCCATACTGACCTGACAAGCCTTTTACCCAGTGCCTTTGTACTAACAAGCTGAGCTGTTGCAGGCACCAGCAGCTCCTCCTGCGCCCCATCAAGAACAGCAGGTAAGCAATGCTCTCTCAAATAGCCTGAAAGCTGTGCACACAGAGTTCTCCTTTGCGGACCTTGGCGCGTACATAGTCTGCAGTCACAGACAGTAGACTGCAGGGTTGTCAATAAGTGCATAGTCCATTTCCTTGTTGCCGTGATGGCTGTGAACATGTGCCCTGATGTTTATCACTCTGATGGAGTGCACCTTGCGTACTGGTCAGACATTGATTCCATCATGGCAGTCAGTCAATATTTGATGCATATTGGAAGTTGAATAAACACCCTGTTGATGTCACCTCTACTAAATTCACCGTATGCACCTGTCTATCATCATCGCCATGTTCATGTTTTCACGTGTGGTCACATGATTCAGCTAGCTGGGTGCAGAAGCAACGCACTGCTCCCAATCAACTCTGTCCACAGGGCGTGTATTGTCTGTGCAGAACCAATCACAGCAGCACCCCCCAGCTGCCCAATTTGCTCCAAACAAAGATGGGCAACAATATGCAACACAAGGTATGCATGCAACCAGCTCTTGGCTTGCAATCTCAAATCTTTGTCAAAACTACTTGGTCTTTTGAGTTCAATGTTGCAGAGCGTTGCTCACTTTGTCTCAAGTTCTGCATTCAATGCGTGCTGCAACAAACGTACTGGGTTCATAAACAGCATCTGCCCCAGATGACCTCAAAATCAAAATTGCTGCAATTTTCTGCTGCTGCTGCTGCTGCTGCTGCTGCTGCTGCTGCTGCTCAAAGTCAGCAAAAGGGACGCGTTTCGTTCATCTCTTTTGGAAAATGTTACACAAAAACTGCTCTGAATGTCTATTGCAGCTCCTGGACCAAGTCAAGGACAGAACCAGCCTCGAGGGGCTCCACCCTCAGGCCCAGCCCACCCCTCTGCACCCCAGGCCAGAACCCCCCAGCAGCAGTACCACACCCCTCAGCCTCCCCAGCCAGCCCCTGCCCCTACAGTATCACTCACGCAACAGGTGCACACATACAGCATGGCAAGCCTACATGTCTGCTAACACTTGAGTCAGCACTCACCTCCCTTGTGGGCTTGACACTGACTGCCTCTGCTTCCCCTGTATCACTCATATGACAAGGGGGGCATGTGTTGCATGCAGCTTGCATCTGGAGACCACTGTATGTAGCAGCTGAGTCAATACGGGTACAAAAAATTCGCATGAATGCCAAGTTTCTGATCACAACACACTCCTGCATACAGCTCTATCCTCTCTGATTGCGTCATTGTCATGCGCATCTTGAGTAAATCTAGTCTTGTTGCAAGCATGCCACATGTGGACCTTGCTGTTAATGTATGGCTCAACCTACAGCTTTACCTCTGTCTCTTGCCATCGTTCATATCTGCATGCACGCCAAGGCTCACAGAGTGGTCTGTGTCAGGGGGCAAATGCTTTCAGTTTTCTTTCTTCTGATGGAAAGTTCAATGTGCAGGGTCCAGGACAAGGACGTGGCGCCCCACGCAGCAATCAAACAGGCCAGCCCCAGGGCCAGCCCCAGGGCCAAGGGCAGAGCACCTCCCAGCAGCCCCCGGAATCTGGCAGTAGCCCTCAGACCACCCCGGCTGCCCACGCAGCTCAAGGTGACACTCCCTCACTGTATGCATGTCTGCCTGTGGGTGTCTGCTGGCCTGCCTGACTGTCTGTTGTTGATGCATTGCTGCTCAGTCGTAAGCCGCCTACTTGCATGACTGCCCTCAGAACCTGGCAGTGGCCCTCAAACCACCCCAGCTGCCCAAGCAGCTCAAGGTGATACTCCCTCACTGTCTGTCTGTGGGTTTCTGCCTGTCTGTATCTTCTCACAGGGATTGTTGATGCATTGCTCAGTCGTAAGGCGTAGTTGCTTGACTGCCCTCAGAACCTGGCAGTGGCCCTTAGACCACTTCAGCTGCCCAAGGTGATGCTTCACCCATTTGTCTGTCTGTGTGTGGGGCTCTGTCTGTTGGTCTGTCTGTCTGTCCGCCTGTCTGACTGAAAACTGCTCCTGAGGCCTGTTATCAGCTGTGTGTCATGTCGTGATTGTCTGCCCATGCCACTGTCATCATGACATTGCCAATAAAGAAGAGAGCAACAAGCCACATTTGACTTTGCCTTGTCTATGCAGCTGCTGCAGCTGTCAAATTTGAAATTGCAAAGTCAGCTGAACAGTCAAGTACATCATGCTGTTTGGTCAATAAGCCAAGCCTGACTTTTTCTTTGAATCCATATGCATCTGCTGCAGATAGTGCTGAAATTGCAAAGCCAGGTAAGTATACACATCATGATGCTGTTTTGTCACCAAGCCAAGCCTGACTTTTGCTTTGTTTCCATACGCAGCTGCTGCAGCAGTCGTTATTGCAAAGCCAGCTGCATGGCCAGTCAGCAACAATGTTAGAAATCCAAGTCGTCACCAGTCTCAAGCTTGAGTTTGCATAGTTTTACTGAGTTACAGCCAAGGCGCAGCTGGACATTTCAAACCCATTCCACTCAGTCAATTTTGACTCTTTCTTGTTTGCTTATGCAGCTGCTGCAGCAGCTGCCATTGCAAAGCCAGCTGCCCGTCCCAGCAGCTTCCTGCAAGCAGCAGGGGGGTCTGCACCTAGTGCCCCAGGGGCACCCCAGGGGGGCCGAGGGGGGGCGCCCCAGGGAAGTCAAGGGCGGGGCAGGGGACGGGCGCCTCCAAGAGCCCCTCCTGTCACTGTTCCCAATGAGGACTTTGACTTTGAGGAAATGATGAAGAAGTTCAATAAGCAGGCTGCGCTGAAGGTGAGCTGCAATGTCATAATATGCTTATTGTCTGCAATTGAGTCTGTCTGAGAAATACTGCAGACAAGGCTACTGAGACACCAACAACCACCTATCAGACCTCAGTTTACACATGCAGCAGGGACAGATGTCTGTGACTGCAGTAACACTTTTGCGGTAATGTTGTCTTGCAATGGGCAATCATAACACAGCACATGTTAGTAGGGATTGCAAAATACTTGCTTATCTGACACATCATGCCATCCTTTGTTCTTGATGGCTGTTGAAATGCAAGTAAAAAAAGTGATTGGTGGTTACTGTCAGGCTTCACAGCCAAAGTCTTTGTTGGCAAAAGTGGCCTGAGGTTGCTGAGTTTTGCTGTTCTGCTGCAGGAAGCTGAGTCTAAACCTGAGCAGCCTAAGCCTGCTGAGAAGCCCACCTTTGAGGATGACTTCTTTGACTCCATTTCCAGCGATGCAACAGAGCGGCTGGCAAGAGAGGATGGGCGAGGCAGATTTGCTGAGCAGCGCAAAATCGACATGGAAACTTTTGGCGGAGCTGGAATGGCGCGCCGGCATCCTGGTGGTCGTGGTTTCAGAGGCGGCAGAGGGCAGCAGCAAGGGCAGGGTTACCAGAACGGCCCTGCCAGAAGGCAAGGTCAGGGCTACCAGAACGGCCCTGCTAGAGGGCAGGGGCAGAGCTATCAGAATGGCGCTGGCAGGGGCAGAGGGCAGGGCTACCAGAATGGCCCTGGCAGGGGTGAGGGGGGTCAGGGGGGAAAGGGTGGCTTCCAGACTGTCCCCTCAAGAGGAGGGTATAGAGGTGGAGGCAGAGGCAATAATTCTAGGGTAAGCTTCTGTCATCTCATTTGTATGTTCAGTCACAAGGTAGTAACAAGAATCTGCCTTGCTGTGTTGCAACTGAGTTGGGGCATGTAGCATCAGTAATTACGTAGGCATGCTGTTTTCCAAGCACACGCACGTTCACTTGCAAGGCCAGGTGTGCATTGTTGTGTTGTGTTTGGATTGGGGCATGCTGTAGTAAACGCCCATTGTGGTACAAAGTTGCACCCTAGAGGCTGCATGCAAATGGTCTACGCTCACTAAAAACATATGGTTCTACAGCGTTTGCAAACTTCATGCTAGATGCTGTACATCTCTTGTTCTGTGATTGAGATGGTGCACCTGCATGCATCTGTTAGACACAAGACTGCTGCTCTCTTGCATGGAACTCACAGCATTTCTGCCTTGGATCCGCAGTCATGTCACTTTGTCACATGGAGTTATTACATTAAACTCTTGTTGTAACGACTGCTCTGATAACCAAGAAATTTGTCCTTGCATCAAGTTGTCCTTACTCACAGGGACCACTGCAGTCAGAATGCAGTGATTGGTTACCAATAGCACTGTCCTTACATCAAGATTGTCCTTGCATCAAGTGTCCTTACAACAAGAGTTTACTGTATCAGTCTCTGTTCCTGTCTGCGCTTATTTGCAAAGCCTCTGATTGAGGTGCAGCAGGTGACCAATGTATTGGTGCATGTCTGCAGAGTCTGCAGCGTCTGTATACAGACGCTCAGAACAAGCCTGCCTGGCTAGACAGGACTCGCGCCACATACACCTAGCACATGTGCTGCAATAAGTCAAAAATGTTATCGTACTCTGCAGGGTCGTGGACGAGGACGAAACCCTGCTCCAGTTGCAGCACAAGGTTGAATGACCCAGCTTCATTCTGTGGCCAGCAGCAAGAGCTACAGCAGACAAGAAGAGAAAAGTCTATGCTGTTGGGCGTCATCAGGGGAGCCTCCGTCTAAAGAGGCAGCCTGGCATTGCTGCTTTCCACGAGCTACAGCAGATACTATCAGCAAGCTGCTGGGCAGAATATACAAGAACAGAGACAAGTCTAGCCGCTGGGCGTCATCACAGGAGCCTCTGTCTCAAGAGGCAGCCCGGAGTTGCTGCTTTCAAAGAGCTACAGCGCATACTACCAGCAAGCTGCTGCGCAAACTTGTACACATCTGACATACTTGACACTGTGTCTTAGATCTGAGCTTTCAGAGCTCCATGTGTCGAGGTTGCAATTCTCCATTGCACACAGACATATTCCAGCTGCACTCTTGAGCAGGGTCTTGCCATGGTGCTGCGCTCGCAGCATTGTCCATTCCATGTAAATTGCATCACCTGCTTGCTCCCTGAATCTTGTGTGCAGTTGTCCATTGCACACAGACATATGCCAGCTGCGCTCTCTGACAGGATCTTGCCATAGTGCTGCGCTGGCAGCACTGTCCATGTAAACTGCTTCACCTGCTTGCCTGCTAGCATGCTGTGCACTGGCTGTCAAGCCATAATTACATCTGCTTTATTTGTCTTCGTTCATCGTAGTCAGTGTTGGCGAGTGGACAGATTACGACTGAGCGACGCGTCAGCGTTCCAGTGTCATTCTGGCAGGCTAAAGCTTCGCAGTGAACCGGCTGAGATGATACTTCTTGACTGCATCACCTGCTTGCTCGTTAGCAGCCTGTGTGCTGGCTTTCAAGCCAATGTCACTTGAAAGGGCAGGTTACGTCATCCGCTAAATGGCGAACAACACCCTTAGGCGCTCACACTTTGGTGTGGCTGTGGACAATAAGTGTAACATGCACTTGCATGTGCACATGCGCCAGCGCTCGAGCTAGTTGAGAAGCGAAACCGGAGCGCCACTCATTGCATAGATCAGGTGCAGCCTTATCCCCATGCACACATGAAGCGCCACATCTGCACAAGACGTATTTGCAATGAGAAAGCAGCAGCACAAAGCAATGAGGCCATAAGGCAAGAGGAGTTTGCAGTACAACTACAGAACTACAGGAGTGTCACACTTTGATTGACATGTGTTACAGTAGCTCATTGCACCAATCAATGATCAGACTAATTCAACTCAGCTTGGCTACATGCAAAGATGAGCAATCACGCAAAAGCACATGGGCCACCCTGCAAAGCTGTCTCATATTGGTATTGTCTCATACACTGTCTCATATTGCAATCGGCTATGCTGCGCTTACGACTGCAAATGCCTATCTAAGGAGCTTGTCAGTCTGCTTGGACTGCATGTCTGCTGGTAACAGCTTCGTCTTCTGCACCAACTGAATGACCATTCTGAATAGTGCCAGCTGCCGATGTGTCTTGGGTACCATTCCCTGTTTCCTTGTGTTGCTCTGCTTGGTCACAATTGATTCCCTCTGTTTGAGCCATATTTAGCTGATTCAGGGCATTAGTCACAAGCTCATCACTTTTCTCCTCTGCTGTCAGCTCCTTTGGGCCTGTTGACTCATCACCAGTCTGCTGCTTGTGCTCGCCTCCTTCTTCTGCTTGAGCTTTGGCATCATTGGGATGATCGTTGCTCGCTGCATCTGAGTCTGACTCAAAGTTGCTGAACTCAGATTGATCATCGTGAAGGTGAGTGTCCATGACAGATCTGAGCATGCCAGCTTTGGTGATGTCAATCTGCTCCATCAATGCCAGCGCTCTTTTGACCATACGTTTACGCAAACTTCTTACCTGTAAGCAGAAGAGGAATGGGTCAGCAAGCTGAAGCCAGCTAGCAAGGTTGATCACATGAGCAGTGGACACTTGCAAGGCGAAGAAGAAGAAAGGAGTATGCCAAGGAAGAAGGATCCAATGGTCTAGGTGCATGACGCATGACTACCGTGGTCAGGCATAATAGAGGCAGCTTCCGCAATCATGAGCAGCCCACACCAGACCCACTTTGCTGTGCATTACAAAAGCTTGAATACAACACTAATATTCGGCTCTAACAGCATAATCTGAATTTATGACATCGTACACATGACAACTTCTATGTTTGCAAGTGAAATAGCATGACCCTAATAGTTGCTCACAGAAGCATAGAAATGCCTCGGAACAGTTCTGTCAGAACGAATTCAATGACATGCAAGACCATACCTCTCTGGCTTCGCTATGCAGATCATCCATGCTGAGCACGACTTGCATGCTGAGCTCGCTCAGCTCTAGCAGCTGCTTCTGCAGCTGCTCTGGAGACTCCTGCTGGCCTTCAAAATGCTTCAGCTTGGCCATTGGCTGGCTGGATTCAGGATGCCGTAAGGCATCTATGCGATCAATCACGGCTTCAAGTCTGCAAAAACAGAGTTCAAGCTTAGGTCGGAGAAGTCTAAAATCAGGATCCCCTAGGAGTGGTTCAGCTTGGCCATGGGTGGGCTGGATTCAGGATGCCGCAAGGCATCTATGCAATCAACCACCTCTTCTAGTCTGCAAGCACACACTTGGGTGGGATCAGAATCTTGTAAAGCATCTATGCATTCAAAGAAAATAGGTGAAGCATCTATGCATTCAAACAAGTCAGATTCAACTTTGCTGCTGAAGCACAGCAAGATACAACTGTTGGCATGTATAAGACCAACTGCCGCAACACTCTTTAAGCGCAGAAGCTGTTGTTACAGATGTTGATGCATCACCTCTGCTTAAGCAGCAGTTAATGCCGCTAAAAGAGTGTGAAAGTGATGTACAGCAGCAACATGAACAATGAGCAGTTGCCATTTGGGATTTAGCTATGAGCATGGCTTTGCCAAAATTGTGGGCTGGATTACATGCACCACCCAAGGCTTGCTTTCATGAAGTTCTTGAACCTTGATGCATGAAGTGCTACCTGCTAGCCACATTGTTGAGCTTATTGTTGGCTTGTAACAGCTTCTCCAGCAGTGGGCGCTCATTGCGCAAGCGCTGACCCCTTAACAGCTTCTGAATGATCACAACTGTATCATCTGGTTTCAGTGAAGCCTTGGACTCAAGCTGCTCCACTATCCTTGAATCTTCTTCCTGCTGCTGGCTGTCTCTAGGTTGCAGAAGTTGTGCAGCACTGTGATGCTTAGCCTGCTCCGTGTGCTGCTTTGAAGTTGTCGAGCCTTCTTGCTGCTGCTGTCTTTCTCTGGGCTGTTGAGCGTTTGCAACGCCATGATGCTTGCCTGACTCTGCCTGCTGCTGATTTCCTTTGGGCTGCTGAGCTTTTGCAGCGCTGTGATGCTTGGCTTGCTCTGCTTGCAGCTGCGACCACTGTTGATACAACTCGTCAAACTTCTGCTGCTGCAGCTGCTCAACAGTCAAGCCGCCACCCTGCCTCTTCTGCTGCTGTTTGCCAGAACCCTGCTGCGGCTGAAGCCGGTCTGCAAAGAGACCACCTGCTTGCCGCTGCTGTTGCTGCTGACCAAAGCTCTGATGCGGCTGCTGCTGGATTTGGTCTGCGGTGAGACCGCCTGCCTGCTGCTGTGCATGCTGTGCATGCTGTGCATGCTGTGCATTTGCAGCTCCTGAGCTCTCTGCTTTTCCTTGCTGAGTGGGCTGCCTGAGTTGAGACTCGGCCTCAGCTTGCCTTGCTCTTCGTCTTTGCTGCTGCTGCTCACGTAGCAGCTGCTGCTGCTGCGCAATGTACCGTTCCTGCTCTTCTTGCTCCCGCCTGTGAGCCTCATACTCCTGTTCAGCAAGCTGCTCTTGCCTCGACTGCCGCTCTCGCCTTTGCACCTGCAATCTCTGACGGCGCTCAGCCTCATAACGCTCCTGCTGTTGATGCCACAACTCTTGTTCCTGCAACCTCTGATACTGTAATTGCTGTTGGGCACCCTGTTGCCTTTGCGCTTCATGCAGCTGCTGTGCTCGACGCCTCTCTCGCTCCTCGTCTGCTCGGCGCTCGTCCTGAGCAATGAGCTGCTCAACTCGCTCCCTGAATCTGCGCTCCTGAGCCTCTTTAGCAGCCCTGCACACAAGATTCGCTCATTTTCATTCATTCATTCATCCATCCAAAACGCATGCTAGACAGGCTCAGCAGGCCCAGCTAGGTATCTACTGAAGCCATTGACTTTCACACCACTTCCAGCCTGAGCACAATTTGCGCAATACAACAGTTTCTGCATGCACTTCTGCTGGCGCAAAGCTGCCAACAGCAAGTGCAACATGGAGTTCATGGGCAAATGTCATGCAGTACAAAAGCTGACGGGGCATACTGAACACGCATGACAAGCTTGAGAAGGCATAGAAAGCTGCAAGGCAATGAGCAACAGCATGTACAACGCTTTGTTGATGGCCTGTGGCGTTTGAATAGCAGGCGTTTGTGAGCCTCGGCAAGTGATTCAAGTGAGACCGCAACTGATTATAGTTGTATATTGCGTTTTGCGCAGATTGTGCTGAGAGGTTTGCTGAGCTGCTGCTGTCAATCACAAGCAAGCATGGAGGCATGCAAAGTGGGTGCGCACATTGGTCAGGGGTTAACCTCCTGTTGGGTCAGGGAGGCAGCATTGGATAAATGTTACTCGTCATCAGGGCACCATGACATGATCGCGCCCAGACTTTGCACATGTCCTTCCATAGGAGCAACGACAATGAATGACAGCTGTTGCTGCAATTAGAGGCAAACATGTTGTGCTGACCTGTACTCCTGATCTTGTTGTTCCTTCTGCTGTCTCAAGCGCCTCTCTTTGAGCTGCTGCTGCTGCCTAAGGAACAGCAGCCTTTGCTGCTCTGACTCCAGATCATCAGCTTCTCCAGCATCGTCTGACTCAGAAGCTGCTTGGCTGCGGTGAGAAGCTGGCTGAGAAGCTTGCTGAGAGTAGCGTGCTCCAGGGTTTGTTCCACCAAAAGCAAAAGGTAGCCCAGCAATGCCAGTCTTTGCAGGATCGTCATCTTCGATAGCAACCTGTCGGGGTCTTGGTCGCGGCCGCCGTGGCGAGCCTTGCTCAGATCTGCCATAGGTTCCTGCGGGAGATGACAGTCAGAGTCAGCTGGAAAACAATACGAGTGCGTCAGCAGGCACACGGGAGATGTCTGCTGAGTCAACTGCGGGAGTGCTGACCTGCAGGCTCTTGCCCCTGTGTCAAGTATCCAGATCGTGGTCCCAGCGAGTGGTATTGAAAGCCTGGCAGGAACCGCAGGTCGATGTATCCAGGATCAGACTCGTGCAAGTGAAATCGCTGGGGCCGACGTGGCGCTTGGTGTGGACTCAAAGGCTGAGAGAATGCGTCAGGGCTATGCTGATGACGCCTGGGTGGCGGATGATAAGCATGATACGCGCTTGCTGGCCTTGCAAATCCGGCAGGATTGTAGAACTCTTCGGGGTCCCGATAGACAGCGTTTTGCCCACGAAATGGGTCCTGTGCATGCAGAAGCAACAGTAAATTGTGTCCAAGATCGTCACGCTTGTTGCTGAGATCCTGAGGGTAAGCGTGCAAGGGTACTCACCTGATATGCATGCGGGTACGACGAACGAGCAAGGTTGTACAAATCTGGTGAGGCAAATTGCGAGCCGAGCCCCCAGAAGTCGTCCATTGCAAATGCTGTACTGAAAGACTAGCGCTTATGTCGCGATCGCACTGCACGCAGCAAATATATAAGCCATGCAAGAAGGTTCCAGCCGCAGCTGGATGCTTCGCACCATCACACTTACATCATTCTGTGCAAAGGGTTGTGCACTATTGTTGGCTAAAGCATGTAAAATTACTCTCTCTCTCTCTATTCTTACCTGTGCAAGGGCAGCAGGAACTGAGCGTCTGTCTGTTGTGACATAATGCAACGATGGAATCAGTATCAACGTTGTTTGGTGCAAGACTCACGCGACCAGTGAATGTAAATGGGGGCTGAGTTGGGATTGCAATGCTTTTGAGAGCTTGACATGAAGTGATTCTGGATCTACCAGTGCCTGCAGCAGCTGATCATGCCAAAGCGGCACTGGCAAGGCTGACTTCAATTGGAGTTCATGACACATGAGACCTGTAGGTCAGCTAAGCTGTCTAGACTGTGGTAACTAATGCAATATCTGAACCAGAGCTGCATCACCAGGCTGTTGCGTCTCTCAATATGTGAATTCATACCAAAGTTGAAAGACGAAAAATGCTCACCTTTTACATTTTGGGCAATATTGCACAAAGTGGATGAACTTTCATGGGAGAAATCAGCATGCCAGACTCTGGCAGCCAGAGCAATCGCGCACTCCTGCAAATATCGATTTCCTTTGCCTGACACAGCTACGAATGTTGCCTGCAAACGGCAATGCCCGCATGTCTGCTTGAGTGTCGCATCTGCAGGTATTGCCAGGCAGCATCCACAACAGCGGCTGCGCGCGGCACGTCAGTCCAACACAACCACATGGCGGGTACGGCACAAGCTTCTGTCTGAGGCCGACAGACAGACAGAGACTGACCAGCTTTTTGTAGAAGTTTGGAAAGCTGCGTGGCTGCGCACAGCCGTGCAGCTGGCGTTCTGCTCTATATGACAGGCTGGAGACCCCAGCCATGCACACTTGCAGCAATATGCAGCCTGCTTGTGCTGGCTTTGCCAGTGACAGCTGGTCAATCTTCCCAAACATCTCGCGACGGACTCCCGGCGCTGCATGAGCCCGAAGCCGGCATAGCAAGCCAGCAGCTATCAGGCCAGCCAGCTGCACAGCTGCATACAGCATCCCTCCACCAGACAGCTCAGCTGGGAGAGGTCAACGGGACCATAGTCAACTCCTCAGTGTCCTATAACCTGTCAGGCGTCAAGTCAGGATTGCCAGCAGTTTGCTATGGGCAGCTCTGTAATGCTTCAGCTTGCTACCCCTCAGCCACAATCTCCGTGAAGAGGCATGTGAACTATGTCAACGTCACAGCTTTGGTGGTGTTCAGCAGGCGCCACATAGTGAGTCTCGGTTGCTCATGTTGTGTGTTGCAGACACGTTACGACATCACAGCTTGCTTTTGTTTTGTTCTGCTTCTTCACTTTCAAGCCTTGACTCTGTTAACGCTTTCCAGCACAAGAGAGGCTTTGCTAGCATGGGATGCTTGAACAGATTTGTTTCTGTTTGTCTGATGTGTATTGGACACCTGTGCATATGCCATGCATGTCATCAACCCCGTAGTTTGTTTGCAATACATTTGACATGTGCCATCCTCTACAACAGTTTGCTGAAGCTTTTCACCTTGATGCCCATTGCAACCTCAGTCATTCTCGTGTTTGTGGCGTAGGCCAATGTTTGCCATTGCTTTATTGGCTGTTGTTATGCACGTCATCAGCGCTATACGTGTTTTATGCTGTATTGCACCTGGCGTCTGTTGCAGGTCTCTTCATGTGATGGTCCACTTTTTGATCTTTTGTGCATCTCCTGGCAGACTGTGTAAAAATTCATGTTGCAGGTCTCTTCGTTGCCAACAGCAGTTGTGAGATTGCAGCCTGCCTGCATGATTAGTTGTTTGCACATTTTGGTGTTGGCCGCTGTCTGTCATTGCTTTGTGCCCTGTTCTCGCTGTATACAGTCTACGCTGTACATGTTTCACGCTGAGTTGCACCTCTTGTCTGTCGCAGGTCTCTTCATGTGATGGTGCACTCTTTGATGTTTTGTGCATCTTCTGGCAGACTGTTGAAAGCTGTGATATGTTGTAGGTCCCCTCGTGTGATGGCACAGTCAACAGCAGTTGTGAGATTGCAGCCAATGGGGCAGGCAAGCTGCAAAGTATCACACAGCTGTCAGACACCACGCTTGCAATCAATCTTCAGGTGAACTCCTTTGCCTTCCATTGCCTCTTCTGCATGCACAGCTTTTGATGATGTTCTCCAACTTTCAACAGTTGAACATCAGATGTCTGTATGTGACGCTCAAGACAAGCCTGCCTGATATCACAGGACTTGTGTCACAGACAACTTGGCATGTATTGTAGGCATAACGATGTTCATTGTTGGTACTACAATCCACGTGTGCCATCCTCTGCAATGGTTGCGGATGCTTGATGCCTTCATGCTGACTGCAGATGATAGCCGAGGGTAAGTTGTAGTTATGGTGGAGGCTCACAGATTGCGGTGGGAAGGTCAACATAACATTCTGCTGATGTTAGCTCTCAACAACCTTTGCTGCTGCAGATGACAGCTGAAGGCAAGTTGCACTTGTGGTGGAGACCGACAGATTGCGGCGGGCAGGTCATGAAAATCTACCTCAGCACCATCACTTACGACGTTACGCCGCCCACCTTGGCCGTCATTGCTGACATCGGCAAATACTCCACCACACTCGCAAACACGTCCGTACAGATGCCCGCACAGACGTCTGCACAGACAAACACCCCCAATGCCAGCACAGCCCAGCATCAACGCAGTGGCCGCCGGCTGCAGTACTTTATGCTGCAGACCAGCGACTCTTCTTCTTCTGCCCAGCTTCAGCACAGCAGCCGCCAGCTGCAGTACTATACGTTGCAGGCCAGCGACTCATCTTCTTCAAATTTGATGTATGGGACCAATGTGGTGTTCAACTTCAGTGAGCCTGTCCAGGGCTTTGCCAAGGAGTATGCCTTCATCAAGGGCGGGGCCCTTTCCAGCAATGGCCTGAACGAGACGATGTCGCAGCAGCAGTACACTGCCACTGTTGTGTCAGATAGCACAGATCAGCCGCTGTTGATGGTCACAGGAAGTAAGTGACTATTGATTGCCATCTTGGATGCAAGCTGAGCTGTGCCGTTGAACAAGGCCGCCCTCTTTGCAACAGTCAGCTGGTACACTTTGTTTGATTTCTGATGGTCCTTTGAGGTCGATCCCTACTCTGACAGCATGCATTTGCTATCTTCTTTCTGCTGTGGTTGTAGGAAGTCGACTGTGTGAAATGCTTCAGCTGAAGTCTTGTAAGCTGTTGCTGTTTGCCTGCAAGCATGCAGTCAAATCCATGTCTTGTATGTAAGGTATTGCACTGCAGGCAGTTCTCAAAGACCTTGCAGACAATGTGGCCACAGCAGATCTAGCGTATTGGTGTTCTGAGCAGCACAGCCAGCACCAACAGCACTGCCAGCAGCTCTGGTCTTCGTTTGACCCCCGTCACTGTTTGAGTCGTTGTCTTTGCAGACGCTGCTGAAATCTGCACTGTGAGTGTGCATGTCTTTTGCTGCAGGCACATATCAAGATCTGGCAGGCAATGTGGGTGTAGCTGACTTGAGCACATCTTTGCTCATTGGTGTTCTGAGCAGCACAGCCAGCAACAACAGCACTGCCAGCAGCTCTGGTGCCAATCCGACTCCTGTCACAATTTGAGTCATTGTCTTTGCAAACGCTGCTGAAAGCTGTGCCTATGACTTTGCATGTCTTTTGCTGCAGGCACATATCAGGATCTGGCAGGCAACATAGGTGTAGCTGACTTAAGCACAACTTTGCCTGTTGGTGTTCTGAGCAGCACAGCCAGTATCAACAGCACAGCCAGCAGCTCTGGTGCTACTTTGACCCCTGGAACGATCGTGGTCATCGTCCTTGCAAACATCGTTGGGTTCTTTCTCCTGATCTGGTTGTGCGTCCTGGTGAGTCAGCTGAATTCTGCGCAGCCACATCATCAGTGATGTTAGCAATCATAGCAATAGTCATTGTGAGAGTAAGGACAGCAAGCATCAACAGCACTGACAGCAGGTCTGGTGCCACTTTGACACCTGGGAGCATCATAGTCATTGTCTTTGCAAAAATCATTGGGGTTTCCTCCTGATCTAGCTGTGCGTCCTGGTGAGTCAGCTTGACTCTGTGCGACCACATCATCAGTCACAACAGCAATCATAACAATAGTCATAATGACAGTAACGACAGCAAGCATCAACAGCACTGCCAGCAGTTCTGCTGCTACTTTAATCTTGGGAACAATAGTGGTCATCGTCCTTGCAAACATCGTTCGGGGTTTCCTCTGATCTGGCTTTGCGTCCTGGTGAGTCAACTTGACTCTCTGCCATCACATCATCAGTGACAACAGCAATTGTAATAATACTCATAGTGCTAGTAAGGACAGCAAGCATCAACAGCACTGCCAGCAGCTTTGGTGCTACTTTGACTCCTGGAACGATTGTGGTCGTCGTCCTTGCAAACATTGTTGGGCTCTTCCTCCTGATCTGGCTTTGCGTCCTGGTGAGTCAGCTTTCCCATGTTGGGTGGCAGCAGCATAAGACCTGCCTTATGTACAAGCGGTGGCAACTGCCTGTTGTGACAACTGCTGAGGTTCTGGTGTCAACAGGATGCTGTACTGCTCTGGGGCTCAGGCGTCAAACATGCAATACAATTTTTTGATGACAACGCACTGTAGCTGCTTGACCACTACAGAGCACAATTGCTACGCCGCTGTGCTCTCATCTTTCTGCCAAGATGTCATAAGCGCAAGACCCTCAGAGCATGCACACTGTCTGCTTTGCAACTGTTTGGAAGTTGGAGAAAACGCTTACGGTGACTTCTTTTTGTAAGGACACTCAATGCAAGGACATTTTTGATGTAAGGACAAGGCAACTGGGCACTAGGTAGCGCATTCTGACTGCAGTGGTATCTCTGAGCATGGACAATTTGATGTAAGGACCATTGTCTTGGGACCCAAAGCAGTTGTTACAAAGAGAAATCACTGTACAGCACTTCTGGCCAGCAAAAGCCTTCTTTGTCCTCTTGATACTGCAAGCAGAAGTGTCACTGCTTGCATCGATATGCTGATCAATGAGCTTGCGGCATCAGAACTGACTTTGGTTTTGGTGCTACAGTGCGCCCAGAGAAGAAGAAAGCTCAGGGAAGAAGAGGAAGGGCAGAAGCAGGCGGCACCAGATGTTGCCGCAGCTTCTGCTGCAGGCGCTGCTGCAACTGCTGCAGCAAGCACTGCTGCAGCTAAGCATGCAGCTATCATTCAGGGTGAGCTTCTGCAAACAATGCAAATGCGTCTGGGTTGCCCATTTTGCAGCATACTACTTCATTCATTCCATCACTTTAATTTCTTTCGTTCGTCCATTCATCCATCCATCCATCCATTAATCCATCCATCCATCAGGAACGCAGGCTAAGCAGGCTTAGCAGGCCCAACTAGGTACGTACAGAAGCAATCAACTGTTTCCAACCAGTTTGGTCATGCGCTAACCTACCTTGCACTGCATGCATGATTTGTGAGGCGTGTCACATGCAATGCCCACATGTCATGCCACCAAGTTCAACTCTACATTGGTGCAATGCTCTGCCAGCATATAGCTGGCAGGACTGTGAGCGCTGATGCTGAAGCATGCTGCAGAGCGGGTTGTGCTGTCACATCTTAACTCTACATTGGTGCAGTGCTCTGCCCAGCATATACCTTTCAGCACTGTTGATTGATCATTGCAATGCACGCTGCGCTTTGTTTATGAAAACGCAGCAGGCTCTGATGCTGAGTCCAATGCAGTGAGTTGAGCCATGGTCAACGACTGCCACTAGAGTCTGTGACTGATGGGTGCTATACGCAGGCATATCATGTGTAGTCAATCTAGTCCCACACAATACAATTAATGACTCATGTGTGTAGACCATCAACACTTATTCATCTTGCTTGTGATGTCTGAGAAATGCAATCGCATGCCACGCCAGTCATGCAGGGCTGTACTTGTCTAGAATACTTACTGATTCACATTCCATCTTTCAGAATTACCTCACTTTCCATCATGTAATAATTGTTGTGTCTGTATCTGCCAGGCAAGGCACCTTCAAAGGCTGACCTGAAGGGCACAATCAAAGGGGCTGATCTGGACGTGAAGCCCTCTGCCCCTACGAGCGTTCCTCTGCGTGTGCGCTTTGGCACTTCCTCACCCCAGGGCACTGTTGCCAACCCCACATTTGCTCAGGACCACACAGCACCCAGGTCAGACACCTGTTGCCCGCCAAAATTTCTTGGGCCTTTTTCCTGTTTCTGCATTGATACTGGCCGACTATTCGTGAATTCCTCTGTCCCTACAATTGCTTCAGAGTTTGCTTTTGCACTGCCTTGCTTTAGGGCACTGTTTCCAAACCCAATGCTGGCTCAGGAGCTTACAAGGTCAGACAATGTGAGAGTCATAAAAGAAAATAATAACAAGAATCATCGATTACACTTGCCAGCACATGTGCTAGGTGTGTATGGCCCAAATTCTATCTCGTTGCGCTGGCTTGTTTTGAGCCTCATGGTGAGAACAGTTGACGTTTATCTGTTTTGCTCTCACAAAGTTTGTTTGTGTCAAAGGCTGTGATGACTCAGTGTTGTGTACAGACACGCCTCTATGCTTGCACTCTGCAGCCGTCTGTCTGTGTTCACAACAAACCACACATTGTCAAGGTCAGTTTCATGCGTGAAGGGCTGATCCTTCAAAAGCTTTTGTCTTTGCAACTTCTGACACAGTAATGCTCTGCTTTCAGGTCTGGATCTGCCTCGTCAGCTGGTGGCCTGGCTTCAATGCGCAGTGAGCTGCCTCTGTCCACTCTGGGTGCCCCTCAAGTCTCAGAAGATGACCAGGACAGTCAGGTAGGGACCCATAGTGTGCACAGCCACTCTTGATGCGCATGCCTTGCGTGATTCCCTCTTGATGATCTGTGAGACCTGTTCACACTGGGGGGCCCAGGGTCTCAGAAGATGAACAAGACAGCCAGGTAGCACTCTCCATGCTTGGGACGTGTCATTGTTACCAATTGTATATGTAACCCTGATAGGGTTTAGGGTTGAGGCTAAACCCGAAACCATGATAGGGTATCCTTTGTTGCCCTTTGTTCCAGCTATGTCATCTGACATACATGATGACTGTTGCCTAGACTGCAACCAGGCAGCCTTCCAGAATATGTCATCTGACCTACATCAATTGGATTGTACAACCGACTGTATGTCAAATAAGGCTCTAAGAAAGACTCTTTGGACATGGCTTCAATCGCTGCTCACACCTTGCCTCAAACAAGCAAATATTCTCAGCTCAGTCATGCAGCGCCAGCTGAGCTAATCATTAAAAGGCTGCTTTACTCTGCGTGTATGGCACATGGCAGCCTGTCGATCAGATGAGCTCTTGTCCAAAAGCATGCAGACCAGCCCTGCTTCAACATGCACGCATTAGGTTGATAGGGAAAGCCTCAAGCTTCCAGCATGAGACTGTATGAGAGCAGCCTTGTGCAGAAGCGCTTTGGCTTGATGATAGACAGACAGACAGATACAGGTACAGACGGACAGACCCACAAACAAACAGGCAGCAAGCATTGAATTGTCAAGGCATGTGACTGCGCACGCAAGACGTGCTCAGAACAGCCCCACCTCATCACATGCTATACATGAAGATACTTGGACCCCGTTATCACTAGTCAAGCCAAAACTTAGACACTTTCATTGTGCACGTGCAGGATGGCTCAGGCTTGACACCTCTGACACAGTCAGACAGGCAGGGCAGCATTGAGCGGTCTGACTCAGCCATGCTGGAGAGCCACCCCTCTGGACCCCTCATTCATGATCCCTCTGGGGTCTATGCCTATGGCTCAGGTATGATAAACGCTGCATGTCCTCCTTTTTCTCCTGTCACTGCCTCGTCACCCCTGTTGGTCTATCTTCCTGTACTTCCTGGTTGAGCCCTTCCCTATACTGAATCAAGCCCTGACCCTCATCCATGACTCCACCCTAAACCCTATAGGCCCTAGATCTTATGGCTTCTGAACACTTTGCTTCTTGAACAAGTTGCCTGAAACAGTTAAAGGCTAGCTGCATCCTGTTTTCGTGCCAATGTGACTGTGATGTCGATACTCGCAGGGTCGTATGAGGGGCCCATTGCAGGCATGTCAGGCTATGTAGAAGAAGTGCACAATTCCCAGACCCCCAGACCAAGATCACGCCTGGCCAATGTAAGTACCTCCAGACTCTGCAACAAAATGACTGTGACAGATTTTTACAATCTTGGATGTTGGCAAAGGATCACTGTCATTGGCAGCATGCCTCTACGCCAGCATTACTCTGGCACAATCTCATGATGTTGCGCATTAGCAACAGATCATTAGTCACTTGCAGCATGCATCTGCAGAGGCGTGACTGTGCCAAAATTCATGATGTTGCGCGTTGGTAACAGATCATTAGTCACTTGCAGCATGCATCTGCAGAGGCATGACTGTGCCAAAATTCACGATGTTGCGCATCAACAAGAGATCATTAGTCAACTGCAGCATGCATCTACACAGGCATGACTGTGTCTGACACAATCTTCAAAGTGTGCATCACTGGCAAGAAATCGCAAGTTCTTTGCACCATCCCTCTGTACCAGCATATCTGTGACACAATTTTCATGATGTGACGCTTTGCAAGGGTGCACTGCTCATTCGCAGCATGCCGATGCATGAGCATGACAATTGCCCAGTCTGCATGACTTGAAGAGTTGGTAAGAATCACCGGCGTGCTGTTTGAGTCAACTTCGATGTCAACTCGAGACTTCAAACTGCATCGGTATCATTGACTTGACGTGTGCATATGCTACCGCAGGCTTCTGATGCAGAGCAGCTCCCAAGAGCCACAACAGCAGCTGGCAGTCGGGCTTGGAAAGATGTTGACTTGAACAGTGATGAGTAATTGCATGAGATCCATGGCAACTGTGGTGACACCCATCAACAGCGTCTCACAGGTGTCATGAAGTACTAATAGGCTGTGATGTCAGAATTGCAAGATGCTCATAGTACTACTACACTGCAAGACAGAACTGCGTTGGTGGTCCAATCATGCTTGTGAAAGCAAAAGCTTGCTTGCTTGGATGATCGGGTCTGCATGACACTTGTTAAATGTCAACATTGACATTGACACCCATGTATTTGACACTGTGGACAGTTGCTACACTCAATCTTGAAAATGTTGCATTGACAGCAAGAATACCTCAAGCAGTGAGCTTCATCTCTTGCGCACCAAGCTACTTCTTGCAAACACATGAGCGTGCTCACCATGATGCCTACAGCTGCATAATATGCTATCCTGCTGGCAACGGAGAGCTGCTGTGCAGCTTATACATCAGCTTGGGCGTGGACTCTGACGTGGCCAACCAGGCATCAAAACGTTAAGCTATTGCAACAGCAAGGGATGGCAAAAGCCATTGTGACTTGGTTTAAAATGAATGCTGTCAGGCGCGAAGGTCACTTGAGCATAAGAGTATCTGTGACACCGCTCGCACCTAAGCTGATGCATATGCCGCACAATTCCGCACAGAAAACAGGTTTTGCAGTTGCTGTTCTTGATGCTGCTGCATCTGCAGACTGAGCTCAACGTTAATTGAATGCTTTGCATGCTGTGACATGGCCAATCTCAGCTACGCTGCAGCATTGATCAAGGTCTGCCACACACAGGCTGCTATCTAGGTCTTCTACCTGCATTTCTGTCAGGTAGCAGCATTCACAAGCCGTTTTGCTTGGCTGCCGCGAACAAGCAAGCACCGATGCAAGCATTTCGGAGAGGTTGTCAAGCAGTGTCATCATCAGCACAGCTGCCGAGTCATCAAGCTTGGCAACACCCATCATTGTTAGCTTTGCAGCTGACAAGCACTCGAGGCATCAAGCTGTTTGAAGTGAGCTCAGTTCAAGCAAGTAAAGCCATGCACATCTGAAGGGTTAAACGAGTCCTCTGTCGGTGCAGATCTTCAGCAAGGAAGCACGCGTCGAGCGTAGGCGAAAACTCAAGGTGATGTTTCACACGAGCACAGCACCCACTCCAGCTTGTTGACGGAATCTTAGCAGCTTGCACTCTGAGCAGGAGGACATGCAGCATGGCTACTTTGATGACTTCCGAGCTGTTCGAGATCAGCATGGCAAGATATTTGCCTCGCCAGACCGTCTGATCGACCCTCAGGTGGCACTTCCATTCCCGCCAACCAAGGTACAGGCTTTAGGAAGGATCAGCTCAGCTGTTTCACCTAGCTTGACGTGACCTGTACGTAGTTGCTGACAATGCTTACAACAAAGCCAAAGATGTTACAATTTCACAGAGTGTGCCTTCCAAACGGCTTCACAGATTTAAAGATCAGTTTACAAACTCACAAACGGTTTCACAGAGGGCTTGACAACTTCTATGGTGTTACAGCATCTGCTTTCTACAGATGGTTCGGCCAGACAGCATTGAGGTGATTATACCGCCTCCTCCAGGACAATTCAAGGCAGCTTTGCTGTGCACAGCATTCAGGGCAGGCGCTGAGGTGCGCTCTCCCTGCATTCATGCAAAAAGCATCATCACCTCATTGTTTAAATGCATGCCGGCCTGACAACAAACAGAAGCTGTTTGGCACCCGCTCAGTCACTAAAAACACCAAAGCTTGTGGTCAAGTCCTCTCAAAAGATACAAAGATTGATCCTCTGCACTACGATCAATAGGTTTGCCTTCTGTAGAACCATTCTTTTAGCAACGCAATGCTACAGCAAAATTGCTAAATTTCCAAACAGGGCATATGCCAAGACAATTCGCTTGCAATTTTGCTGAAATTCATCCTGTGCTAAAGTGCAAGTTTCAGGCTGATTGAGTTTCGGGAATTTTGAGTGCACATCCTGGAAACTAGCAGCGGAAACATATATTGCCAATCTCTGTTGCTGCTTACATAGCAGACACAATATGGGCATGTTTGCAACATTGTTGCACATCAACATCGTTGAAACCTGCCTGAAGTGCGTCTGCTAGGTAAGCAGCATTATAACTCATTGGGTTTTGATTCCCACCATGGAAAGCGCCAGACAACCTTAAAACCCTAAATCCTACAACCTAATCAATTACCTTAACAAAATAGAATTATGATTTTTCCTTAGAGGTTTTTAAACCATACTGCTCGAAACCACCTGAATTACAATGTCAGGGAGCAGCAACAGGCACAATAACATGATACACATGGCCCAGAATGGGACCGCACAGATAGGGCAAAGTCTGCGTTGCCAGGTATCATAAGGGGAACCTCTTTCGCTAGAGGCGGCCCAATACTGTTCAAAGATAAGGATGTCAATTGGAGTTTCCATGCAGGATATGCTTGCCAGCTGGAGTTCAACCTTCAGAACGCGCTACAGCAATCATCCAGAAGCACACTATTACGAGCTTTCCTTTGTGGAATCTGCGGTATGCTGCCCTACACTGCCTGACTTCTGAATTGAAATTGATTGCCCTTGCAACAGCAATCAGGAAGTATACCAAATGTTCTCTGCTGCAATGCAGGTCATGTCGCTTTGGCCGTTCAAGCAGATGATTCTGAAGGCTCAGCTCAACAAAGCGCCTGTGCCTCCTGTGGCACAAAAGCAACAGGTCACATTTCTGATCTCTGATTTGTACTGCTTTCACATTTTTGCTTGTCCCTTTTCATTCTCAAAGGGCTGCAATGTTGATCATTGTTCATCAAAACCGAGTTGATCTTCAGGCTGCAGCAGCTGCCCATACAGAATCTGCTCACTCATCCTCAACAACTGCAACTGCTCAAGACTTAGTGCAACAGAAGCAGCAACAGGGCATGGGCTCAGGCTCAGATAGGCAACCTAGCAGCGGGTCAAAACCTAGTCAAGAACCCATACCTCCATCATTAAGTCATCAGGACCAGTCAGCTGCTCCATCAGACCACACTGCACCTCAGAAACAGCAAGAGAGGTCACGTTCAGCCATGGGCAATGACCAACAGCTGCAGCAGCAGCAGCAGCAGCAGCAGCAGCAGCAGCAGCAGCAGACAACACAGGCAGCAACAGAACTGCAGACAGACTATCTATTTCATTTTGGGGACACGACGGATGTCAGGAAAGCTCTGGAAATGCCAAATAGGCTGACTGGGTATGGTTGCTATCTTTAGCTCAGCTTGCAATACAGACAATGTGTGGAGCTGCATCTGCATTCATTCCCCAGCTGTGTGCAAAGGTGATGCCTCTCTCAGGTGTATGGTCACAGTTATACATCAAGCATATGTATGGTACCATACACCGATGTATGACGGTGATTCCATAGTCAGAGTGTATATCACCATACAGTCGCAGTCATATACAATGTGACCATGGTGTCACATGTCCATACAAACTTGTGAGCATGGCTGCAGCACCATGCTGACGACATGTGACAACATGTCTTACTCATTTGAGCTATTGCATGCAAGGCACTTCAGCTCTTTGCCTGAAAGGCAGTCAAGCATATCTCATCATGATCATTGAGCACCATCTACAATCCTGCAGAAGGCTTTTACCATGGCAGAATGGTTGTTTTGGTGCAATTCAATCAATGTACATTGCTGCTACAGAAGGCATTTGAGATGGCAGAAGGTGTTTTGGTGCAATTTGTTCAATGCGCAGTGCTGCTGCAGAAGGCGTTTGCAATGGCAAAAGGTCTTTGGATGCAAAAGTTCAATGCACAGTGCTGCTGCAGGTATGCTTTCTTGCTTGACAGCAATGGCCTGGTGCGATGGCAAGGCAGTGGCTTAGCCGAGCCATCAGAAGTTGACAGCCTTATACAAGCTGCAGACAAGCTCTTACAATCACCAAAACAGCAGTCTAGCTAGTAAAGTTTGGATAGAGGCATCCTCTCTGGTACAGGTTGCTTCAGTAGTCTGGCGAGTGACGGCTGTTCGGCATTGATGATCAGTGTTGTTGCTGCGCTGATGGCAAGTCTGGTGTTGTGATCGCGATTGGAATAGCTCATGCACACAAGCAATTGTTGAACGCGGGTGTCTTTGCATGGTCAGCCGGATGTCATCATTTCAAGTCTTAAGCTCTCGAGCCCATCTAAATTCACCTGTCAATGAGCAGGGGTGAACCACCAAAGCTTGCTCTCGCATGACACAAATCGGACGACAAACACAGAAACACCTGGTGAGCAAGGGAGGCAAGCTATCTATCAACTAGCACAGCAGTATACGCAAACGCATGACAATCATGGACCGTTGCAAGCTGACTCAGGCTGCTGACTTCATACTCAATGACAAGGGCCAAGACAAATGCCAAGCATACTATATCAGACAGCATTTTCAGACTTCATTTAGCTTATCAAGCTTGTGGGCAGCTTTCTTTTCATCATTCACATCAATGCTCCGTTTGCCCTCTTTGTACCCTGCTGTTCCACCGTTCACTGACTTGTCACCAGATGACAAGTCTGAGTTTTTGCTGTCTTTAGTGTCTTCTAAGAGTGGGTCCGTCTTACTGACATCAAAGGTTGCTAGTTCCTGAGGCTCTTCAAGCCAGGCCTCATGTTCCTGCAAGCAAAATGTGTGTGTGTCTCCATTTTATGCATGTCCAATTTCCTGCTGCTTTGCAAATTCCTCTCGAAGCATGCATCATGCAAGCAATGTGGCAATGTTGAGGAAAGGGCCCAGTTGCATGTAGCAGGTAGTCAATCGGCAGCAATGACAGTGGTCCATTGTTGGAGCGGCATATCCTCTGTGAAGACTCAGCTAAATGATTCGTTGTTATATGACTGTTGAATCCTGTAAGTCTCACCTGGGCTGCATGCTTGCTTTCGCCGGCTGCACGACCAGCAGCCACACACACTTCCAATCAGGGCAGCATGCACAGCACAGGGTTTGTTTCATGCATCTCACCTTGGCTGCGCGTTTGGCACTTCTCACCGGCTGCACGACTAGTAGCCAAGTGGTAAAGGTCACCAGCAGACAAATGGTGAGCCAGTACATCACCCACAGCATCTGGAAGGTCCAATGGTAAGGGGTGGACACCAATGTACAAGTGCGCAGCGCTTCACCTGCCACCAAAGCTGCAACAGCACAGGCTTTGTGATCACAAGTTTCTCATGGCTGCGTCTAGTGAAGGATGCCAGCAGCAAGATAGTGGCAAAATGTATGACCCACAGCATGTGGGAGGTGCAGTGGTAAGGGGTGGAAATCAGTGTACCTGTGCGCAGCGCTTTGCCTGCAGCCAAAGCTGCAGCAGCACATGCACAAGAAGCACAAACCTCTTGTACATGCTGATTTTGGTGTGCTACACGAAAGTTTATAGATGCAACAGCGTCATTTGACAATGCTCAGCACAGCACAGCTCAGAGTGACCTCAGCTGCAGACGCGCTTGACCTCAGTAAGCTGTTAAACCGTTTTGCATCACACTTCATCAGGAAAATCAGTATTGTCTGCAGCATGGGCAAGGGCATCTGAGTTTCAGTCAGTGTCAGCCCAAGCAGGCAACAGTATTGTGCGTAAGAAGAGCATGCAGCTGCATTGCATGCAACATAGTCAACGACTGGGTCCCTGTCAGAGAAAGGCACATAGGCCTTGGGGAAACACACCTGCAACTGTCACATACTGGAACATGATGAGGCGGCGCTTGATCCTCCTGTTGATGGCTGCAATCTTCATCCTACTGGTAGTGGCCCACAGAGCCGCAAGATACAAGGTGGTGAAGATCACAGACACAATGTCCGCAACTGCTGGGAAGATGCACAGAGCACACCTGAATTGCAAGTAAAAGTCAATATCAAGGAACACTGGAATTGAAAGTCAAGGTCAAGTCGACCTTGAGAAGTCAAGGTCGACTCGAGAAGTCAGGGTCAAACAAGCTGCAACCTTCATCCTGCTGGTAGTGGCCCCACAAAGGCACAAGATACAGAGTAGTGAAGATCACGGACAATATGGCCGCAATTGCTAGGAAGATGCACAGAGCACACCTGCAGCACATGCAATGGTCAGCAACCACAAAATGTGCACATCAGTAGCAAAGTCAAAGCAAGCTGCAGTTTTCATCCTGCTGACGGTGGCCCCACATAGCCGCAAAATACAGAGTGATGAAGATCACAGATACAGTGTCCGCAATTGCTGGGAAGATGCACAGAGCACACCTGCAAGCATAACAGTCAGAAAACCACAAACAGTAACAAGCCTGCCCATCAGCCAGTGGACAATGTTTCTAAACATCTGCAAGCACTTTTGTAGCAGGGCAGATGGTTGCGTTGCGATGCATTGCACTGTTTTCTGTCGTACCTTATGCAGCTGGACACAACACACATGCAATCATGTAGATATGTAGGAAGGAGTGCTAAATTCAATATAGCTACGGTCAGAGGATCGGTGTAGTAGGTCAACAATCGCTGCAATCATAGTTATGCTATGCTCATGGTAAAGATCAGGTGTGCAAAGACATGAGGAAGACTCACTGGTCTGCATACTGAGATCCACAAGAGTAGGCATTGCCAAACTCAAAGGTTGCAAAGAAGAAGTGCAGGAAGCTGTGCATCTGGCGCTCCCATCTGTCCCCGTCGAAGAAGATGCTGATCCATGCCACAACACTCTGAAGTAGAAGTATGGGCAGGGTCCAGAAACACGCTAGAGTGACTGCCTTGACGTTCGGTATGCAGCGCCTGTGCTTCTTGGCTCGACTGCAAAATTCAAAAGCTGTAGATCAGCATTTAGACACTCAATGAGCTGATACTGCGTGAGCTGGCACATTGATGTGGTGACATGAATGTATGCCCTATCAGATTTTGCACTTTGCAACTTTGTGTGTGAGATTGCGCACAGCAATTTACGCAAGTTGCACTTTGTAGCAAACATGCCAGACATCCCTTGGCCGCTCAGTTGTTTATTGCACCATGACATGACAGCTGTACAGCGTTTCTGCTTCATGACAACATGTGAATGACCCTGATGAGTCCTTTTTTGTTGACAGCTCATGAAGCTTCTCATAGTTACTAAGATGGAAGCAAACCCAATTACTTTTGCGCACGTGCAAGTTTGCAGCTGCATGATGCAATGCATTGCCAGTTGTAGAGCCCGTGCTGTGGCTGAGTCCACTGTTTGCTGTGAAGCAGCAATGCAAATTGATTGTGCACAGCACCTGATGCATGTTACTCCTTTTACCGATGCATGCAACAATAGTGCGCCATGTTGTGATTAGCTCTGTATGATGCAAGCGCCCTTTGCTTCAACGTCTGTGTGCGACGCTACTGACAGGCATAGCACAGTAGCAAAGGCTCTGCAGCATGAGATGTGCTGCTCAAGGTGTTGAGTCAAGTTGCTTTCGTGATGGCATGGTCTGTGCTTTGACAGTCAGACAGCATACATTGTACGTCTTACCTGAGAGTGCCTTGCCACAACATCAAGGTCAGCAGTAACAAGAACGGCTGCAAGGTGCCCATGGACAATGTAAGGTACAAGCGGCAAAGCAGGTCATGCTGGGACCAGCTTGTGATAAAGATTTTGGGTCTAGCTAATCTTGTCATGACATGGTCTGTGCTGTGACAGTCAGACAGCATACAGTGTATGTCTTACCTGAGGATTCCTTGACACGACATCAGGGTCCGCAGCAAAAAGAGCAATGACGAAGCGCCCACGGACAGTGTAAGGTACAAGCAGCAAAGCAGACCATGCTGGGGTCAGCTTGTGATAAAGGTCTCAGGTCCAGCTACTCTTGTCATGACATGGTCTGTGCTGTGAAACTCAGGCGGCATACAGTGTCTTACCTGAGGGTGCCTTGACACAACATCAGGGTCAGCAGCAAAAACAGCGGCTGCAAGGTGCCCATGGACAGCGTAAGGTACAAGCGGCATAACAAGCCATGCCGGGACCAGCTTGTGATATTGGGTCGCCGTTGCAAAATTACAGAGTTGGGTGTCCATAGAGAGTCTAGTCGCAGAATCTGTACCAACTGCAGCACAAACAAGCTTAGTATGTATGAGCAGTTGCATTTGCATTTAGACATGAACAGCTTATGATATTGAGGCAGTGTTGTATGGTCACGCAATTGGGTTTCCACAGTGAATGTAGTCGTAGGATCTGCGTCAACTAAAGCACACGCAAGCTTAGTGTGGATGGGCACTAGCGTTTGCAGTTGAAACATCAACAGGTTATAATGTTGGGGCGCTGTTGCAGGATTACAGAGTTGGGTGTGCATAGGGAGTCTACTTTGAAAATCAGTTCCAGCTGCAGCACAAACACGCTTAAGGTGTATGGGCACTCGCATTTGCAGCAGACAACAACAGGTTAATGAGGGAGGCTAGCTGCAGGATCTGTACTAGCTGTGTGGCAAACAAGCTTGTGATGCATGTGCACTTATGTTTGCATGACACAACAGCAGGATGGTTAGGGAGGCTAGCTGCAGGATCTGTACTAGCTGTGCGGCAAACAAGCTTGTTATGCATGGGCACTTGCATTTGCAAGACACAATGACGGCTTGCTCAGGGAGGTCAGCTGCAGAATATGTTTGAGCTCTGTGTCACACAAGCTTGGTGTGCACAGGCATTTGCACTTGCATGCAAGTAACAACAGCTTGCTTGGCATGCGGACTGACAGCAGACAGTCAAGAGGGTGAAAGAAGCTCACCACCCAGAGGCCGCCAACAAACAGCAGCAGCGCCCTTGCATGCCAGTAGTGATTGAAGGACTTGAAAGCATATGATTCACGCTTTGATTTGCGCCAGGGAACAACTGTGAGCGCCGCTATGCAGCAATATAGGAAAATGAGACCTGCACAACCCGAATAGATTGGAATTTGTGTCTCCCAAGAACAGTACTGTACGCAATACACCAAGTGCTCACCTGAGACGCCTATAATACCATAAGTAAAGCCTCTCACGACAGTGACAGGGGTCATAGAGGCATGATCAACTGCCTAGCTCCGAGCTGCTGCTCATAGGGCAGACGTCCGCCGGAGCCCTTGAGTCGGTACAACTGATCGCTGACTCGATATGCTTTGACGGGCGCTTGAGATGGCATCGCGTACAGCGGGACGAGAACGTCCCAAAGTCAAGTCAAGTGGCAATAATGACAGATCTGGAAGTGTAGCGATGCAGTGGATGATAGCAGCAAAAATCACCGTAACAGCAGCAGTTATCTAAACGTCTGACAGAGGGCAAAAACGGACGAGCGTAAGGTGGTCTGCGCGACAACAGTAAGAGCTGCTCTCGCATCGACTACTACGGCGTAAGCTACCGCATGTACGGTACAATGACACACCACACCTTCCCCATGACTTTCGAGCATCAACTCATAACGGCAGGCACATCATATTAAGTTGAAAGGGTTGGTGCAGTGTCCTGATAACAGACATGACAGAGAACGATACCGCCTTCCATTTTCGTGCTTTCAAAGGCAGCTATTCGCAAACCAAGTGCAGGTCACCGTCAGTGCATGACTTTCGAGAGAGTGGAGAGGCTATCACAATAGTTGTGACAACAGGTGACCAGAATCGAGGCTGACAATTTTTGGCACATTGTCAAGCAACCATGACTCATTAGCTGAACCACACGAAACGCATAACGTAGTCCTCTCGTGCGCCAGCTCGTGCGCTTTGACTTGAGCGCACACGAGCGCTACATTTCGACTTCACAGCGCCTGTCCAGCATCGCGTGAGTCTGGTAGTTGTTGCCACCACCGCAGTTCTAACATGGCGAGCCGAACACTCATCTGGGGCTCTGGATCAGGGCCTTGCTGGCGAGTGCAGGTGGTTCTGGCGGAAAAGAATCTGAAATACGACTCTCGGCTGATCGAGTTTTCCAAGAGTAAGTCACGCAAGCCTGTTGCTGGATTCGATTCCCTGAGTCCAGCTGACTGCCGGTTCATGTCGACATGGGCATGCATCAATCGCATTGAAAGGTAGCACATCTCGCATACCTTTGCAGAGGAGCACAAATCGCCGGAAGTCCTTGCCATCAATCCGCGAGGCCAGGTTCCCGCCTTCAAAGATGGCAACGTGATCGTAAACGAGTCGCTAGCTGCCATCCAGTATCTGGATCAGGCATATCCTGACCCATCGCTTCATGGGCTCAAACCACAGGTTTGTAACTCACTGACTCAGGCTGCCTTCGTCTTCGTATTCGTCAGGTGCGCCTAAATCGTTGTACCAGACTTCAGAAAGTACATGCCAACCTGCCCCTACTGAGGTTACTCTAGAACATGTTTGTTACTTGCATGTATAGCTTACACTATCTAAAATGCATGCCCTTCAGCTGCTGATACACGTGGCTACTAGACAACTCTGTTGCATGCCACATTGGTCTGCAAGCTATTACAAATTATGTAGAGACCTATTGTATGAAAAGAACGAAAACCGATTGCATGCTATCATCACAGTTCCAGCCACCAAGCTCCCTGATAATGCAGGTCCTGCAGAGACTGCATGAGGTCAACAACATTCAAGCAGCTGTGAGAGGGGTTTTACTTGCTCAGGTAAATCCTTGTGGCCTGCATCGACCAGCTTTCTGACAGATCTGCTTCCTTTCACCCAAGAACAAGCTCCTTACGCAGTGTCATGTGCCTTTCATCTGTCTAAGCAATGTCACACATTCAACATCTGCATGCTCAGCCTGTACAGTAACATCTCTGTATACCAATTGCGGTGGTCACCAAGAAACATGTCCTTACATTGAGTTGTCCGTATTCAGAATGAACACTAGTCAGAATGCAGTGCTTGGTTCCCAGTTGCATTGTCCTTACATACGGAGTCTGGAACTTCATTATAGCACGTGTTTTCGTATCAAGAGATTACTGAATTGCCGACTGCAGCAGTGAACTGGAGCCATTTTGGTAGCATGCTTTACACCTTGAACATCCTGTGTGACAGCAACGCCATTGCATGCTCAGTCTATATCGCCAACTCCAGCAATGAATTGGACCCGTCGCAGTGGCATGCTTTACACCTCAAATTTCCTGTGTTACAACAATGCTTTGCTAGAAGGTGTGCTGATCAAGGCATTGCATTCACAGCGCACTGACTAAGGCCTTAGTAAGTCAACAAGCGTGTCACAATGACACAATGACTACTTGCACAGGACGCTGACTAAGACAAAGTCAAGAAGCATGTCACAATTAATGGTCATCTGCTCTGCCACTTCATTGTGCAAGTGTCATTTTCAACTGCAGCTTGGCACTCCATGCCATTGTTTTCTTGCTGTCAGAATCATATACCAGGACTAAGCTACGTCATGTTTGCTGAACACGCAACTGGTTTTCAGAAAGCGCTGGTTGCTGTTGCCTTTGGCTGCCGAGTTTGCATGTCATGACTAAGCTATGTCATGTCTGCTGAACAGAGGCAGCAAGCATCCAAGGAAGAAGTTCAGAGTAAGGTGGAGGATCTGAAGAAGGAGCTGAACTACTGGGAGGAATATCTTGGGTCCAGCCCATACATTGCAGGATCAGATTTCACTCTAGCAGGCAAGCAACAATTCATTTGCCTACTTGCCAATTTTGCTGCGCAATATCAACAAGATGAGGTTGCTGGGATATGCCAGCAGTGTGCAAATTCCCAGAAAGATATTCATATCGCTCATGCTCTGACGGCCAGTGTGCTCACATGCTCGCATGTATGAATGTTTGTCAAAGGTTGTATTGTGACGTTGCATCTCATCTCACCTGGTGGCAGTCTGCAAGTGCTGGTCTCAGTATTCTGTCTGTTATGACATCAACAAGCAAGATTGGTGTGCTGCTTTACAGATGTTGCCCTTGCTCCTGTGATCCTCACAGTCGAGCGGAACAGCGGCACTTTCAGTGACTTCCCAAACATAGCCAAGTATGCTGCAAAGGTCAAGGTGAGGCCTCAGGATCTCAAAATCGTTGCAGCATGTGCCCAGCACAACAGCAAGGTCATTCTTTCGTTCGTTCGTTCATTCATTCATTCATTCATTCATTCATTCATTCATTCATTCATTCATCACATATGCTAGACAGGCTCAAAAGGCCCAGCTAGGTACAACCAGAGCAGCCAACGGTCAAGGTCATACCTTTGACACCAGCAATCAATGGCTCCAACAATAATCTGCAGAGTTTTGATAGTGCAAAATTGCAGCAAAGGCCTGTGCATACGTGATATTGGTATGAATAGTTGCGCTGCAGCAAATGCTGCACAAGAGACTCATCAGCTTGGATGCTGCAGCAACAACATGTGCTCATGCGGAATGTCCAGCTATTGTGCTCAGCTTCGAATGATGCACAGAAGCTTTGTCAACATTTGGGCTACAGCGAAGCCATATGATTGTTATACAAATCTTTTGATAAATACGCCAAGCACTGTGATTGTTTATGCAGAGTCGGCCAAGCGTAGAGCAGACCACGCCGCCTCATTGGAAAGACACGCCCAGCCCAGATACATTCAAAGGCTTGCTTTGAGGAGAGAAAACATACCAGTCTATACTAATGTGCATCACTACAGGAACCTCTGCGAGTAAAATCAGCACAGATACATCTAGACGCTTGATGTCTTGATCAACAATCTCAAACTCTTTTGTTGCAGGGTGATCTGACTTGAACGTACTTCAGCTTGTCTTTCAGTGCAGAGAGTTCCAGTCTCAGTAAGTGCTGAAGCAGAATGTAAAGCGCAAAACCACAGTTGCTGTCAGGACTTTTGTGTGCAGTGTTTCCTTTGTGCTGCACCCTTTGTCGAGAGGGACAGCTTAGTTCCTCTCGAAGGAGTGCAAATTGCTGAAGCAAGCCGCACTAAGAAACTTCAATTTGAACTGCTTCACATTTCTGCAAGTATATCTCTTTACCAATCCTATCCGCAATGCGGCAGACTTGTTGATGACAAGCAATACGCTGCCAATGTGCCAAAGTCTTGCGCACGGAAGGTGTGCAAAAGCTGCAAGCGATGTGACGACCACCTGCATTACACGAAAGTTTACATTAACAGCCGTCATACTGTACAGTATGATGGCTGGCTCTACATGCAAGGTCTCAGTCCACCCGGCATGTGCCAGTGTGTCATTGTGGCCCTTGTCCATTTAGCTTGATGCTTTCCTGACATTTGCTATGCAACACCAAACGACACAACAGTTGAGTCCGGGCTAGACTATAGTCTAGCAATCAAATTGCCTGATCAAAGACATAATCCATAGAGGGTACGCAGTCGCTCTCTGTAACTATTAAGCTAGCGAGAAATCACAATCAGTCAGCCTGGACCGTAAGCTACATCTGTGGGGCAACTGCCACGATGAGACCAAGCTGAAATTTTGTGACTACCCTCAACAGCAATCTGAACAGACAGTCTGACCATCTGTGAAACAAGCGTGCTTGCTCAGAATGGAGTATCAATGCCTATACATCATTGACCAAATGAAGCGTCAGGGGTGTGCTTGCTGTACGAAGAGTACTGACTAGTTTCCTGTGCTCATAGTTTGCAATCAATGGCTGATTTTGAGGCCACACAGCACCATCTTCGCTCTCTTGCATGAGGCTGTCATGTTATGTGTGTATTGCACATGGAGAATAGTCAGCGCCTTGATGTTCAGCAGTTCCCAAGTGAGCTTTCAAGAGATGTTGCTGCTGGCAGCTGAGGGTATCATTTTGCCTTCATATTAGCAAGAACATTGCCACCGCAGCCCCAATTAGCGTGCAGCTGCTCTTGAAACTGCAGAAAGCAGTACCCGTCAAAGCACATTAGACATACATGACGCCATGATGCTTTGCAAGTTTCAGCCCCAGATGCAGCATGATCTTGAATGCCACATGCAAATATGGCATGGGGCGTTAACACTGATGGTAGCTTACCACACAGTGACATCTGCCAGGGTCAACCCCAAGATCCTCTTGTAGTATAGCTTGAATGAGCTTTGTTAGTTTCAGGTGAATGTCGTGGCCAAAGCCTGCAAAGCGCTTGGCGTGATCAAGAATTTCTGAAGGCGTGTGCAACAGGCACTGCCAAGCTGACCTCCAGCTGCATAGTAGAGCTGCGCCAGCGCAGCTGGCTGCGTATTGCCCCCGAAAACCAAAGTGGGGTCGTGCCTGATAGTGACCAGCATTTTCTGCAAGGCAGTGTTCAGCAAGCTGAGCAGGCATTGCAAACGAGAGTCGCTTCACTAATTAGCGTCATTGCCCTACCGCCTCATCTTTGGGGAAAGCTTGACAGATCTCTCGAGACAGGCGCTTTGCTAAACTTTCTTGTTCTTGCTGAGACTTGCTGACTGCAAGCCACAGGAAAAGTTGACATCGACAGGAATGGCATCGCAGAAACAGAGGATGCCCGCAATCGCACCATTTACTGAAACTGCCAATGCAGGCATGCTTTGACCAATATCTTTCAGAGCAGTTCAAGATGTGAGACACAACGGGATCCGATGCGGTCAAGGCCATTTCTGGCAATGTGGAAGGCTTGTTAGTCAGAAGTGAGTCAACTTGCTTTTGGCACAGGCTTTCCTCATGTCTCGAGCTCTAGCAAAACCAACAGCGCGCTGCAGGTCCCAAAAGGCTGTGATACACATGCTCAAGATGTATGCCTTGCATGTTGACAACATGGAAAAGATTACCATGGCTATTAGCATTGGCTGTGGCACAAACTTTTGTGTAGTGAACAAGCGTTCTGTGTACTTGGATATGTCTGAATCTTTCGGGAGTGCGTGCAAACGCAAAACAGCAAGACCAACTGTGAGCATTGACTTGATTGTGGTGGGAAGCAGCTGGTTGTGCATGTGGACGCAATTGTCAGAAATTCTCAAATTTTCAGGCTAAGCCTTGAGATGTAGACTTCTCTGCCATTTGAAAACTAGCATGCTCAAACATGTGGTCTTGTCCCAAGCACAGCATTGCAGAGCGTTCACTTGTCAGTAGGCACTACAGCTGCTCTTGTCATTTTGTAGGACTCTGATGCGACTTATGAGCAGACACTTTGTGGGCAGAAACTGGTTTGAGCTTGATTGAATCGCCCTTCTTGGCAATGTTTCTCTGTATCCTGGATTCCAACGCCTGCAGCATCAGCATACAAACTTGAAGTGCTGGAACTTGATTGGCAAAAGTCCTGACCTTATTGATGCTCAACATGAGCAGTCCAACCGCCAGCAAAGTGCATGGATGATGCAATGCAATCATGCCAAACGCAGCAGCATTGCCTGATCAATTCAAGGCATCAATGCAATGTCGTGTACTTGAGAATGTCTCACAAGCGTCTATGAGACACAAGACCAGTTGTTGCAATTGATGTCAACTGCCCAGGACATAGACCCATCAGTGAGCCATATGATTATGTTTGTAAGACTTTTGCACAATCAAGCGCCCTTGAAACAGTCTGATGAAAACTCACTTGTCTGTCTAGAGGACCAACATCTTCATTCTCGCCATCACTGTCGTCATCACTGTCCTCAGCAGCAAGGGTTGAGGGGGGCTCGATGACATACTCTGACCCCACCCCAGCAGGGGACCCCCCTGTGGCACTCATCAGCATGGCTGCCTTCTCTGCTGCTGCTGTCTGGTCTGATGCCACTGCTGCTACATACTCCTGCATCCAGATTGAATGGCAGTTCAGGCAGGATGCTGGACAAAGCTGATCTGCAGTGGTTGTAAGCAATAGTGGAGAGCGTGTTGTGGGCCGCAGAACAAGCCAGGACGGGGGGTGGGGGGGCGGTGGAGCGGGGAGACACGCTATGATATCCCTTTGGGTTGCTTTTCAGCATGGCTGCCTTCTCTGTAGCTGATGTCTGGCGTGCCACTGCTGCTACATACTCCTGCATGCAGATTGCATGGCAAATCAGAAAAGCCACCGGACAAAGCTGATCTGCAGTGGTTGTAAGCATCAGGGGAGAGCGTGTGGGGGGCAGAAGAGTGTGAAGGGAGGGGGGGTGGGCATAATATTTCTGTGAGGTATTTGTCAGCAGGGCTGCCTTCTCTGCTGCTGCTGTCTGATCCTGTGCCACTACTGCTATATACGCCCAAAGGACAGAATAGTGGGCAAAGCTGAAAGGCAGAAGGGTATCAGCAGAAGGCAGTGGCTGCTGGCAACAAAATAGAACAGTGGGGTTGGAGACATTTATCAGGATGGTAGCCGTTTGTGCATCAGCATGAACAACACAGACTTGCAGAGTTGGCAAAATTTGAGACACGCAGTATGTAATCTCATCTCAGCACACTGACGAGCCCCCTGATAGCAGCAAGCAGGTAATCACCTGCAGGATCTCGTTGGTGCGCTGCTCTAGGATGCCCAGGTACTGCATCATGTTGGCCTCGCTGACGCCCCCCTCCCCTAGCAGGCTGCGCACTGCTGGGGTGCCACACCCCGCCTGCTCAAACATGCTGCTGATGCCCTCCTGCAACAGTCACAAAACATGACATCAGTTGAACAGTTTCACTTCCTGTTTGCCTGGTTGTCAATGTGGATGTTGGTGTACGGCGCTGCTTTGTTTCCTGGAGTGATTAAGCTATCAGTGATCACCTTAGAGGCAGAGCATGCTGGCCCCCGCCTGCTCAAAGATGCTGCTGATGCCCTCCTGCAATAGTCACAAAACACCACATCAAATGATGGCACCATCTTTCACCTCTGATTGCGTGGGCAGTTTGCTGTGTGTAGAGAGGACTTGACCAGCTCCCAACCTGCTCCAACATGCTGCTGATGCAACAGCAATGCCTGCCTTGAGCTGATCGGCATGCTTGGTGCAACCCACATACTTGCGAGTGGTGGCGAACACTAGCAGTGATCATGATTGGCAGCAGCAGCTGGTATCTTAGCTGGCCTAGCTGCATGTTGGCAGAATCATGCTGCCAAGGCAGAGGGCTTAGGCAATAGCGTTCATTCATTCATTCATTCATCCATTCATGCATTCATTTATTGATTCAAAATCATGCTGAGACAGGCTCAGCAACAACAGCATTGTCTACATTGAGCTGATCTACTCAGCTGGTCCACCCGCTTGGCAGAGGCTTCATGCCTGTGCTGGTACCAAGCTGCTTGCTCCTGAGTTTCAGGCATCAGTAGCAGTGACCCAGGTATCTGGTAACAGCAATCTTTACTTGAAGCCCTTGTTATGAAACTTAGTCTTTTACCTTTCTATACCTTCAGCTGGTCTCCTCTTTTGGTAGAGGCTTCATGCTTGGGCTGGTACCAAGCAGCCTGCTCCTGGGTTTCTGGCACCAATAGCACAATTGCTGATTCAATGAGCAACAGCATTCAGTTTCTTGAGCTTTGCAGCTCACAGAGACTGCTGCTATGACATGACACCGAAACAGGGGCAGCCTTTCTTTGTCTGTACCTTCAGCTGGTTCACCCGCTTGGTAGAGGCTTGTGCTGGTAACATACCTGCTCCTGGCTTTCTGACACCAATAGCCCAAATACTGATTTAGTGAGCAACAGCGTTTAGTGCCTTGAGCTTTCAAGCTCACAGAGACTGCTACTATGTCATGACATTGAAACATGGGCAGCCTGTCTTTGTCTGTACCTTCAGCTGGTCTACTCTGTTGGTAGAGGCTTCATGCTTGTGCTGGTACCAGGCGGCTTGCTCCTGGGTTTCTGATACCACTAGCACAAATATTGATTCAATTAGCAACAGAATTCAGGACCTTGAGCTTCTCAGCTCACAAAGGCTTCTGTTATGTCATGACATCTGAGGGGACAGCCTGTCTTTGTCTGTACCTTGAGCTGGTCTACTCGCTTGGTAGAGGCTTCGTGCTTGTGCTGGTACCAGGCTGCTTGCTCCTGGGTTTCTGCCAGCCGGCCCTCCAGTTCTGACAAGGCTTCGTGCCTCTGTGACTCAGCTGTCTGAGTCTCCCCTCTGTACTTCTCTATCTCCTCCTGCAAGGTATGAGCAAGATGTCTTACAGCATGACCTTATCATGGACAAGCTCCCTGTTGCAGGAGTGAAGAAGCCACAAAGCATGAACTCTTGGACTTATCACAGTGCAAGCCACTGCTGGCCTGCCTTCCAGTTCTGACAAGGCTTGGTGCCTCTGTGACTCAGCTGTCTGGGTCTCCCCTCTGTACTCCTCTATCTCCTCCTGTTGCAAGGCATGACAAAGAACTCATGAAGACAGAAAAGTCACAAGCATGTCAGTGTTAATCACTTCTCCTCCCATTGCAAGAAGAGATTGCAAGGTCAACAGGCATAAAATTGATGGAGAACTTGCAAAGTGTCAAGACATCAGTAAAAGAGTAGAATGTGCCTTATGACTCAGCTGTTGAGTGTTTTCCCTGTGCTTGCCTATCTTCTCTGCTGTAGGCGTCAAGAAAGCACACAGCATGATTCAGAGAGATGTCTCACTGCATAGGAATGCCAAGTAAAAACAATGAGGCCAAGGCTTGAGGCTGCTGAGTCACCCCTCTGTATGTTTCATCTCCTGTCAGAAGAAAAGTGACAATACATTCCACAACCACTTGCTGCAATCTGACTGCAATAGTACTCTCAGCAACATTTTGATATAAGGGCACTGTTGCTGAGAAAGAACGGAGTCCTGACATCAAGACTGCTGGACCCTGATTCCAGCAATTTGTTCTGCCAGCTTCCTCATTTCATGCTTTCAACAAGTTGCCACAGTGGACTGATTGCAGACCCACTGCATCATGTATGTTGCACGCTGCCACACATGAAATCAACAGTCAATGGCGATACCTTGATGTCAGCAATCTGTTCCTCCAGCTTCTCAACTTCAGCGTTGACCTCATTGACATAGTTGAACAGGCTGAAGTTGGCGTCCTCAGCCTCCATGAACCTCTCTACTATGGCGTCAATGTCCTTCATGCCTACAGTCATATGACCTTGAGCCTGCTTCACTTATTCAGTTCAAAATTGGTGTCAATTTGTTTGATCTCCATAATCTAAATACCTTGTGGTGACTTTATGGAGCAGTGGTTCTGTCTATGCAAATCTTGTCTGTGGCCTCGATCAGGCCAGCCAAGGAGCTTTCAGGGCACATTGTAGCACAAGCCACCACACTGCTCACAGCAGACGCTGGCTTGCGCGTGTGTAATGTCAGCACTCTTGACAAGCTCTGCATAGTCAGTGTACCGTATGCAGCATTGAGGCATTTTAAGGCATATTGATGGCCTCCTGTATCTTGGCAAAGGACTCCCCAAAGTGCACCCATTCCATGCAAAGTCAGCCCAGCGAAGCAGATGCACAGAAAGACTGACATTCAGGTCGTCACAGCAAGAGCTGGAGGGAGCAAGGGGGAAGCCGGGAAGGGGGGGGGGGGCAGGGGGGGATAAAGGTTTTCAGGATTGGAGGCCTGAGGCAGGCATACCATTGGCCTTCTGGATCTCGGCAAATGATTCTCCAAGTGCTGCACCCTCCCCATGCAGGATCAGCACAATGCAGCAAATGCATAGACAGACTGACAAACAGGTTGTCACAGCAAGAGCTGGATGGGCAAGGGCGGGAGGGATGGGGGGTAGGTGTTCAGGGCTGGGACCCTAGGGCGGGCATACCAGTGGCTCCCCGGATCTTGGCATAAGATTCACCAAAGTGCTGCACTCCCTTCACACCACAAGGCCAGCATGCAGAAAATGTTGCTTCGTTGCAGATGTTAAATTGACAATGCGGTGAATCAAGCAAGACATGTGGGGTTTCATACCTGTGGCCTCCTGGATCTTGGCAAAAGATTCTCCAAAATGCTGAACCCTCTCCATGCTAGCAGCGCTAGCCTTGTCCTTGTGCTTCAGACTCCACTCCTCCTGCACAAATGGCATTTGCTGCATTGTAGTTGCACGCCTTGACAGCTTGCAAGGCCATACACAAACAGAGCAGTTCAAATGTTGAACTTCAACACATCAACAACACACAAGCTGCATCCAGAGTTTGTGCCATCAGCAACTTCTTCAGCTGTGTGTGTAGATTTTGAACATCAGACCCTGAACCAGGTGCCATACATAACAAGCAGGTCAGTGTACCTTGCTGGTTTTGAGCCATGAGCCATGTCTTGGAGCAGAGCAGACATGATTACACACCCTCTGATCTCTTGCATGACTGCTACATGCTGACCCTAAAACACATGTAAGAAGTAGCAGGCATGGCTGGTGTACCTTGCTGGTCTTTTTCTTGGCGAGGGAGCCCTTCTCGGCCATGAGGGCGCCCAGCTTGCGCTCCCGCTCTTCAATCTCCCTTTCCCTTGCCATCTCCTGCACCAGCCATAGGCAAATTGCAATTGCGGTACAACAAGCTTAAACTATATCAGCCAAAATCATCACGACAAACAATGTACAAACTATGAAGCAGTGACGTAGGACAACTGTGTCTGCAGATTGAGTAGCAAGCTCTGCTTTTCGATCTCCCTCTCCCTTGCCATCTCCTGCATCACAAGACAGGGGGTCATGACGCATTTCAAGGTGCTTGCTGACATGTGACCAACACAACAACAAGCAAACACAGTTGCGCAGGAACGTCCAAGCATGATCATGATATCACATGCGTATTTGACGGAGCAGTGACAGAAGCTAGTGCTGATGTCAGCAGAATCAACAGCAGTATTTTGGCTTTCTTGGCTGGCCTCTACACTGATTGTCTCACAAAAGGCAGCATTACATGCGGTACATAATGCGTGACGATTAGCCCTGACGACTGCAGGAACGGCAGCACTGTAACACACATATAGTCTATGCAGCAGTTTGCTAGAGACCTGTCACATCCTGAGCTGCTTTACTCAAAAGAGGCCCTGATCATTGCGCCTGATGGCATATGCAATTGATATCTCTCGTTTTGTTTCTGTGGTCAAACAGGCCGCTGATGTTGGGCATTGCAGCAGCAAACACCAGAATGCACAGTCAACAAGCTTGACAGCATCAAGCTTGCGTGGAGGAGCAATACCCTTTCTCGTCTGTCATTCTCAATCAGGTTGCTGAGCTGCTTCCACTCAGCTTCTGCCATTGCCTGCTCCCTGTCCCCCTGAGCTTTGATTGTGCCCATCTCCAAGATTGCCTGCAACGAACACATAAGAAGCCTTTGACGCTCATCGCGGCAATATTTCAAATTACTTTGACCCAGCGTCAAATCCCAGCTTGCACAGCTGTTGCATTTTGTCTTAAGTCAACAGTTGCATGACCGTGGTTTGCGCTGCTGCACTTGCAAACCAACTCCCGGATCTGAGTGACTCATCCTCAACTCAATAGGCCTCTTCTGCTGCAAGACTCACAATCAACAGTGCTGTCTCTGACAAGATGCAACATCTGATGCTGTCATTGATATGGAAAAGGCTTACAACAAGTCAGCTTGACAAGACTGGACTTAGGCGACATACACCTGGGACTTGTGCCAGAGTATGTGCTGTGTATATGTCTGTCTAGCAGTATGTATGTGTTGTTGCTACTCTTGCTGTTGATGCAGGCAACAAGCTGTGAGAACGCTGACCTTGTCTCGGCTCTCCAGAATGTGATTGGTGTGTGAGATGACTCCTGCCATCTCCTTCTTCTTCGCCAGCAGTGACTTGGCCAGCTTCCTGTGAATGTCATCAAACACCAGCCGTTCCCGCCTCAGGTTATCAATGCCCGTCCTCAAAACCTGCCATATAACACAACAAGTACTCAACCACATGTCAGCAACCACTCATCTATATCTGATCAATTGCTCAACCATTACAGCAGTCATCTTGGTCTCTGTTATGCAAGTCCAGCCGCTCCCGCTTCAGGTTGTCAATGCCTGTCCTTAAAATCTGCCAGGCAGCAGTGACACTCTGTCAGTACAGAGACCCATCCTTGTGTTGCTGTCTGTCAAAAGCATCTGAAGCTTCACGCATGATGTTGCTCATGCCTGTAGTGGTCTGAATCAGTGTGCAGTCCCTGCCCTGCAGCACAGCACGTACTCATATGCTCAAACAATACAGCAACTATGCCCTCTGTCATCAGAGACCAGCCGTCTCCGCCTCAGGTTGTCAATGCCTGTCCTGCCATGCAACACAACGACTCCAGCAATCGCAAACACAGCTTAATAGCCTATCAGCCAGATATTGTCACGCCTGACGATTACAGCAATTCAACAACATCTTGCTCTCTGTTGTTGTACTGTTGCACACACTATCAACCCCCTGTCCACAACACCTGCCATGCAGGATCTACTCAGTCATTTTCCCCTCTGACAGTGACCTCTTCATTTTTGCTCGCGGTCATTGCAAGAGCAAGCCAATCCTGTCTCAAGCCACTGCTGCCTGTCCTCAACCCTGTCATGCAGCGCATTGTTGCTCACTCAGTATGAAGGGAAACCTCAGCATCTGTTCTGATGAGCAAGTGCACCAATTATCATTGGGCACACACGCATTTGGCATGCTGGTGAAGTCAGCATCTGTATCAGTGAGCAATTGTTCCCACTTGCATTTAGCACACAGGCATCAAACATGCTGATGCCGTACTGCATCAAAGAGCTGTACCTGGTTGCGGGACTTGGACTCATTGTACTTGTGGTACATCTTCTCAAGCCTGTTCTCAAGGATGCGTATCTGCTTCTGAGTTTGTATGTTGGCCTCACGTGCAGCATTGATCCCACCCATGGCTTTGCGCTGGCCGCCAATCTTGCCTTGAAGGCTGCTTGTCTTTTCCTCTAGCTCCAAGAGCCTGCTTCGCTCCAGACCTATCTGCATGTAGTGTGGTGCAGAAGTCGAGAATGGTGGGTTTGGTTGGTGACATCCTGTGTCGCAGAGCGCAAAATGACATCCACCTCAGCTGTCAAAGTGAGAGCATCTGAGAGTGTTTGCAGTTAAGATGAAGCTCCGCACTAGACCTACCTGTATGCAGTGTTGTGCACAAGATGAGAGAGCTGCTTTGTTTCAAGCCCTGTCTGCATGCAGTATCAGACAGAATCTGAGATTGATCAGCTTCTGTCAGCATGTCACTTAGCAGATGCAGCCAAGTCAGTGATGCATCGCAGACAGCTTCTGGCAGCCAACGACGCCTTGTCTGCTGACAGCGCTTCACTATGCTTTGCTCTTGAAAGCTTTGCATTGTGCTCTAAGACTGTTTTGAAAACGTGCATATGCATGGCGCATCTGCTGCTGCATTGCGCACCTACCTTGCGTGTGTATACATCAGACTGGTCCTGCAGGTTTGCAATGTTGGCAGAAAGATTGCTGCTTGTAGGCGTGACGCTAAACTTGTTCTCCAGCAGCAGCTCTTCCTTGAGCTTTGCATTGTCATCACGCAGTTTGGAAATGGCAGCTCTGCAAGTTGCATCAAATTGTGACTGTGGGATCTGAACGCACAAGAGAGCTGTACTGCATAGGACAGGTCAGACACACCTCTGTTTAACGAAAAACTGCTGTGTCTCCGCAAAGACGCTGTGCTGACTCTTGCCAAGGGTTGCCACAGCTGCAGGCAACCGCAAAAAACGTTTGAGGTATTTGCACACAGCACGAGCGAGCTACATATTGTACAAGAAACAAACTCACGTTCTGCTGGCATCGCTGCGAGCTCCTTTTAACAGCACGCAACGCGCACAGCCTCTGAGTCCAACCGCCCCACCTCAACAAGTTGCGCGCTCAGGTCTTACAATGTATTTGAGGAACCAAATTGACCAGTCAACGCGTCAGCAAACCTTGCTGTGCCAAGGCCCTGTGCAAAGTGGCTTCTGGCTACCGACTTATGACGGCGTAACTCCGCGAGATGGTACTCCGTACTTCTTCATCAGCCTGTAGCGACCTGCAGCTACCCAGCCAGGAACAGAAAAGCTCAAGCCACAAACCACAGTCAAGGGTCAGACATACCACAGCGTAGTGTCAAGGCCGGTCTACCAGAGCACATGCGGGGCGGCACGATATTTGAGCACTGACCAAGGCTGCAAAGCGCACTGATCAGGCATGCTTGATCATACCCGGTGGCTGATGTAGCAGGGTCCGCCACGCCTGTCCGAACATCATCTGACGCACTGAACTTTGATGTTGATGGCTTCGCCCGCGCGTCAGCTGTCAAACGCAGTCAGTCTGCCGAGGACCTCAGGCTCGACGGCCGTAGCGTTGGGGTCCCACGAGGCCCTGAACATCCAAACAGCTCTTCAAGGCCGTCCTGTGTATCCCATCAGACTGGCCATCTCAGCAGAAAGCGTAGTACCGGTAAGCTGAGGCTCTGCAGGGTCACAACTGTTTCACCTGTCACCTGACTCACTGCCGTCAAGCAGGGTTTAGGAGTGCATACCTTGTGCCAAATCAGCCTACAACATGAGGAGGTACAGCTGCCTGGTGTTCTCAGGCTACATGCTTCAAGATCAGCTACCTTTCTCACTGCTTGCACAATATACAGGTTGGCTCTGAGTTGCTGTGGCGGGACATACAGCTACAGCAGTTTGCGGGTGCAAACCCTTGTTACAGCACCAGCGAACAGCCTATCTGGTATGCCTGCAAACTGTTGTGTCTGCAGCCATACTGACCTTGCATGGATTGTGTCTGCATGGCATGGTGTGAGACATCTTGCTTGTGGCAAGTATAGTAACTGCACCTTGAACACTGGCATGGCTGTTTCAGCAGCCTACTTGTATCCATGTGCACAGCATCTGCATAAGCTCTGTTTTGCTGCAATTGATCAGCTCAGCAGGTGTTGTGATCATGCATACACCTGCATGGGCTGTGACATGCTACAACACAGCAGCTGCTCACTGCAGTGGTTGTCCTACAGTGTCTGGGTGGGTGATGGCAACATCGCCACTGTAGCTGATGCTTGTATCACTGTCAAGATCACCTCGCAGCCAGTGCAGCAAAGTGCCCCTCGCCAAACCATAAGACCGAAAGTGACGGTCAGAAGACCCAAGTCTAGTTGGCGACGGTGGTTGACTTGTCAGGATGTCCAAGTTGATGAGCCTCTTCTGGCTGCACCTGAAATGCAGGTTGCCCCTGTGCAGGTCTGTTGTCTGCACCAGTTGTGGTCTCATTAGCATGTGCTGATGTGTTCATCCCAAACGCAGAGATCAGCTCTGACATTGGTCAACATTACTGATGTTGACCAACATCATCTACATTGGTCAACATCGTCAAAGTTGCTTTTGCTGACGCCTGCAAAGTGCATCCTGTGTTTACTCTGTATCGAACTCCAATTGCAGCCCTGATGTTTCCTTGATTGCATAAGAATATGCCCAAAGTTTGACCATTGCGTGAGACACAAGCTACTTTGTGCTGCCAACACAAACTCTTGCTGTACGACATTTACATGGTGACAGGCAGCACAGAAAGGCTGATGCAGCCCATGTTGGCCAAGTGTCTATCTCTTTGACCTTGATATCTTGTTCCAGGAACCAGTCAAGCCGCAAGAGCTTCTGCAAGAGACAATCCTGCTTCAAGAAGTGCTGCTGACAGCGCACATGGCGCGAGCTTACGAGTTCCCTGCTTTGGTAAGAGTTGCTGCATGGGCTTCCCTTGTATAGATGCACATGGGCTCTGTCATGCTTCTCCTTGTACAACATCCCAAGTGACACAATCAATGCACTGCTCACCGTGCAATTGAACACGTGCCTGTATGACATGTAAGGGCAAGAGAAGTTGTACATGTCTCTGGCTGCCACGTCTGTGCATTTATGAGACAGATGGATGCTGCAATGCTGCACAAGAAGAGTCTGAAGCATGTGCTTGCATGATGTCATCAAGCAGACAGGTCAATGATATGAGACTGCACAAGAAGAGGAGTAGTATGTATCTGCAGAATGGGGGAATGGTGAAGGTGGAGGTAGTGCTAGGCACCCCTCTCAGAGGGCCTTTCCATCTTGCACTGCGCCACGCAAACCCTGGCACCCTCTTTTCAGGTCTGCTGCAGCATCAGATTTTGGAAAGCTGCCTAAACTCTGGTATCATGACATTGAGTTTACGACATGCTAGTGTTGTCACACCATGTTTCTGCGTGGACCTGTTCAAGAGCATGGCTTGGACGGCTAAAGAAGTGCGGGCTTGTTCATGATTGTTTGTTTATTCTAGGTTAGATTTTGTTGCTGTGCATCATGTGATTGCCGATTGGCAGGCCTCAGCTCAAAGTGTCAGCATATATGCATGCAAAGGTGTCAAGCATGTATACACTGTTGGACAGGCACCATATAGAGGCAACAGCAAAGAGACTGATTTTACGTCTCAGTGTGGGCATGTATGGCGCATTGTTGCACCGTCATTGCTGCCTGCATCAGGGAAAGCTGATGCACCATTAGCATGCCACAAGGCTGCAATACAACATGATGTCTTTGCGGAAGAAGAGGTCTCATCAGGTGCTTTCTTAGCCTGTCTTGTGTAGTCTCATCCTGTCTTTACTCATCCTGTCTGTTCTCATTTCGTCACACTTCAGGAAGTGCTTCGCCTGCAGACCACAATGAAGATGATGTGTTTGCTGTATTGCCCATTCCTCCCAGAGCGCGCAAGCCCAAGGGGCTACCCCCCAGGGGCGCCCAGCACCCAACCCGCCCCTCCCTGCAGGGCAGAAGCAGCCCTGTAGACCATGGGAAGCTCAGGAACATCAGCTTCAAGGGCAAGGAGGACAGTCCCCCTATCAGCCTGAATGCCTCAGGTACTCTTCTGTCTGCGCTCCATGGCAGTGTGGTGTAGTGCAGTGTCATTCCCTGTCTGAAACCAGCCTGAATGTCTCAGGTACTGTTACAGTTACAGTTCTGTCTAACCTGCACTATACTGCTTTGCACTGCACTGCACAATACAATTTAGAAAGTACAGGCAGCAAAGAAGACTGCGATTGATTCAGGAGCATCAGCTTCAAGGGGCAAAGAGAACAGTCCCCCTATCAGCCGGAATGTTTGAGGTACAGTCTTGTCTGCAATGCGGTGCATTGGCCTTTCCTGCCCCAATCAGTTTGAAACAAGTATGGTCCGTCATGCTCCGCAGTGCATTATCCCTTATCACACTGCTCACCTGCAAGCAGTGCTGATTGTCTCTAGGCAGCTGCACGTTGCCTCGGCAATCATGCACAGATGCGTACAATCTCAGACATTCAACAGACACTTGGTTCAATGCAACTGTCTTGTGTTGCTAGCTGCCAGAAGACCGCCAAGCCAATGCAGAAGTACAGCATGGGCGGCTGCTTTGACCCCATCTTCACAGCCATGTGCAAATGCATCTGAGCGGTCTGTTCTCTGCCTTAACTCAGATTGTGCTTACAAGCTTTGCTTAGAATGCCCAAACTGCTTAATCCTCAGGTGCCAGCAAGGACCTTGCACCACATCACCACCCAGCAAGGGCATCCACCAGCCGCAAGCAGCTGCAGTTTGCGCCCCTGCAGCCTCTGCATCTGGGGCGCATCTCAGCACAGCCCCATGAGCTGCACACAAGGAGCAAGGCAGATGAGCTGCTGTCTCCTGGCAGAAGCAAGTCCCTAGGATCAGTTGTTGACTGTGCTCTCTTGAAAGAGGCTGTAGATGCTGAGCTGGCTGTGGCAAAGGACAGGCCTCGATCAGCCCAATTCTCAACAAAGGTGTGGCATGCCAGTTGTGTTGCATTGCCTGTGACGCCTGTGCATCTTTTTTTGAGCTCATATCCTGCTCAAAGAGGCTTTAGATGCTGAACAGGCTGTGGTACATGATGGGCTCCGCTCAGCTCAGCTCTCAACAAAGGTACTTTCTCCTAGCAGTGTTACATAGGCTGTGCAGTCTGCATATACTGTGGAAGCTGCTGGCTAAGTCGCATTGACTATTGACCGCGCCCTTCTGACAGAGGCTGTGGATGCTGAGCTGGCTGTGGCAAAAGATAGGCATCGCTCAGCTCAGTCTGCAGCAAAGGTAGTGCACGCTAGCAGTGTTGCATAGGCTGTGCAGTCTCTGTATATGCTGTGAACAGACTGATGTCCAGTATGGCATGGACTCTACCGCAAGCGCGCATCTTAGAGTTTCTGGACACGCTGTGTTGCTGTGGGGGTTGGGTATAGCTTGTTGAGTCATCATGCTGGCAATGAGCATGCGCTATGCCCTCTGTGCCTATTGAGTGCTTCGCAACTGCATTCACGCATAATGAAAAATGCTCATGAGCTGCTGTTCCCATGTGGCATGTCGATGACCTCATTTGTCCATGTGTAGGTGCATCAGAGGGATGTGACAGTCTACGCTGATGAGCATGCAGCACTGCAGCTGGTATCTCAGGGCAGTGTTGGGGAGATTGAGGCAGCATGCCAATTGTCTTCAATGTTGTGTGTCTGTCCATGCATAGGTGCATCAGAGGGAGTCACTCGTGTACGCTGATGAGCATGCAGCATGTCAATCATCTTGACTGCTGTGTGTCTGTCCATGTTTAGGTGCATCAAAGGGATGTGACAGTCTATGCGGATGAGCATGCAGCGCTGCAGCTAGTCTCTCAGGGCAGCATTCAGAATGCAGCTTGGCTCACAGCACGTTCAAAACAGGAGCCTCTGTTGGATGCTGAGCGCAGAAGATCACACTCAAGAGCCTCGACCCCTACTGCCAAAGACATGCAGACTGGCGCTCCGAGCCTGGACTTTCAGATCATGTACACACGCTGCCAACCTTGTGCTTCATTGCACATGTTGCAAGCTGTGACTGTGTAATTTCAAGCTAAATTGTGGATTTCAGCTGTAGTTACTTGAGCTAATATCAGATGTGGCGCTGTGGACTATTCCAATGTGCAAGCCATGCATTGATGTCACGAGCTTCAATGTGTTTGTTTGCAGCCCGCCTGTGGCATCCGCCTTTCGCTATGTCCAGCGTGTGTCAAAACACATTGCTAGCACCGTCACATGCTGCAAAGGCTGTGCCTCTGGCGACGCTGTACTGCACTTGATCGGCAGAAGAGCATCAACTTTTTCTGGCTTCTGGGATCTCTTGTGCCAACCATGCATCAGCAACAAGACTGTTGTGACAGAGCCAAGCTATCCACATGGAGCCACACGCACATGTGTAACGACCTAAACACAGTAGCAGCGCCACATGCAGCATGAGACCCTAACTAGCTTGGAAACTTGTCTAGCGCTCATAGAAGGACTTATGTTTGGTCGTGCTGTTTAGGCAGCTGGCAGGGGACAGTCAAGGAGGCACTCTGAGCAGATGCGTCCAAGATGACCAGGGTCTCTTCATCACTGTCAAGGAGCCAAATGGCCAATGGAAGCCCTGGGCACATGTCTTATACCCTTCAGGTGCTGCTTCATTTTGTCAGAAGAATGCATTGATAGCATTGACTTGTGCTAAACTTGTCTGTGTGAACACCTTTTCATTATCGATGATAGCAAATATTGACCAATGAATTGCAAGTATGTGTGCTTTGTCTGAATCTGGTTCGGCAGATATACGCAAAAAGCCTTTTTGCATGATGCTTGCAGGAGTCCCACTGCAGCTGCATGACATACACATAGTTCTATCAGCTGCGCCTTTAGCCTCACAGGCATTTGCTGCAGCTTCTGCCATCTCCTCGAACCCATTCACCTCAGGCAGCTTTCGGCTGTCCAGCAAACTCCCACCCCTCGTTCAACCCCTTTGCAACCCCCCCTCAGCCACCCAGGCAACCCCAGCTGCCCACCAATGGGTCTGGCAAAGCAACTCACCTTCCCTTCCTGCATCCCATGCCACTGCTGTCAGATCCTCTTCATCTTCACCTCCGCCCATCACTAGCAAATTAGCATCCACAGACATGACGGGGTCTCCTGCTGCTAAGCAAATGCAGTCTACTTTGCCACATGCCAATGCCAAGAAGAAAATTACAGGCGCTGCTGAGACCGCTGCTGCTGATGTCCACCCTTCCTCTTCAGGCAGAGCTGCAGCTGATGCGGGATGCTCCTCTTCTTCAGGCAGCACGGCAGCTCAGTCTCATGAGAGTGGCCTGGTAGATGTGGCTTGCATTGGAGTCAGGCCAGTCGAGATTGCTTCTTCTTCTCCCCTCCGCAGTCAGCGCAGTCTGTTGGCTACAAAGCAGATAGGTCAGCTGTCTGGCGTCTCATCGTCACAACATCATTGAGCATGCTAGGCGAGTGGTGTGGTAGAGGCAGCTTGCATTGCAGTGTCACGCTTTTGAGTTCGCTTCTTCTTCTCCCTGCACCCCCTGCGCAGCCTGTTGGCCACAAAGCAGATAGGCAAGCTCCCCCATGGTCTCACCACTGCTGCTGGCATCATGCTGCTTTTCGAAAAAAAAAAGGGTTCTAGGCTAGCAAGCTGGCCTATTTTGCCAAACAGCAGTGAGTTTGAAGGACTGCTTGCCTATGCTGCTTATGCACAGCTGCAAATTGGGCACTCTCTCTGCAGCAGCTTTTCTAGGTCAGAGAGGCATGACAGTCAAGCTCATCGTGGGCTCAACACTGCTGCGACAACATTGAGACCTTCTCCAGAACTGATCATTGCAGTGTCGACAGCTGGCCACTACATGTTTCACAATTTACAACCCCACCAGCTCCCTTTCGCTTCTGCAAGTGCTTGTCGATGCCTATGAATGTATGAATGTTGCACTGTGGCCTGCCTCATGTTTCACAGAGTCACATGGTGGTGATTATCAGGGCTATGTATGTTGCCACCTCTCAAAGTCTGCAGAGTCCAAAACTTGAAGCGGGGCATGCACCGGTAGGAGGGCCGCTAGCTGATCCAATTTAATGTCCTGTTTCGTAAGCAGATGAGTCATGGTCTGCAACCAATGTTCTGCAGGATCTACAGGTGGCAGCAGGGCAGGCAGCAGTTCTGACTGCCCTGCTGCTGCCCCCTGAAAAGGACTGAATCCACATTGTTTTGTCTAATTTCCAATAGTTGAACATGAAACGCCCCTGCAATCATGCTCAAAACAAGCCTGCCTGGCGAGACAGGACTTCGGCCTCACACACCTAGCACATGTGCTGGAATGTGTGATCATAAGGTTGTTTATTATTGTTGTTTTTGTTATCATTACTGCTGCCATGGCTAGTGACCACATGGCTGCCGCCTGCAAATGACCAGCATCTGACTTGGTAGCCAAAGCAACATTTTGAACCATGATCACATGACTGATAGTCTGCAGGATCAAAAGGTGGAAGCAGGGCAGGCAGTAGAGGTATAGCTACTGCATTACTACTTCCCTGATTCACGAATACACGTTTTGTGATCTGCAGGGTCCAAAGGTGAGCGCAGGGCAGGTAACAGGCCAGGCAATCGGGCAGTGAGTAGGCCAGGCACGACGCTGGCAGTAGAGCCGGTAGCCGGCACAACCTTGTGCCATGACTGCAGCTGTTCCAGTGTTGATGGCTTGACTCCTCCTCAAACTGCCAACTATCTGCAGGCTCAAATGGCGGAAGCAGAGCAGGTAGTAGGCCAGGCAGCAGGGCTGGTACTTGGCGCAACCTCATGCCATGACTGCAGCTGTTTCAGTGTTGATGGCTTGACTCCTACTCAGACTGTTAATTATATGCAGGCTCAAATGGCGGAAGCAGAGCAGGTAGTAGGCCAGGCAGCAGGGCTGATACTCAGCGCAACCTCATGCCATGACTGCAGCTGTTTCAGTGTTGATGGCTTGACTCCTACTCAGACTGTCAATTATATGCAGGCTCAAAAGGTGGAAGCAGGGCGGGAAGTAGGCCAGGCAGCAGGGCCGGCAGTCGGGCTGGTAGTCGGCGCAACCTCATGCAATCCCAACCTTCTGAGACCAGCTCCATCACTGATTCCCTGGCTGAAAGGTCAGCACCTTTCCTCATGGACAGTCGCTTATAACAGTAGCTTGTGCCAGGTGCTGATGCATGGTCTTGAAGGTTCACAAAATGGCCTTGCTGAAAGGTCAAGGTGCTAGATGTTGCAGAGAAATTGTTGTGTGATCGCCTTGTGTCAGTACCATATACTTGTACCTTGTAGTGGTCCTTAGTAGTATCAGTGCCATGCAATCTCGGCCCTCTGAGACTTGGCTTCATCACTGATCCCCTTGCTGAAAGGTCGGCACTCCTTTCACCCCTTTGCACATAGTTGATGCAGCAAATCTTGCATCAGAGTCTTGTATCAATACGATGCATGAGTACTTGCGCCAGTACTCCTTGTACAGATACTCTTGTCACTACATTGTGTCAGTACCTTGAATCCGTCACACTATGCAGAGCCTTGCACAGCAGAACTAGCCCAACATTTCTCAAAAATTGCACCTTCTACACAAGCCTGCCATTCTTGGTCTCCTAAGCTGAAGCTATTGACATCATACTGCCTGCCAACACCTTTCAGAATTCTTTGCCTCCAGTGCAGCAGCGTACGTGTATCACAAGACATGCTTCTGTTCAAGGATCAGAAGCAATCTGCATTCTGACTCTTCGTACTGTGCATAATCACCTAGGATGGCCATTGGTTTTGATTCACGAGGGATGACTAATATCGCTTTCTGTGCAGAGGAGAATGGCCGCGCCGGCGAGCCACTGATGATGACATTGGGTGGCGAGGAAGAGCAACAGATGACAGCAGCGTCAGTGGGGCTAGTCGCAGAGAGCCCTGCCCTGTTGCCCTCTGGTTCACTGATGCCTGTGCCGCACAGGTCAGACATGATGTCTGAGGTTGATGTCCAGCGTGTGATGCAGTTTTAACTGATTCTCCGCATGTGATCTTTGTAGCATCTGCTTGACTCATTTACATTGGATGTCATGTTCAGTCAGGCTTGTGCTGAACATACCAGGCAAACAAGATCTTGAGCTGTACAATTGTCAGGTCTTGCGCATAGTCACAGTCATTCATGCCTGGTCTGGTTTGAGCCTGTGGCTGTTGAGTTGAAGACTAATATGCCTTGCTGTAAGATGCCCTTGGACAATATAGTGAACTGCCTCCACAATCTTGTCCCACCTGAGTGTCTGTACGGCCTCATCAGCAAGTATGTCAATGATGACGACAATGATGATGCTGTGAGCGCTTCTTCCTATATGCAGGCAGCGCCGCTAGCATGTCTCAGCTACGCCCTGTATGCTTTGACCCATGCAGCTGCTCAGAACCAGCTGCCACCAGATTGACGACAGACAGACTCTGAGGCTATCTGACAAAACAGAGGCTGACTCTCGATGTATCTGCCAAAAGAGTCAACAGAAGCAGGAGCGACCTGCTGTCATTATTTTAGGTATACTACGTGGCAGTTACACAGTAATAGATATATGTCTGGGTTACATGTCTGGCCAGAGGAGCAGTGTATGATGAGTATGCTTGTGGAGTCTCAGAGGGTCACTGATGTCCAGCTGCATCAACGCACAATGCCAGCACGCACTTGCTGATGGTTTCAGTACAGACAGCACATCCGGGACCTCATTTGCTGCAGCAAGATGCATGCATATAGAGAAATTGATGTGGGACATGCAATGATTTGATGTAACAAACTGCAACATGCATGTAGCATGTGTTCTGGCTTTAGAGTATGGGGAGAGAATTTATGGGAATGTTCACCAATGAGAGATGTGTGTCATAGCTAATGTTTTGTGAGGACGAATTTCCATGACTATCTACTGATTTCGCGTGTTATAGGGAAATTAACATTCGAAATTTCAGATGGCCTGCTGCTTATGAATATACCCTTATTATATCGATTTGCTCGTAACAGGCAACATGCTCATAGGAAGATGTTACTTGATGTGCAGCAGTCAGGGCAGAATTATGCGTGTCTGCTTTGTAAAGCAGGCAATGCTTTAGCGGAGTCCGTGATGATGATTGCTGCTCAAGCTTGCAAGGCTTTGGCAATGCTGGGTCAAACAAACAAAACACGGAACAGCTGCTGTTGGTGCTGGGTGTCCCTGCTTGTGCCCCACAGAGACAAGAAGAAATGCATCAATGCCATGTTGACACAGAGGTTGTTGGGCTCATCCACCTTTGCTGACCAGGCATGGTGCATACGTCACAGCATACCATTTTCAAGCCACACAAAAATGGTGATAGGTGCAAAAGTAGATAGCAATAGGCTGAACCTGCATCAGGCAAGGTGGGCGCACAAAATGGCAGCAAAAGAAGCCCTAAGAGTAGGCTGCTGGATTAGCAGCACCAAACTAATAATGTCAAAAACTTCAACAGTCAGCAGCCAAAATAGCATAGCAGACGCTCAACATATTTCTGTAGTAGTCATGCCATTACCGGGCTGCCTCTTGAAACAGAGGCTCTCACTATGACGCCTAACAGCATGGCTTCTTTTCCTTTTCTTTCTGTTTTCATGTCATGGTCTCAATGATGCCTGTGGCTGGAGCAAAATCAAGCGTCTCTGTAAGATGTGTCAAGGACAGCTTGCAACAGCTACTAGGTTTGCTGGGAAGCTTGGTCAAGGGCAAGCGTGGTAGCTTCTTGAGATGCACATCCTAGAGCATCCTGCTGGTTTAGCACATCCTGACAATGCGCCAGGAAAAGTGTTGCTATTGTCATGGACTTTTGCCAGCTTGCTGATGGTCAGCTGATGTCATATAAGCCTTCATACAAAGCATGGACTCCAAAAGCCAAAAACAGCAAACCTCCAATGATCTGCAACAGCAACAAGACAAAACTCTGAAAATGCTCAAGTCACGCAGTAGCAGTGCATCAATGTGAAAAGCCTGCGGGGTTGCACAAACGAGACATCATACAATATCAAAGAAAGGCCAGAGCATCAAGTAGTCAAAGCATGACACTGAGTTGATGCAATGCAGAGGCCACACAAGAACTGCTTGTAGCAGAAAAGATTTCCACTGCAGGGCAAAGTCACAGCAACTCAGGGCCACTTACTGCATACAGGATGCAACTTTCGACACAGCAGTATTGACCAGGCTTCAGTTGAGCTCAAATATTTATTTATTTATTTATTTTTATATATATATATATATATATACATTTATACATCATTCAAGATTTTGCTTGCCGCGCAGTCTCTATCAACGCAAGCAAAATGTCACCTCCTTGCAGGACTGAAAACACCGAAGACCCAGTATGAGACATCAAAGGGACATACAACAATGTAAATACTCACCGTGAGCGTTCTCTCTGCCACATATGCAGCCAATTGCCGTCCCCCCAGCACCGCCCCTCCGGTGCACATACAGTGACCCAGAATGCCCCCTAAGCTCACTCCCAGCACGTTTGCTGAGGCTGCAAGCCCTGCACCACCATGACCCGTGAAACGCATGATTGCAATTGTGAGGATATCATTGCTTATGTGTAGCAGTATGCTCTATGCTTCACCCTAGCTGTGGTTAGAACATCACGTGTCTGACCATACCTTGCTTCAGATCCCTGTCGGGTTGCGGCTGTCCAAGGCCAATGCACTTAGGCTGATTGTGAACGATCCTGCTACGCACGTTTGGTCGTGGGTGCCTTCCAGCACCAGTCCACTATTGTAAATCTCACTCTGTTACATGATGCCCACAGAGGCTCCCACTATGACAACAACATTGCAAATTTGTATGCTTTTTGATGATTGCGTCACATGCTCAAAACAGATCAACCTGAAGAGGCAGGACCTGAGCCACACAAATCCAGCACAAAATGCCTAATCTTCTGTTGGTATACCTGTTATGTTGTTTGCTGAAGGGCACACAGGAGCAAAGACCCATAAAGACCCCCATTGAATGTCAGATACAGGTGTTAGAAAAGCTTACCAATAGTTGCTATCTGACTTCTGTCTCCCCACTCTGCACAGAACGTCAAGACAAAGGCCTCAAGGAAGACAGGAGAGAACAGCTGACTCAGCACGTCCTGCTGCTTTACGGCACTTTTGCCATTGGTTTTGCCGTTTGTGGGTTTGCTGCCTTGCTTTGCTTTGGCTGCTTCTGCTGCCTTTACATCCTTTTCTGCTTCATCCCACTCTGATGACTCATCACCCTGCAGGCACGTGACGCTGGGATGACTCATCAACATGTAGTGCCTGTATGCCTCATCGCCTTGCATACATGTGACACCGAGGTGAGGCATCCCTTGGCAGATGTGCATTGCTTGAATGACACAGCTTTGTGCAACTTAGATCGCTCATGACAATGCAAATGCATGGCGTAACTTCGCTTGGTGTGCCATATCTGATCACACAATGGCCGAATAAGGCAACCCCAAGTCTCACATGCAGTGTCCTTGTAACATAGCCATGGGAAGCTTTAACGCGATGAGCAACAGCAACATGTGAGAGTACCGTACCTTTTCCACAGCAGTGAAAACTTCATATAACATCTTGAACCCAAACACAAAGAACAGCAGCGCTGCGCCAAACTGTGTGTACTGCTGTGAAATCTGCAAAGGCAGTAGCAAATACTGACATCTTGAAGCAAGCAAATCATATGCATTTGTCAGAGGCCTTGTAGTTGACAGAACCCAATAGAAAGGGCTAGCAGCATTCACAAAGTAAATCGCATGCAGCTGCATATTGTAGTGTGTCTAGTCATGTTCAAATTTTCTGCACTGACCAATGATGGTGCTGCCCATCCCATCAAGGCTGATAGCACTGTCATCGCGGCTAGTGCCCCCGCCGCTCCACCAAACACCTGTATGTTGCACTGTCAGCTGAGTGGTAGCAGCAAAACGGATATCACAAATCCTGCAACCGGTTGCCGCCCTGACATACCGATTGTCGAGAGTTGCGCATGGCCATGACCGCTGCGATGAAAAAGGTCTTGTCGCCAATTTCCGACACCAATATCATGCCCCACGACTTCAGAAAGCCGGCCGCCAGACCGCCGGCCAGAAGGCTGGTCATGGCGATGTCAGTGACACAAACAGCGCAGTAAGTTCACGTGTTACAGGAACAACGCGAGCGACACCTGCTCGAAGCAGCGAGTTCGTTTATGCACTGACACAGACTGCAGGACAACCAAAGTCTGTCGAAGCGCTCGAACGCTCGCAAGGTGCACGCAACCTGTTCTACGTAACAACGCAACGTTGCGGGAGCGTTTGCCAGCTTCAAAAGACCGCTGGCACTGTCAAGCTGAATGCGCACAAGTGACTAAGACGATTGAAGCTCGAACCCAGCGTCGAACTTGCGAAGCTGAAGTCAAACTCACTCAGGTCAAGCTCGTAGATTGCGACCGTGCTATTTTGCTGTGTGCGCATATCAGGCGTCATCAGGCAAGCTACTATTTGCTCATCAAGGGCGCTTGTTCTCATTGGCTTTATTGACACGTACCTCCGGATCGTGTAACCCGTCCATGGCTCAGCTTTAGGTCATCACTGCCGGGCCATCGGTGATGAGCGACTCTGAGGCGGCCAGCATCGCCAGCGAGCAATCCGAAGAGGCAGCTTCAGGCAGTGCGAGCGAAAGCGACGAAGAAAGCAGTCCCGAAACGCACAAGCGTGAACCCGCTAAAGACAAAAAGAAGAAAAAGAAGAAAAAGGTATGTTGTGACTTCTCCTGACCTCTTTGATCAGGGAACATTTCATGCCTTTTCAAAAATTCATGCACCTCAGCAGAAAAAGAAGAGCGAAGGAGCACCTGCAAATCAGCCTGCTGAGCTAAGCCCTGCTGAGAAAGCAGAAGATGACAGAAGGTCAGCCATCCAGCTTGCCTTCACATCATACCAGCTTGTGCATTGCAACCCACAATAGCATGAGAGATGCTTTTTGCCTTTCCACTTCCATGACTGTGCCTGCATGCTATGCCACAGATCCAATGCAGCACGCTCACTGCAATCATCAACAGTGTCATGACAATGGCATGAGAGATGCATGTTACTTTCTCAGTTCCATGACTTTGCATGCATGCTCTACAGGTTCACTGCAGCATGCTCATGCCAAATCATCAATAGCATCATCACAATGTCATGCAAGATGCTAATTTCCTGTCCAGTTTAAAGACTGCAAGAACGTGCTTCACAGGTTCAATGCAGCAGTGAAGCAGTGTAAGCATGGGGATGGGGATGACATATGGGTCAAGTTGCAGCAATGCCACTTGCGAGACTCCAAAGCCAGACAGGTAATGAGCATCAGCCAAAACGCAGGTGGACATTGTGTTTGCATCTGTTGTTGGGTATAAACATTGTGCACTTTAGTCAAAGCCAGGCAATCACGCCAGAAGCAGCTGCCATGAACAGCTGCATTGATCACTCTTGCATGATGTACGGTGAATTCTCCTTGTAAGGACCCTCAAATGGGAATAATCTTCATGTGAGGACAACAAAATTGACCAGGCGCTGTATTCTGACTGCTGTGGCACCTGTAAGTCAAGTTAAATCAACGCAAGGGCAACTTTATTGGTGAACAAGACAGTCGCTACAAAGATGCGTCATTGAATATACCTGTCAACTTCATTGATAATACAAGTGCGCAAGATCTGCTGGTGCAGATCTCTGATGCCTTACAGAAGAATAGCTTTGTGACATCCCTGGATCTGTCAAGCAACCGTATCACAGATGCGGGAACTGAGGTCAGACACATTCGCTCTGGTTGTGCATGCTTTGCAATCTGACATTGCATGCACTGTGGGGCTTTAGTCCATAGCAACCCAGGCTGCCTTTGCTAAGGGCTCTTTGGAAACTGCTTAATGTTTCTGTTCACAGTTGGCAGCATCATGCAATCTTTTCAGCATGCTTGCCAGCAATCCCATACTTCTCACTGCAATGATCATCTTGCTACTCTGGACTGTACATCATTCATCAACCACACTCACTGTATTGCATCATCCACGGTCTTCTCACAACTGGGTGTTGTAGGGGTACCAAAACAAACTACTCAAAAAGCATTTCTTTCTGGATTATGCAGGCTTTGGCTGCCATGCTCACAGCAGGAGGTGCACCAGAGCTGATTTTCCTTGACCTGCGAGGGAATGCGTTGACTGATGCTGGCACTCAAAGCATGGTGAGCCACCTGGTGTTTGCATCTGAGTAACCTCAACGTCATACATGAAATTAGGTGTTGGGAATTTGTGGCTTAAAGTGAATGCAGAAATGGTCATGTGTGGATAGAATTTTTTTTGTGTACACTACTCATGAAAGCAACAGCTGCACTATCTGTCTGATCAGCGCATCAGTAAGCTCAGCAATCGCATGCTACAGATCATTACACCAAAGCATGATTTCTTATCAGGTAAATGTTTAGATGGAAAGGGCTTGACTTGCGGTCATCTTGCGGTTGCAATCATCACCATTGAACATTGCAGACCAAGGTGATGAAGTTTCAGTAAAGCTTGGGCTGTTAGCTGCTGAGCTAGCTGCTCAAAAGGCGTAGACAACTTCTCCTAAGCAGCAAGCCCATTTGCTTGAAACTGCCCAACTTTGATGGACATGACTTCTTCTCGGGCAGTGCAGACCAAGGTGATGAAGTCATGCAAGCAGCTGACAGTGGAGCTTGGGCTGACAGCTGCTCAGAAGGCTGGGTTGACTCTTCTTCAGCAGTACAGCTCCATTTGCTTGACATTGCTCATGCCGCAGATCTTGACAAAGGCTGTTATCTGATGTCCTTGGGGTAATGCAGGCCAAGGTGATGAAGTCACGCAAGCAGCTGACAGTAGAGCTTGGGCCATCAGCTGCTGAGCTAGCTGCTCAGAAGGCCGAGTCAACTGGTCCTGAGGGCACAGACTTTGAGCACGCTGAGGTTGCAGGCGAGAGTGAAGTGGTCAGGAGATTCTTTCAGGTACGCCTATTGCTTGCTTTCTTTCAGCTTCTTTGTCCTTGCTGGCGTCCTCACCCTTGGGCCGCTGCTTGTGTTGCGCAGCCAAACGAAGTAGTTTGCAGCATTGACTGTTGCCAGCTTTGCGTCTTTGATGCTTGCTATCTGGTGAGGGAGGCAGCCAGCAAATGGGCAGTCAAGGCAGCATCCCACCTGAAGTTGAAAGTCACGTTGTCACGTTTTTCTTCTTCTTCTCTTGTTGTTGAGGTTCCTCTTCTTCTATTGCAGAGTGAGGGAGGCAGCCAGCAAATGGGCAGTCAAGGCAGCATCCCACCCGAAGTAGAAGAGGACCCACAAGCTGCTGCAGTCAGGCTGTGGAAAGAGGTACGCCTCTGTCTGTCGTGCGCCCGAGTTGGAGTGAACAACTTGGCCATGAAAACAGCAAGGTCTAGTAATTGAGATGTAGAGAAGTACTTCATTCCCCTGTAAACTCACTTCTGCCTTTCGACCTGTGCATGCATCTGATTGTGCATAACACAGCTGTTACCTGTATAGAGCTGCCAAATTCAAGCAAGCCAGATGAACGTGAAGCTGACATCACAATGCTCAGCTCTTGACAGCATGGCATGGCATGAATGTTGAGCTAGAAACCTCTATGACTGTAAGTGGTCGCGCAGGCACCCTCGTTCCAATTTGCAACAAACGAACTTCTGCAGGCATGCTTACTCCAGCTTACAATGTGCAAGCTGCTCAGTTTCTGATCTAAGTCGGTGGCAGAAGTTGCGAGATCTGTTGAGTGTCTGCAGCAAAGTTTTCACACTGTAGTCATTGGCCTCTGGTACAACTACTTTGTGCAAACTTATTGGAGACACCATAATAGAAAGGTGAGATTCCTTGGCTCATGCAGTTTTGTGCATCACAATATGTGCTCCTTCACAGAGGAACTGTGCACACAGTCTTCCACAGCACTCTCTCAGTAAGCATTGGGAAAATCAAAGAAGTCCAGTGATCAGCATCAGGTTTGCATCAGGCAGTCCTAAGCTCATGACCCAGCAACAGCACTTATCAGCTTTAGATTGGCATGAAGAAGCAGCCTGGGGTTGTCCAGCATGCAAAGCCTTCCTCTGTGCGTGCATGTATCTCAGCCTAGTCTTGTGCCTCAGGCTTTGCAGCATTGCACAGAGCTGTCTTCCTGCATGCACAGAGATAGCTTAGCCTCTCCATGCTGCCGTGCATCTTCGCGTGAGCATGATAGCAAATCGCATCATATCTTGCACTGACTCTTGCAGTCTGCATCAGAACGTACAACAGCTATTAAGCATGTCACAGCGCAGTGCTGCTCCTTTCAGAGCCTTTCAGGTACGGCACAGTCTGTGAAGCTGTCATATGCTCGCACAGTCTTGCCTGCACCAGAAAGGATCAAAGTCAAGCACCTCTGTGCTGACGGCAGCGCAGTTAAGCATTTGTATATGATCCAGTCTACCCCAACCTGGCTCTCTGAGGTGTTGCATAGCTTTCATTCTCTTCATGTGTGGTTGTGCGGTGCACTGCGCCCAGACCCAGTGTACATGGCTGCTATGCCAGGAGCTGTGCGCTGCATTTACAGGGATTGATGAAGGAGCTAGACCAAATCAGCAACAAGGCTGTGCATTACATGACTCGCATTATGCGTAAGTCAAGGTGTGCAATTTGCTCCATGCAAATCCAGCAGACATTGCTGCAAATGAGATTCGCATCGTCTGTATGTGCAGGTGTGCAATGCTTTGCAAGCAGATCCAGCAGACATTGCAGCAATGTCATGTGCACTACATGATGTCAGCATGAGCTTTGCTGAGGAGCTTGACACAGTCAGAGAAGACAATGTGCAATGTATCCCCATCGCCATTGCTGTACTCAGATCCCTTATTACCTGTATGAGCAGATGTGTGATGCACAGCACAACTGTGATTGTCTGTATGTGCAGGTGTGCGATGCACTGCATGCAGACCCAGCAGACATTGCAGCAATGTAAGGTGCATTGCGCTGCATCAGCGTGGGCCTTACTCAGGAGCTTGACAAGATCAGACGGGACGCTGTGCACTGCACAACTGAGATTGTCTGTCTGTGCAGGTGTGCAATGCTTTGCATGCAAACCCAGCAGACATTGCCTCAATGTCAGGAGCACTGCGGTGGATCAGCATAGGCATGACTAAGGAGCTAGATAAGATCAGAGAGGATGCTGTGCACTCTTTGCCCATTGCCATTGCGAACACAGAGGTCAAGCCATACTACAACAACACCCTGCAGCACTTGCAAGACTTGAGTGCTGCCATTGATCACAGAGGCACGCCCTCGGTCACAACATACAGCAGAGACAAGCCACAGGTGGGTGTCATGTGTATGCCTCATGTGGCAACACCCTGCACTCCCCTATCAGACCCGGGCTGCAATCGATCGCAAAGATCAGGCCGTACTGTAACAGCACCCTGAAGCACTTGTCAGACCTGAGTGCTGCCGTTAAACACAGAGGAACACCCTAGGTCACAACGTACAGCAGAGACGAACCACAGGTGCGCAACAGGGCCAGTAACAGTGCGCTGAACGCAAGTCCCTGTTTTCTCTTGCCCAAGTCAGATCACGTGCAGAGGTCAAGCCGTACTACAACAGCGCGCTAAAGCACTTGCAGCACGTGGGTGCTGCCATTGATCACAGAGGGACGCCCTTGGTCACAACGTACAGCAGAGATGAACCACAGGTGTGCTACAGGTCTCGTATCAGTGTGCTTGGTGCAACTTCTTGTTTTCCTTTGCCTGTTGCTATTGCTGGCACAGAGGTCAAGCTGTACTACATCAGCACCCCAGAGCACTTGCAAGACTTGACTGCTGCCATCAATCACAGAGGGACTCCTTCAGTCACAACCTACAGCAGAGATCGACTACAGGTGTGTATCATGTCCACGCCTCATGTAACAGCACGCTGCCAGACCTGGGCTGCATTTGTTTGCAGAGATCATGCAGTACTACAGCAGCACGCTGGAGCACTTGTTAGATCTGAGTGCTGCCACTGATCACAGAGGGACACCCTTGGTCACGACATACAGCAGAGAGGAGCCACAGGTGTGATGCAGCTCTGATATCGGTGTGAGCAATGAATGTACTTTGTGATTTACCTTGCCAATTCTCATTGCCGGCACCGAGTTCAGACCATGTTACAGACATGCCCTGCCACAATTACTAGGCAAGTGCTGCCATCCATCACAGAGGGACGCCCTTGGTCACAACACACAGCAGAGATGAACCACAGGTGTGCTTTACCTCTGGCATCAGTATGAGCAGTGGAGCATTGTCTGTTCACAACAACACTGTGCAGCACTTGCAAGACTTGGGCGCTGCCATTGATCACAGCGGGACGCCCTTGGCCACAACATACAGCAGAGACGAGCCGCAGGTGTGCTACAGCTTCAGTGTCGGTGCGTGCAGTGAAAACTCTCCTTCATGACAGCAGTTCTAGTCTTGGAACGTGCCGTGAAGCATACCCCTGCAAACTGTGACAGTATTCTGCAGAACTTGCCAACCTTGGGTGCTGCCCTTACCCACAGGAGCATGCCTCTGGTGACGGCATACGGTGGAGATGAAACACAGGTGTGCTGCAGCTTCAGTGTGAGAACGTGCTGTGCAGCATGTCCAGGCCTGGTTGCCTGTCTGTATAACCAAGCCTTTTGGGTAACAGCTTTTGAACCTTTTGCTGTAGACAATCATTGGTGGGTGATGGCCTGGTGGTGCCAGCCTACTCTGCTGCCTTGTGTCATCAACAAGTCCTGGAAAAATGAGCCCTGCACTTTTTCATGCAGGAGACAGGCTGTGGAAAATTGCCTTGTGCTGCCAGCCTGTTGAGCCAGTCCTGTTGCCTCACACAATCAACTCTTGAGTTTATGACCCAGTGCCTTCTGCTGTAGGAGACAGGCGGTGGACACCTGCCTTGTTCTGCCAGCCTGTTGAGCCAGCTAGTAGCCTGTGGCCTATCAGATGTGGATAGCCAAATAGTGTCCCTGCAGTTTCTGCCGCGCCTGCTGTCGGCATGCCTGCAGTACCCCTGCGCTAATGCTTTACAGGTGGCCACTGTGCAGCTCATCAGGTATGCCATGTAGCAATGCTTGTCGTATATATGGCTCTGCAAGTAGCTGGCCCTGTATCACATGCATTGCTGTGTGGTTCTGTGCACTGATGTCTTACTTGAGACAGCCAGGCAGAGTTTGTGCAGTTGCTGCTGCGCCTGCTGTCGGCATGCCTGCAGTACCCTTGCGCCACACATTGCATTCTGCTATGGTACAGCCCATCAGGTATGCCATGTAGCAATGCTTGTCGTATAAACGGCTCTGCAAGTAGCTTGGTGACAGTAGCTGACCCTGTATAACATGCATTGTTGTGTGGTGATGTGCACTGATGTCTTACTTGAGACAGCCAGGCAGAATTTGTGTCGTTACTGCTGCGCCTGCTGTCAGCACTTTACAGTCTGCTACGGCGCAGCTCATCAGGTGTGGCTCATCACAATGCTGGTTGCATCAGTGGCTGGACACTTAGCTTGAGTACATTGGCTGATGCTTTTCTTGCGTACCTTGCTTGACAGTCATGTGCATTGATGTCTTGCTTTTGGCAGCCAGGCAGTGTCCCTGCTTTTTCTGCCACGCTTGCTGTCGGCATGCCTGCAGAATCCTTGCGCCAACTCCTTACAGTCTGCCACAACGCAACTACAGTCAACTCTCTTTGTAAGGACACTCGATGTAAGGCCAATCTCGATGTAAGGCCAATCTCGATGTAAGGATAGCACCATCGGTAACCAAGCACTGCATTCTGACTGCACTGGCCCCTCTGAGTAAAGACAATCCAATGTAAGGACAAGTTTTTTGGAAACCAGAGCAGTCATTACAAAGAGAGTTTACTGTAATCAGGTAAGCCTTGCACTGCAGTGATTTGCTTGATTTTCTGCTTGGGAAACCCAGGCAGCGTTTGTGAAGCTAGCGCCTTGCTTGCTGTTGGCATGCCTGCAGTATTTCTGCGCCAACACCCTACAGTGTTGCATTGTGCAGCTCATCAGGTGGGCTTTACTTGGCAGCAATTTGCATCAATGTCTGGCTTTTTGCGTGTTCCACTTCTGGCATTCGTGCACGCTTCAAACTGTATATCCAGGGTCTCCCGATTCTTGCAATGATCCATAATGTTGCCATGCGTGGGATACTCCAGCTCTGGCTTGAAGTATCAAGGATCCATCTGCTTCAATGCACTGTCGAATCAAGTCACCATCAAGTCAAGTATGTCTGCAGGAATTGTGGGGACAGCGCATCTCAGGATCTGCTATCGCCTCTTGTAGCATCCCCACATGAAGAAAAGCACAATCAGCATGCTGAGAGACAGGCTGCGCCATACCATCATCAGCTGATGGCCATAGGTATGTTTCAAATCATGTCAAAATTGCACACTCTGTATATCCAACAGCTCTGCCATGCTCTATCCTGCATAGGTATGTTCCAACTCTTGTCAAATTTTCACACTCTGTATATCCAACAGCTCTGCCATGCTCTAGCCTGCATAGGCATGTTTCAATTCTTGTCAAATTTTCACACTCTGTATGTCCAACAGCTCTGCCATGCTCTATCCTGCGTGCTGCACAGAGGTCACCAGCAAGCTTTGGGCACAGAGACCAGGATCACAAGCCGCAAAACTGATTAGCAGCGGGCACACAAACTATAGGACTTGAGCCACACACGCCTAGCACATGTGCTGGAAAGTGTAACCTTTTATTAGTGTTATTGTTACTGTTATTATTACTATTATTCATGACACAAATGATGTCAATGCATCCTGGTAATTGTCTTTATATGGCAAGTACAGGCACAAGCACAGGCACAAGAGCATGCATGTGCAGAAGCTTCATAGCTTGCATCTCAGGTGAACACTACAGCAACACTATCAGTGATAAGCCAGGGGAAATTCCAAGTGTGGCTGATTTGACTGCTGCTCAATCAGAGCCCAAATGATGTTAGGTAACACATGACAAAGGCATCTAATAGCTAGTAGCAAGCGTGGCTCGTCTTGAACCTCAGTGAGATTGTTCCGTTGCGACGGTGCTCGAGCAGGACCAAAAATTAGCTGTATGCTGCTACATCAGTCCTTGATTATGCACCTGACTGTGATAAGCCAGCAGCTATACAGGACCATGAATAAGCTGTATGCTGCTGTATCAGTCCTTTGATGATGCACCTGACTGTGCATGCACTCACTAAGCTTGCGCATGTACCATTCATTTCATTCATTATAAACGTGGGCTAGGCAGGCTCAGCAGGCCCAACTAGGTACATACAGAAGCAATCATCTGTCTCCATCCAATTTGATCATGGCTAAATGTGTGCAGCAAGTGGAGTCACTTGTTTTCACCATGGCCCTGCTGGCTAATGCTCAGGCTTATGCTGCAGGAAAAGCAAACCAAGATAACGCCATTGGGTTGCGCTCCTGTCATTTGGCGTTTGCCATTCAGATATTGCAGCTTCTCAGGCAGATCCAAGGGGGAGTCTCTGGTGACCACCAGGATCTGGCAAACACCCTGAAAGTAGGACCAGCTGTGGCCCTGCCATGCAAATAAGTCGCTTTGGACTTTGTCAGCACACTCTTTCTACAAGCATTTTACTGATTTTGGCTTGCATGTATGTTGCAAACCTTGGCGTTTGTCGATCAGGATGCAAGCTTGACTACCATGAAGAGCAAACATTGACCCTGCATGTAATGCCAATCTGTCATGCAAGTGGCACAGGCAATCTGCGCCACCACTGTGACACTTGCTAATGTTTACAGGATGATGAGGCATGGATGCAGTACAGTGGTCCAGATGGAGTATTGCAGCATCTGCTTGATGAACAGCAAGACGTGCTTGTGGGTCCCCGCCCTGAAAAGCCACCTCCCATGTCTCAAAGCTCTATGACCGAGGGCGGACAGAGCAACGGCAATGTACTGCCTGAACAGCTAATAAGGTTTTTGCAGAACATGACTTCAGGATCAAGGTTTTGATAATTGTATACTGTGCTGATAACATTTTGATTTATTTGATGCTTCCCATGAAGCAATCGAGAACGTCACCACGATCGGCAATTTGACTCGATCTGCCACACATGTTAGCGCAGCTCTGACTCATTCAATTGTTTCTCATTTGCGCCAGATGTCATCCAAATGCGGTATAGTGTAGTGGTTAGCACCCCAGACTCTGAATCTGGTAACCCCGGTTCGAATCCGGGTACTGCAAGGCCATTTTTTGTGTTCTAATGCTGCATTCACTAGCTTTCTGTTCACTAGCTTAACAACCAGCACTGTGTGCTAAAACTTTATATACGCTGCTGCAAGCAGCTGCTGCAGATCCAGCAAGGTTAGACTTGAAGACAGATGTACAGGCAGCCAGGCATGGATGCTTCACAATTTAGTTGTCAGCAATGACTGACCACCAGGTCCTGTCGCTGTTGCTAGAGGGCCGCAAGGGCACTGTCTGCCTGTCGTGCCTTGAGCTCTCACAACAGCCAAGCTGTTCCCATTGCTGAATCAAGGCACTGATTGACAATGTACAATCTGCTTTTGGCAATGTCAAAGACCTTTCATGGGAATGCTTCCACGCCAATCAGCAAGAAATGCAACTCTGTCTGAAGTATTCTATGTCAAGAGCCAGTCACAGAGGCTGACAATGATCGTCAGCCTGATATTGACAGCATACTATACTAGTAGTACGTGAGTGAGTCAAAACTCAATGATCTTTGGAGCTGGCCTTAGTGCTCCAAAAACACCTTGCTTGCAGACAGCGCAGAGTACTTGCAGTCTGCTAGCAATGATGATATCGATGGCTTTGCTTAGCTCCTGGCGAACATACAATTAGCAAGCATGATGTGATTACGAGGCCACCCATAGAGAGTCAACACGCCACTGAAAACTCTTGTTAGTTCATATAAGTGCATTGTGGCTTGAAGGCTGATATGTTGACAAAGATAGATCCTGATGGGTGGTGTTGAAATAACACCATTTGTTGTTGTTTGAAAGGAATGAGACACAAGTCTACTCCTCTCCTTTCTTGCCAGTCTTCTTCGGCAGCAAGACACTGTGGATGTTGGGAAGCACACCACCAGCAGCAATGGTGACGCCGCCCAGCAACTTGCTCAACTCCTCGTCATTGCGCACTGCCAGCTGGATGTGGCGGGGCACAATGCGAGTCTTTTTGTTGTCACGGGCAGCGTTGCCTGCCAACTCAAGCACCTCAGCTGCAAGGTACTCCAGCACTGCTGCCTGCACATCAGAACAGGGGTGAGTCTTGCTGGGCTCGCCAGACTTTTATGATCACTGATGCTGTACGTGGTTTGGTGCTGCATATCAAGTGCAGCTTTGCTTGTGCTGTAGGGCTCAGCAGGCAGGACATGGTTGTTAAGGCAAGATGAACCATCTGGGCAGGCAGGGTTGGAGCGTACCAGGTACACAGGGGCACCAGCTCCAATGCGTGTGGCGTACTTGCCCTTCTTGAGGTAGCGAGCAATTCTGCCCACGGGGAACTGCAGACCGGCCTTGCTTGAGCGGCTGATCTGCTTCTTGCCAGCGGTCTTTCCCTTGCCACGGCCAGACATGATTGCAAGTGAACTTTGGGGTCGACGGCGTGAAACGCGAGAAGGCAGAATGCAGCAGAGCAAGTGAGTTTCGAACTGCAAGAGCTGCTACTTGTATCTCTTGCGCGGCAGGTGCCTGGCCTACAAAGCTTGCTCGGTCAAGTTTGAACACTTAAATCACAATTTGCTGTGGACAAAATACGTTTATTACAGAGGCTGCTCGGTAAGAAAGTTGAACTGATTTGTAAAGGCAGAGACACGCATCAGCTTCAAATAGCAGCAAACTCCGCTGCTGTCAACAACTTGAGAGTGCCTTTGCTACTTTCATTACCTTCATCAGCACTTTGCTTCTCGCTCTCAAGTTCTCTACTTCAACTCAACAACCATGTCTGGCAGAGGCAAGGGAGGCAAAGGTCTAGGAAAGGGAGGCGCCAAGCGTCACAGGAAGGTTCTTCGTGACAACATCCAGGGCATCACCAAGCCAGCCATCAGGCGTCTGGCTCGTCGCGGAGGTGTCAAGCGTATCTCAGGTCTCATCTATGAGGAGACTCGTGGTGTCTTAAAGGTACTTTAAATACAAGTTGGATTCGCTTGCCCGTTTTGCCCAGTGCTCACTGTGCCCCTATTCCGTTGTGATCATGACTGAGCAAGGCTTGGCCCCTTGCACAGGTGTTCTTGGAAAACGTCATCAGGGATGCTGTCACCTACACCGAGCACGCCCGCCGCAAGACAGTCACAGCCTTCGACGTTGTGTATGCCTTGAAGAGGCAGGGACGTACTCTGTACGGCTTCGGCGGCTAAGCATTTTGCTCAACTGTCAAACAACAAAATGGTGTTATTTCAACACCACCTTCTTTCGATCACTCTTTGGCTCTTTCTCATGCAAGTCTTTGCTGTACACCAGCAACAATAAGGACCTTCCTCTTTCTTGACGACCTGTGTTGCGATGCAATGCGACAGACAGCAAGCTTGCCCTCAGTTGGACCTCTTCTGCTTTGTCATGATCTGTCAGCAGTGCAAGTCTTTGCACATTGATGAATGCTGTGGCAACTTAGCTGCCTGCTGTGATGCGTTGAGATTTGTAGTAAGCGCAGAGTGACTGGCAGAGCCTGCAGCTGCTCAAAGATTTGTTAGCTTGTTTGTGTGGGCTGCTGCTGACATGACCTGCAGAACTGCAGAGTGTATTGACTTCCAAAAGGGTCACAACAGGTGAATATCAAAATCGCGCTGCCTGCCATTCACCTGCCATGCATTCTCATTTCTGTACATTAGAATGAGCACCAGCACACTGTGAGCTCCAGACCGATGTGTTCCTGTGTGATTGTTCTCAACATAGTTTGTTGCAAGTCACAAAGGCGCAAGATGTGTTAGAGCTGCAGCAATTGCGCACTTATGGTATACAAACCAGCTTGCAGATTATTCACTCAGCAGATTTGCTAATTCTGTCCTGCAATCACACACAATGCTAGGCAAATGACAAGGGTGTTGTACATGATTCTAGTGTCTATGGTTTCATGAATCTGCTCTACAGAGCAACATCTTTGCCAAGCAGATATAGTAAGATGAGTTTGCTGTGCAAGTCATATGCAGCCTGCTGCAGCTAGCTGCAGCGCCTATCCTCTTGCTGAACCCACGTGAGAAAGCGGCGCTCAGGTCAAAGGGCTTGTTACAGCTGTCAAACACTTATGTTGCATGCTGGACATGATGCATGCACAGTTGTGCATATATGTGCTAAGCTGAGGAGTTTTCAGACTTCCTCTGATGTCTAAAAAGACGTTGCAGTTGGTCCCTGGACAAGTTGCTTTAAAAGCAAACATTTGAACGAGATTGCTGGCAGATATGAAGACAACAATGTCTGGGTGGGCAATGAGCACTTGATGATACAGCATCTCTTTTGTCAGTCAGCTATGGGCTGCACTGTCATGCATGTGTTACTTGTGCACTGACAGGGAGAAAGAGGTCTGGCTGACCGGCCTGTTAAATTTCGGATCACATGTCTCAACAAAGGCAAGACAGTACAAAACTTGTTTGTGTGATTTAACAACTGCCCAAAAGCAGCTGAAGGTCAGAGTTGCTTCTGGCAATCAAGACGAGATAAACATCAGTGTCAAAGAGTTTCCAGCAAAGGTGGTGTTGAGATAACACCATTTTTGTTTGTGTATGCAGTGTGCACTTAGGCAGA